>OY987219.1:12834228-13306728 GCA_963920805.1 Primula vulgaris
ATTCAACTTGAGTGTAAACTTGAGCAACTAACCTAGCCTTATTTCTAATAATGGTACCATCCTCATTAGTTTTATTTCTAAAAATCCATTTAGTACCAATTATATTCTTATTTTCAGGCCTAGGCACAAGAATCCATACATCAATACTTTCAAACTAACTCAATTCATCTTGGATAGTAGAAATCCATTAATCATGCAATAAAACTTCATTAACATTCTTAGACTCAATCTGAAATATATAGCAATTAAAACTAACAAGATCGATGTGTTTTCGTCGAGTATTCATACCTGTACTCACCTCTCCAATGATGTTGTCCAATGTGTGATTTTTCTGAGTTCTCGTATACTTCACCCTTCTATCTCATTGTTTAGTTGCACGTTCAGTTGTAACTGGTGCACTCTTAGTTACAACTGAGTCTTCAGATTCTTTTTCAAATAACTCCACATGTTGTTCCTCAGTTATAACGGATGCAGTAGCTGACTCTTTTTGCTTTCCATCCATGTAAGATGAAGTCAATTACAACTTAATTACAAGTAAAAATAACCTCTAGAATTTAGTCATACGTGAAACAACATCATGCTCATTATTATCACAACGGTTGATAAGTAATTGACTACTGAAAATATGAGATTTTGACTGAAGGAGATGTTCCATAATTAAAGAGACAGGCAACTATAGCCCTCTTTCCAAAGTATATAAATCTTGTTAGTATTTCTTAATTTATGCTAATTAGCTTCCAACAACAAAAGTTAGTTGTAATGAAATCTTGCATATCCGATAAATATCAGTACATATTATAGTTCGTTGAATTAGAAGTCGCAAGCTACATTTTAAGTTGTAGTTTTTTATAATATAGTCGGGGATTCCCCATTCAAAATTAATGAAAACGTAACGTTTCCTTAGGGATTTTGATAAGAATTTCATTTCACCCCCCCACCCCACCGATCTATATTGCGAAAAAAATTTATATACGTGTGACATAAAATGATATAGAAGCTTGACCCTAACATTTAAATTTGTTGGTTGTGCGCCATATTAGCAGTTGTCTTGCTGTATTATTGTATATGCATATGAATTTCCAAAATTAGAAAATATCTTGAAACTTAAGTTTAACCAGAGGTTCACACTTAGATACAACTGTTGAGGTTTCCAATAATAAACAATATTTATAATTTTTGTTTGATCGTAAAGCACTAAAATAGTAAAACATCGAAAACTTTCACTTTCCTTCAAAAAAACTTGTTGTATACAGACACTATTTGGCCTTCACGCACATAACCTACTATGCTTCATTTCTAACTTTAGATTTTATTTTTCTTATTTAAGGTTACTTATACCACCAGAGTCTATATATACTCTATAACGAAAAAACAACATAAGGTTACTCATACCACCAGAGGCTATCTACTCAATAACCAAAATACAACACAAGGAAAAAATTATAATGGCCATCTCAATGCAATCTCGAGTGTCATTCATCTATTTTATTGCGTTCATGATCATTATGTTTGTCATGTTGGCCACCACCGAAGGCCGTCACGTGTCTAGAACTCTTCTTGTGAAGAGGATCGATCCACCATCTGGCCCAAGCCATGGAGGAGATTATGAATAACGTCCTCATAAAAATGTTTCATCACATTAATAAGATCTTGACAAAAAAAAATCCATGAATTGAAAGATGCGACTGAGTATGTATACGGGGCTTTTATGTGTGTGTGTAGCTTTGACATGTGCACTTTCAATTGCAAATGTTGATATCAATCTATCATTTAGAACTGCAGTTGTGTCTTTTATTATTTAACCTTTTGGAATTCCGTTTGTTAATGCTGTTTGTTAATGCTATTTATTAGTTTCTTAATTATGTTTATATGTCTCCACTAATCAATTATCATTGAAGTTTTAAAGAGGAGAATATGCTTTCTTCCGTCAAGGAGTTGTTAATTCATGATTGACATTTAACCATGATTTCTTGGTTCAAATATACAACCAACCATGACCCGCAACAAAAAAAATCACGACAACTACAAAAGAGAAAGAAGTGCATTATTAGTTTACGGGGTTAAAGAGATATCATGCAACGGGTTCTAATCTTATGATATCGAGAGATAATCAATCATGACATTTGTATAATCATTGCAGTGTATTAAAAACCTCGTCTTAAAACGCGTTAAGACTCGATTTTTCGCTCAAAAAAGAATTATTCAGCTTTAGGCCAAAGCGGAAAAAAAATGCGTCTTAATTTCAATTCACCACCACCACTCATCTCAAATTCACTTTTCATATCAGCAATAAACTCATCAACATAACTCATAGAAGTAGAATCAAACACAATATCATCCCCATAAATCTGAACAACTATAATATGCTTAGGAGTTCTCTTAATAAGCAATGTCTTATCAACTCCATCTCTATGAAAACCTTTTAGAATAAAAATTTAGTGAATCTATCATACCATGCTTTAGGAGTTTATTTTAATCCATAAAAAGCTTTCTTTAAATGAAAAACATGACCAGGTTTATGAGTATCTTCAAATCTATTTGGCTGATTTAACATATACTTCATCTAAAATATTGCTATTAAGAAAAGCACTTTTAACATCAAGTTGAAACAATTTAAAATAATATAAACAAGCAAGAGACACCAACATTGTAATAGATTCAATTCTAGCAGCAAGCGCAAATGTCTCATCAAAATCAATTCATTCAACTTGAGTGTAAACTTGAGCAACTAACCTAGCCTTATTTCTAATAATGGTACCATCCTCATTAGTTTTATTTCTAAAAATCCATTTAGTACCAATTATATTCTTATTTTCAGGCCTAGGCACAAGAATCCATACATCAATACTTTCAAACTAACTCAATTCATCTTGGATAGTAGAAATCCATTAATCATGCAATAAAACTTCATTAACATTCTTAGACTCAATCTGAAATATATAGCAATTAAAACTAACAAGATCGATGTGTTTTCGTCGAGTATTCATACCTGTACTCACCTCTCCAATGATGTTGTCCAATGTGTGATTTTTCTGAGTTCTCGTATACTTCACCCTTCTATCTCATTGTTTAGTTGCACGTTCAGTTGTAACTGGTGCACTCTTAGTTACAACTGAGTCTTCAGATTCTTTTTCAAATAACTCCACATGTTGTTCCTCAGTTATAACGGATGCAGTAGCTGACTCTTTTTGCTTTCCATCCATGTAAGATGAAGTCAATTACAACTTAATTACAAGTAAAAATAACCTCTAGAATTTAGTCATACGTGAAACAACATCATGCTCATTATTATCACAACGGTTGATAAGTAATTGACTACTGAAAATATGAGATTTTGACTGAAGGAGATGTTCCATAATTAAAGAGACAGGCAACTATAGCCCTCTTTCCAAAGTATATAAATCTTGTTAGTATTTCTTAATTTATGCTAATTAGCTGCCAACAACAAAAGTTAGTTGTAATGAAATCTTGCATATCCGATAAATATCAGTACATATTATAGTTCGTTGAATTAGAAGTCGCAAGCTACATTTTAAGTTGTAGTTTTTTATAATATAGTCGGGGATTCCCCATTCAAAATTAATGAAAACGTAACGTTTCCTTAGGGATTTTGATAAGAATTTCATTTCACCCCCCCACCCCACCGATCTATATTGCGAAAAAAATTTATATACGTGTGACATAAAATGATATAGAAGCTTGACCCTAACATTTAAATTTGTTGGTTGTGCGCCATATTAGCAGTTGTCTTGCTGTATTATTGTATATGCATATGAATTTCCAAAATTAGAAAATATCTTGAAACTTAAGTTTAACCAGAGGTTCACACTTAGATACAACTGTTGAGGTTTCCAATAATAAACAATATTTATAATTTTTGTTTGATCGTAAAGCACTAAAATAGTAAAACATCGAAAACTTTCACTTTCCTTCAAAAAAACTTGTTGTATACAGACACTATTTGGCCTTCACGCACATAACCTACTATGCTTCATTTCTAACTTTAGATTTTATTTTTCTTATTTAAGGTTACTTATACCACCAGAGTCTATATATACTCTATAACGAAAAAACAACATAAGGTTACTCATACCACCAGAGGCTATCTACTCAATAACCAAAATACAACACAAGGAAAAAATTATAATGGCCATCTCAATGCAATCTCGAGTGTCATTCATCTATTTTATTGCGTTCATGATCATTATGTTTGTCATGTTGGCCACCACCGAAGGCCGTCACGTGTCTAGAACTCTTCTTGTGAAGAGGATCGATCCACCATCTGGCCCAAGCCATGGAGGAGATTATGAATAACGTCCTCATAAAAATGTTTCATCACATTAATAAGATCTTGACAAAAAAAAATCCATGAATTGAAAGATGCGACTGAGTATGTATACGGGGCTTTTATGTGTGTGTGTAGCTTTGACATGTGCACTTTCAATTGCAAATGTTGATACCAATCTATCATTTAGAACTGCAGTTGTGTCTTTTATTATTTAACCTTTTGGAATTCCGTTTGTTAATGCTGTTTGTTAATGCTATTTATTAGTTTCTTAATTATGTTTATATGTCTCCACTAATCAATTATCATTGAAGTTTTAAAGAGGAGAATATGCTTTCTTCCGTCAAGGAGTTGTTAATTCATGATTGACATTTAACCATGATTTCTTGGTTCAAATATACAACCAACCATGACCCGCAACAAAAAAAATCACGACAACTACAAAAGAGAAAGAAATGAATTATTAGTTTACGGGGTTAAAGAGATATCATGCAACGGGTTCTAATCTTATGATATCGAGAGATAATCAATCATGACATTTGTATAATCATAGCAGTGTATTAAAAACCTCGTCTTAAAACGCGTTAAGACTCGATTTTTCGCTCAAAAAAGAATTATTCAGCTTTAGGCCAAAGCGGAAAAAAAATGCGTCTTAATTTCAATTCACCACCACCACTCATCTCAAATTCACTTTTCATATCAGCAATAAACTCATCAACATAACTCATAGAAGTAGAATCAAACACAATATCATCCCCATAAATCTGAACAACTATAATATGCTTAGGAGTTCTCTTAATAAGCAATGTCTTATCAACTCCATCTCTATGAAAACCTTTTAGAATAAAAATTTAGTGAATCTATCATACCATGCTTTAGGAGTTTATTTTAATCCATAAAAAGCTTTCTTTAAATGAAAAACATGACCAGGTTTATGAGTATCTTCAAATCTATTTGGCTGATTTAACATATACTTCATCTAAAATATTGCTATTAAGAAAAGCACTTTTAACATCAAGTTGAAACAATTTAAAATAATATAAACAAGCAAGAGACACCAACATTGTAATAGATTCAATTCTAGCAGCAAGCGCAAATGTCTCATCAAAATCAATTCATTCAACTTGAGTGTAAACTTGAGCAACTAACCTAGCCTTATTTCTAATAATGGTACCATCCTCATTAGTTTTATTTCTAAAAATCCATTTAGTACCAATTATATTCTTATTTTCAGGCCTAGGCACAAGAATCCATACATCAATACTTTCAAACTAACTCAATTCATCTTGGATAGTAGAAATCCATTAATCATGCAATAAAACTTCATTAACATTCTTAGACTCAATCTGAAATATATAGCAATTAAAACTAACAAGATCGATGTGTTTTCGTCGAGTATTCATACCTGTACTCACCTCTCCAATGATGTTGTCCAATGTGTGATTTTTCTGAGTTCTCGTATACTTCACCCTTCTATCTCATTGTTTAGTTGCACGTTCAGTTGTAACTGGTGCACTCTTAGTTACAACTGAGTCTTCAGATTCTTTTTCAAATAACTCCACATGTTGTTCCTCAGTTATAACGGATGCAGTAGCTGACTCTTTTTGCTTTCCATCCATGTAAGATGAAGTCAATTACAACTTAATTACAAGTAAAAATAACCTCTAGAATTTAGTCATACGTGAAACAACATCATGCTCATTATTATCACAACGGTTGATAAGTAATTGACTACTGAAAATATGAGATTTTGACTGAAGGAGATGTTCCATAATTAAAGAGACAGGCAACTATAGCCCTCTTTCCAAAGTATATAAATCTTGTTAGTATTTCTTAATTTATGCTAATTAGCTGCCAACAACAAAAGTTAGTTGTAATGAAATCTTGCATATCCGATAAATATCAGTACATATTATAGTTCGTTGAATTAGAAGTCGCAAGCTACATTTTAAGTTGTAGTTTTTTATAATATAGTCGGGGATTCCCCATTCAAAATTAATGAAAACGTAACGTTTCCTTAGGGATTTTGATAAGAATTTCATTTCACCCCCCCACCCCACCGATCTATATTGCGAAAAAAATTTATATACGTGTGACATAAAATGATATAGAAGCTTGACCCTAACATTTAAATTTGTTGGTTGTGCGCCATATTAGCAGTTGTCTTGCTGTATTATTGTATATGCATATGAATTTCCAAAATTAGAAAATATCTTGAAACTTAAGTTTAACCAGAGGTTCACACTTAGATACAACTGTTGAGGTTTCCAATAATAAACAATATTTATAATTTTTGTTTGATCGTAAAGCACTAAAATAGTAAAACATCGAAAACTTTCACTTTCCTTCAAAAAAACTTGTTGTATACAGACACTATTTGGCCTTCACGCACATAACCTACTATGCTTCATTTCTAACTTTAGATTTTATTTTTCTTATTTAAGGTTACTTATACCACCAGAGTCTATATATACTCTATAACGAAAAAACAACATAAGGTTACTCATACCACCAGAGGCTATCTACTCAATAACCAAAATACAACACAAGGAAAAAATTATAATGGCCATCTCAATGCAATCTCGAGTGTCATTCATCTATTTTATTGCGTTCATGATCATTATGTTTGTCATGTTGGCCACCACCGAAGGCCGTCATGTGTCTAGAACTCTTCTTGTGAAGAGGATCGATCCACCATCTGGCCCGAGCCACGGAGGAGATTATGAATAACGTCCTCATAAAAATGTTTCATCACATTAATAAGATCTTGACAAAAAAAATTCCATGAATTGAAAGATGCGATTGAGTATGTATACGGGGCTTTTATGTGTGTGTGTAGCTTTGACATGTGCACTTTCAATTGCAAATGTTGATATCAATCTATCATTTAGAACTGCAGTTGTGTCTTTTATTATTTAACCTTTTGGAATTCCGTTTGTTAATGCTATTTATTAGTTTCTTAATTATGTTTATGTGTCTCCACTAATCAATTATCATTGAAGTTTTAAAGAGGAGAATATGCTTTCTTCTGTCCAGGAGTTGTTAATTCATGATTGACATTTAACCATGATTTCTTGGTTCAAATATACAACCAACCATGACCCGCAACAAAAAAAAAATCACGACAACTACAAAAGACAAAGAAATGAATTATTAATTTAGGGGGTTAAAGAGATATCATGCAACGGGTTCTAATCTTATGATATCGAGAGATAATCAATCAGGACATTTGTATAATCATAGCAGTGTATTAAAAAACTCGTCTTAAAACGCGTTAAGACTCGGTTTTTTGCTTAAAGCTCAAAAAAGAACTATTCAG
The DNA here is from genome assembly GCA_963920805.1 of Primula vulgaris. Taxonomy (NCBI): domain Eukaryota; kingdom Viridiplantae; phylum Streptophyta; class Magnoliopsida; order Ericales; family Primulaceae; genus Primula; species Primula vulgaris. Next base: position 12,841,833 of record OY987219.1, read on the forward strand.
CTTTAGGCCAAAGCGGAACAAAAATGCGTTTTAAACGCGTCAATGATAAAAAAACACGCCTCAAAACTTAAAAAGATTAAGATTTAGTTAAGACCAAAAAAACTTAATATAGTCCCACAAATTGGTACAAACGTAAAATCAAGTTAGTGGACCATTATTTTATAGCCAAAATGTCTATAAATACAATTATTTGCTCAAAACACTACAAGAAAATAACATGATAGCAACCACTGTTATGCCTACAAATACAATTTCAGATATAAAATCCAATTAGTTTTCTTCACTACAAAAAAAGGGTCTTGACAGAAATTATCGACGTTAAACACCCAAAACCGTCTTTAAATCCGATTTAACGTCGATATTTTTTTTATGCTCGCAGGTGTCACTAAAGTGCCACTAAAATAGTTTCTTCTTTTTTTCTACAAATTTGGATTTTTCACCCTTTTATTCGTTGAAAGAGAGTTTAGTAAAACACGAGGTGCAATAATCACCGAACTTATGATATATATAGCACTCCACTCCACCTTTGATTTGTCATGTCGTTGATATTGTCCTCTACCTTTAACATGAAATTGATCATGACCGTTTTTAGTATACCGGTTGCTGGCCTCTCTATTGCCTCAACCTCCCCTCCATCCACCTCTACCCCCTTACTCTAAAATTTGAGAAATAAGCAAAAGTAGACGCTTTCAAACCTTGTTTTTCATAAACTGAATTTTGTTCCATTTCTTGTTCATTCATGTATCAGTAAACAGATATGAAGTTCATCAAATGTGAGCGCATCTATGTCCTTGGATTCATCAATTGAGCAAACGACATAGTTGAACTTTGGTGCCAATGAACGTAGTATCTTCTCGGCAATGGCAACATCTTTCATATTTTTAACTTAAAATCGTATTTTGTTAACTACTGTCATGGTCTGTGAAAAATAACAGCTAACAGATTTTCACCATCTTTTATTTGTAGAATCTCAAAATCCCGCCTCAAGACTTGAAGCAATGCACGTTTCACACTTGACGAACCTTGATTTTTTCTTCATTGAATCACAAATATACTTGGAAGTTTCTTTGCTAAGAATCGTTTCAAGATAGGGCAATCAATAGCATGTAACAAGTAATTCTTTATCTTCAATTCTTTCAATTTCAGCACCTCTAACTCTGTATTTTGTGTGCCCCTGAGTGTTACTCTAGCCATCAGTGTTGCTACACCAGATTCAAACACATGCCAATACTCAATCAACCTTAACAAGTTCTTCAGATTTCCATCTATCACTCTATATATATATGGCAAATTTGGAACATGACCGACATGTATTGTAGATTAATCACAACTTTTAGGGACAAAACGCAAAGTGTTCTAACACAAGTCCTCTTAAGAACTAATTAAGGAGTTAAAATATTAAAACACATAAAACATAGCATCCGGTCTATTTTTACATTGTATACCTTGGTGTTTTCCACCCTAGGACATTCTGAACAAATTCCTTCACGCTCAGCTTTTGTTCCTTTGTAAACGTAGTCCATTGCCTTGTCCTCTTCGCCTCACGTTCATCATCAGAGATTTGATCCCTTGGTCTTGCGTTCATCATGTTTGGGTTGGTGTGTGCCTTTACTTGCATGTGTGTTTAGAAGAAGGGTATATAAAAAGTATACATCTGTGTTTGAGTTAACCAACTAGAGAGAGTGCACTCGTTTAAAAAGAAGATGTTATTACATGAATCTAAGCTTGAATTTATTATCATCTGTAAAAAGTGTTCCTACATAAAATGTGAAAGTCTTATTCGAGTCAAACATGCACTTTCTTCTAGATCAACAAAGTAAAAAAAAAATCTATATTTCATCACAACTGTAAGTCTAGTAAATTTGTATCTCTTTATCAACAACATCTCTCCGATTAGAGCCAAGATAATATGGACTCTCGTCAAACCTTACTTGAATCCATTTGTTATAATTAATGTAAATTCTTATAAATGGATTGACCAATCTTTTTTTCTATCTTATTTAACTTTTCATTAAATATTTGTTCATTTTTTGATAACATTATGTAATTTGTTTTGATAATTGACTAAAATATTATGACAAAAACATATGACTGTGAGGATAATAAGTATACTGTAACATCCCGTATTTTTATAAATGGTTTTATTCATGATTTAATTTATCCAAAAACGTTTTATACAAATTTACCAAAAACCGGTCACTCGACTAATTTTTAGCCAAAAACCGAAACTCTTACGATAAACTTTATTTTAAAAACCTATTACTAATTTTACTAATAAAAAGGACCCAATAGATTTGTTTCTAAATATTTGTTATTTTTGAGCAGTAAAAAAATATTTTTGGATTTAGAGTTAACTTTTAGAACTTTGGGGACCAAATAGTTCGCTTCCACAAACTTTCTCAAAACAGTTTTTACATCTTCAAATCAGCCCACTTTTTCAAAGCAGTAAACCTAAAACAAGAGGGAAAAGAGAGAAAGCAAAACTTAGGAAGAAGAAGAAGAAACCACGTTAGTGAATTCTTACCGGAAGCATCTTCTCTACGCACTAAGGTAACGGGGGTTATCCATTGCGACTACATGAGGGTGTATGTTAGAATTAAGTTTTACGTTTATTATAAATTGGGGGGGTTTTGCCGATATTAATTATGTTCTTAAATTGTTAATTGAGGTTTATTTGTTATACTTTTAATTCCATTATTTGAATTATAGAAGTTGAGACTTGAGACATATTAATTTCGAATTAATGAGATTAGGATGAGTTTGCTGTTTTATGAGTTGATTATGTGATTATATAGTTGTTGATGAAATTGGGTAAATTTATGTTGAATAAAGATGAATTGTAGTTTATGCATACAATTTGTTTGTTAAAATGTCTGAAATAGATTTTATGTTGTTGGAGTTGTTTGGCTAGTTGTGAATCTAGGACCTATGATTATGGGTTATGTTGAATTACGTTAGAGTGAGGTATGAGAATGTGATATTGAATGGTTTTATATTATTGGCCGAGGCCTTGTGATTTAGATTAGTGGCAAAGGTCTGTGTCTCTCCCTAATTCCGGCGACATAAGACGGCCGAGGGGATAGGGAATGACTCGTCTTACGGACTGGAGAGAGTGGCGTGAGAGGTCCTAGTGTGCACTATATTTATTTTATTGTTAGCAATGGTCTATGTTTCTCCCTAATTCCGGAGACATAAGACGGCCGAAGGGATAGGGAATAACTAGTCTTACGGACTGGGGCGAGTGGCGTGAGAGGTCCAAGTGCGCACTTTAAATCTATTTTTATGTTAGCAATGGTATATGTCTCTTCCTATACCGGGGACAATAGACGGCCGAGGGGTATAGGGAATGACCTACCTTACGGACTGGCGTAGGTGGCGTGAGAGTTTCATGTTTGCTATAGATGTTTAATTAATTTATTTCGTTGTACGATGTTATTATTATTTCTTTTTATACGTTGATTATCGTAGTTGTTGTTTGTGAGTTCTTGCATTTATGGGATGGAGTGACGGTATTTTGTGGTGCCGTCCTGTCTATGTATGTGCGTGGGACTCACCGTTACAGTTTTGTCTTTCACGTACAATTTAGGTTGGCACGTTCGGATAGGAGCATTAGTGCAGTATCTCATGGGCTCGAGCATCTTTCAGTTGCTTTATTTTCGCTTAAACTAGTTTTTATTTGAGTTTGTAGCCTACGGGCAAATTACATTTGTTTATTTCTTTTTATATAATTTTGTTAAAACCATTTGTCTTGTAGCCGCGTTTGGCAAACTTTATATTTATTCATTTAATTGTTCTTTTATCTCGCAAGTTATTTTCTTTTAAAATTTAAATTTTATACCAACAGGGTTCATTTTCTTTTTGTTTAAAAAGGTCACGCCTTGATGTTCGTCTTACGGACTTTGGAGCGTGACATATACCAACAACGGGTGGAGTAGTTTTAGTACTAATTTTCCAATATGGCCCACATTAATATATGTCAACAAGTTTAACCAGTTTTGCAAGATGATACAGAAAATTCGACAAACAAAATTATGTAGGATTATATTGACCACCCTGCCACATTTCAACTTAAGCCACTCCTTTCAAATCATCAGCATTATATAGTCATTTTATTTAGATATTATAGTTTTTGTTATTTTAGCACTTGTAAATAGTTTTCCAGACTAATTTTCTTTGTCCACGAATATCTTAACTAATCATAGCCATCACCGTTAAGCTGTTCAAATGCCACTACTAGAAGCATGCTGAAATCTCTCGTTACAACTTTATACTATACTAATTGAACTAAAATAATATTAAATTAAGAAAGAAAAAAAAATCTTTTATTTACCGTGTGAATATGCCAGAGATTTAAATAAAATGTATGTTTCAATTTGCTATAAATATTTTTTAAAAGCAAGAAATTATACAGTTACGTATGAAAACAATGAGTGATCAAAGTATATCTCTTAGATTTGAAGAAAAAGTAATGAAAAGATTGGGGGAAAGAAATAGAAGAGAGAAAAGGAGAAAAAACAAATAGAAAAACAAAAAAGAAGAAAACGAAAAACGAAAAATAAAAGAGTGGACATTATTTATCTGTTCTCTTATTTCTATTTGGAAAAAGATAACAAATGCTCCTAGACATTTGTTAATCATGTATGGCATTTGTTGTACTTAGTTTTATATAGTTATTCATTTATAAAATTTGCATAATTTGGGTATATTAAATGCATTATTAATTTGTTAATGCAATAATGTTATGGTATATATGCGATGATACTTGCATTAAATGTAACTTGAATTAGGAAAGTAATTTAATGTTTAAACGATGTCCTGAGGCATTAGTTAGCCAAACCGTTACTATTTAACTAGAAATTATAATTAATAAAGTAGATTAGGAAAAAATTATGAATGCATTAAATCATTATGTGCAAACAACGCATTGCACTTTTATAGTTATAATTTAATATTTAGTGATTTTCCCCTAAGAGTTGTTTAATAATACGTATGCTTATAAAAAAACAAGAAGATTTGTGGTAATTTGTAGAAACTAGATGTGTAATGTTATGATGAGGATAGAGTTATCTAGTTTTTTAATTCTTTGTGTGATTGATATACCTATACCACAACTATGCTATGTGAAATAAAAAATATGCATTTGCTAAGTGATTAATTTATGTTGTGGATAACGAATGTATAAGAAAATGAACGTAACATTTATAATTATTTAATTTGAGCCCTTATATATTATTAATTCAAATTTAAGGGTGAGAAAGAAAGTGAGTTTTCCAAACTCTTAAAATAGGTGGAGTTTGGCCCCCTCCTCCATACTTGTGGATAGTTTTCTACCAATGTTATCAATAAAAGTTTAATTATTTAATGCACCAGCTTTAATGTTGTATCGATAACTTATGAACTGCTCTTTTAACCAATCTTGATGCAGCAATTTGTACTGTAAAGTTTGTAACAACTAACAAGTGTGGTTTTTGGTTTTATATATTTTTCTTACTTGCCTAAAAAAAATATTGACCTCGTTCTTTGTATCCTTTAAACACGATCCTACACCATATGAACATTGTAGATAGCAGTTTTATGAAGGAAAAAAAATGTTTTTTTAGCTAGATATGGGCGAAAAAGAAACTTTTATTGATTTTAGTGTCTTATGGACAAATTTTTTTCGTGATTCTTATGTAATGTTATTAGTACTATTGTCATCAAATTTTACTACAAAATATGTTTATAATGATATAAGTTTAATGAAGTAAGTATAGAGGATATTTCAAAGCATTAGTATGTGTGAACAGTGAATGCATATATATGTCTTAGCATTTGCCTATGACTTTTAATAACTGTTAAAGATACCGTTAAGTCATAGCCAAGAAGTTACTACGCAGAGACAGCCGAGACTCACTTGCCCCGCATTTTGATAGAACTTAATATAAATTTTTAAAAAAAAATCTATATATTTTGATTAAAAAAAAGCTTCAAAATTAGTGTTTGGCCCCACATATATTTTAAAAAAACTCAACTCACATAGGGTATGGAAAAAAATTATACATAATATCGATCCGTCCTATTCAAAATTGATGGTTCTGACGGCCTTAACATTGGCCTTGTTGTATTGTATTGTATATGCATATGAATATCTAAAAATAGGAAATAATGTTCTTGAAACTTAATTTTTCAGCGAAAAGATTCACAATTAAATATAAGGACAGCTGTAGAGGTTTCCGGGAATAGCAAATAAAAAAATAGTCACAATTTTCTATGATTATAAACCACTTAAATCACATAACATCAAATACTTTCACTGTCCTTCAATAAAACTCGTTGGATACAGACACTATTTGGCTATCACATTACCCACTATAGCTTCCAAACTTTAGATCTTTTTTTTCTTATTTAAGGTTACTCATACCACCGGATAAATGGCCATCTACTCTATAACCAAGGGTCTAAAATACACAATAGAAGGAAACATTTGCAATGGCCATCTCGACTCAATCTCGAGTTTCTTTCATATATGTTCTTGCGTTGATCGTTATGTTTGTCATGTTGGCCACTATCGAAGGCCGTCTGGTGTCTAGAATACTTCTTATGAAGAGGATCCATCCACCATCTGGCCCAAGCCACCATGAAGATATGAATAATGTCCTTAAAGAATGTAACTTCATAATTAATAAGATCTTAAACAAAAAATGCATGAACTGAAAGATGTAACTGAGTATGTATTCCGGGTTTTTATATGTGTGTTTGCTATGAGGTTGTGCAGTTTCGACAGCATATATTGATATCAATCTTTCATTTGGAACTTTTAAAGTCTCGTCATCGTATTTCATTCGTTTAACCTTGTGGAAGTTCCGATTTATTAATGCTATATATAAGTTTCTTATTTATGTTTATGACTCTCCACTACTAATTTACCATTAATGTTTTAAACACATGATTTAATGTTTAAGGGGGACGATTTGCTTTCTTCTGTCCAAGGGTTGTTAATTAATGACAAGTACTCACGACATTCAACCATGATTTCTTGGTTCAATATTCAACCATGACCCGCAACAAAAATCACGAAGACTTCAAAAGATAAAGAAATGCGGTAATTTACGGGGGTAAAGAAATATCATGCGGGTTCTAATCTTATGTGGTGCACACTATTTTTGGCAATTTATATCACAAAATACCATGTTACTGTAAATAAATATGTGTTGATTCTCATTGACATGTAAATTTAGACAAAAATAATATCAAACTTCTAATGGCATTTACTTTCGAATTTGCGAAAAATTCCCTGGAACATTTGCTTTCAGTGCAGTCTTGGATGTCTGTTAAGACAAATGTTATTTAATTACGACATTGCATGACATTAGCGTATATATAGCTTAACACTAACATGTCTCATACTCCTAGTAACGACATAATATAACTAGAAAAATGCAAACATTGTTGCTTGTATCTTTACCAACTAAACCAGCACAAAAGATTAAATTGCCATGTTCAGATATAAAATCCAATTAGATTTCTTGTATGTATATATGACCTTTTTTTTTTACAAAGTTCAAAATTATATTTACCAAAATGGGCAGAGAGTTAGAGAAAATTAGACGAATAGGACTGACAACACGTGTCATCTGTAACATCCCAGGTTTTTATAAAGGGTTTTATTTATGATTTAATCTATCCAAAAATGTTTCATACTAATTTTTAGCCAAAAACCGAAACTCTTCCGAAAAACTTTATTTTTAAAACCCGTTACTAATTTTATAAATAAAAAGGATCCAATAGAGATTTGTTTCTAAATATTTGTTATTTTTGAGTAGTAAAATAATAGTTTTGATCATGAGTTAACTTTTAGAATTTTGGTGACCAAATAGTTCGCTTCCCCAAACTCTCTCAAAACAGTTTCACGTAAAGCACTTTTCAGCCCATTTTCAAAATAGAAAACCCAAAAAAAAAGAGCGAAAAGAGAGAAAAGAGAAATTCAAAAGCTTAGAAATAAGAAGAAACCACTTTAGCGAATTTTTACCGGAAGCATCTCCTCTATGAACTAAGCTAACGGGGGTTATCCATTGCGACTGGACGGGGTGTATGTTAGAGTTAGATCTTGCGTTTTATAAAATTTGGGGGGTTTTTCTTTTGTCTCAATTATATTCTATTAAATTGTTAATTGAGTTTTATGTGTTGCTCTTTTAATTCACTTATTTGAATTTGAGAATTGGGAATTTAGACATATGAATTTTGAATTAATGAGAATATAGATGGGTTTGTGTGTTTTTATGAGTTGTTATGTTTTATTATAGTTGTTGATGAAATTTGGGTAAATTTTATGTTGAATAAAGATGAGTTGTAGTTTACGCATACAAGGTGTTTGTTAAAATGTTTGAATGAGATTTTATATTGTTGGACTTGTTTGGCTTATGTGATTTGTTGGGAATTGTGATAATTGAATGGTATAATATTATTGGCCGAGACCTTGTGATTTATTTATTGGCAATAGTCTATGTCTCTCCCTATACCGGGGACATAAGACGAGCCGAGTGGTATAGGGAATGACTCGTATTACGGACTGTGGCGAGTGGCGTGAGAGGTCCAAGTGCGCACTTTAAATATTTATATGTTGGCAATGGTCTATGTCTCTCCACATATCGGGGGCATAAGATGAGCCGAGGAGTATAGAAAATGACCTAGCTTACGGACTGTGGTAGGTGGCGTGAGAGGTCCATGTGTGTAATAGATATATTTATATGTTGGTAATGGTCTATGTCTCTCCCTATACCGGGGGCATAAGACGAGGCGAGAGGTATAGGGAATGACCTATCTTACGGACTGGGGTAGGTGGCGTGAGAGGTCCATGTGCGTTATAGATGTGTGTTGGAGTTACTTAATTTATTTCGTTATATGATGCTATTACATCTCTTTTCATACGTTGCTATTGTAGTTGTTGTTTGTGAGTTCTTGCATTTATTGGATGGAGTGCGGTATCCTGTGTGGTGTCGCCCCGTCTATGTATGTGTGTGGGACTCACCATTACAGTTTTGTCTTTCAGGTACAACTTAGGTTGAGGCATTTGGATAGGAGCATTAGCGATGTATCGCATGGGTTCGGGGCTTCTGTCAGTCGTTTTCTTTTTACTTAGACTATTTTGAGGTTGTAGCCTACGGGCAAATTACATTCGTTGGTATCTTTTTTATATATATCAGTTAAAACCATTTTGTCTTGTAGCCGTGTTTGGCAAATATTTCTATTTATTCGTATAACTGTTCTTTTAGTTCGCAAGTTATTTTCCTTTAAAAGTTAAATTTTGTACCAACAGTTTCTTTTTCCTTTTATTCAAAAGGCCACGCCTTGATGTCTGTTTTTCGGATTTCGGGGCGTGACATCTCTCACTAGCAAAACCAGCAAAATGCATAAAATAAAAACATTCTCCCCAAATTTAGCATGAGAGAGAGAGAGATCTCCGATTAAGTGAATCAAGCTTCCTCGTCCTCAGGTGCGATCAAGTCTAGCTTTCGACATAAAAACAGCATCCATAGCCAACGTATCAGCTGCGGTAATCTCTTGCTTGTGGTACCGATTGTTTCTTTCTATCCAGATTTTGTATGATCTTAACAGTTGACCATTTAAATATTTTTTTTATTCTGAAGACAACAGAAGCCTTCTATCTAGTGATAGAAAATAAAAATAAAAACCTAAAAAATCAAGATGGAAACCAAATCACTCAATTATATAATTAAATCCTTGTTGACCCGAAAAATTGGCCACTAAAAAGTGATTGAGGCTTTAAAAACGTTGACAACAGTTTCTAGTAACTAAAAGCCAACCATATTAAGAAAAGAGTTGTTAACTAAAGCAATAATAATCAAACGAGTCAGGGATCTAGTCTCACTTGAGATAACGCAATAAGGATTTGATAATAAGGATCGGATTTGCTAATGTATATACTTATAAATAGAATTTAACATAATCTTATGAGCAAGCAACTGATATCTCTTTCAAGACGCTCTTGACATGTCCAAATTCTTTCATCTGAAGCTTAATGGAATCTGGTTAACATATATTTATTTAGTAGCTTAATTAATTTTTATTTTTTTTCGTTTCAAAAGTAAGGCAGCTTGCATACACCCACCAAACATGTTTATGATACAACAACATATAATTAACTCCATACAAGAAGAGGAAGTGCTAGCAAATAACCTCAGGTCAATCATATCAGGCTCATATACGCATGTGTAATTAAATCGCATGGCGCTTCGCCACAGGTCACATGCCACAGTCGCCTCGCCGACCGATGACATGTCAGGTGAAAGAACGTCGCCGAGACAATAACTTTCAAAGTCTTACGCACCAACACGTGCAAAAACTTCAAGCTTCAATGCCTACGAGGTTGGAGATGGTATATAATGTTGGATACGCTGTAAATAAATAAAATAATTTATACGGAAAAAGAAATGGACAAAGAAACAGAAAATGGTTTCCTAAAATATATATATATATATATATATATATATACAAAAACAAGTTTTAACATAAACAATGTAAATGATACCAAAATTGGCTAAAATCCATAAGCGAGTTAATTATTTAGCATTAACTCTTAAACGATATTTGTCATGTCAGCTCTGTCACCTCTGTTTCTGCTTGAATAGGTCACTTCATTCTCAAGATACAACGTCTATCATATGTTGTTCGATAGAAGCGGTATCGATACACGATTGAGCGGTTGATGATACGGTACTCTCTATATATGTATACATATGTGGTGTGAATATGTGTGTGCATGTATTTTATCTCATGACCTAAGGTTTTTCACTGAAGCAAAAAGTTTTTCTAACCTAAGGTTTCGGTGATAATGGAGGACGGTGGTAAAAGAGAGATTCTCTCTCTTCGTTTAATTCTCAGGAGAAATGAAGAGGTGGAAGAGGACAGTTGTTGAGTTATTACATCTATATTACAGTCTCAGTACTTGAAGTTTCGTTCGCCAGTCTATTGAATCCTGCTTTAGCAGATTCTGGAGTTTAATTTTTTCATTAATTTCAATTGGATGTAATAGTTTTCTATTATTTCTTTTGGTTGTCGTCGTTTGAGATCTTTTCTGTATTGCTACTTGAATTTATTTATGTGGGGTTTTTCACCCACGTTTTTTTCATTATAAATGTGGGTTTTCCCCACAAATTAAATAAAAAAACATGTATTATATATAAAAAAAATGTATTTTATGTCATGTGTAAAACCCATAGAAAATGGATGACAACCATCCTATTTATGCATTATTATTTGTAACTCCTACACATGTGGGGTAAATAAGTTTTTACACTCACAAAATAAATTGCATTCAAAACAAATAAAAACAAAAGTTTTCCAACATATAAACCATGAAAGAGTTCCATAATCGATGTCTGATGACTGATGCGACTTTTCCATTACCGAATTAAATTCTACATTGACCTCAATTTTATAGGCCAATATATTTCACACCGCTTGTCGGTCTTCGACAAATTTTAAACCGTTTTCGAAGCTAAAATTGAAATTGCTAAAAACATTGCATAAATCAAATTCCCAATATATATGTGAACTGTTGTTTCACAAGAAATTATAAAATTTTAATTGCCTTGTTACTAGCATATTAATAGTGGTGGCCCTGACCTAAGCAATAACAACCCTTTAGTTTAGATGCCGGCGGAGGTTTAAGTGATCGATAGGTGACAAAAATCAAACATCACTAAGATTCTATAATGCTAGGGCCGCCACTGAGCATCTAACGCTCAAAAAATATAAAAAATAAGTTACACTTCTCTTTTGATATACAGTAATGAAGCGTATAAATAACCTATTTTCTGATATACACTTCTCTCACATGATTCTGAAATTATACGTACTAAGAGATTGGTAAACCCTTAAATACCAAACACTAACACTGACATAGAACCAGAATGTGCTAATTGCCCATGCCGGGGCTAGGCACAGAATGTAGGATCCGGTCGAGCTTTGTCAGGAGGGGTACAACGGGCGGGTCTTCGACGATCATGGTGTTTCCCTTCTTGCTAGGTGAAGATGTTTGGAATGTGCCCTTGGGAAGGGCTTTCAGCAGGTACAACCTGTCCTCTAAAGTTGGCTTGTTCCCATTTTTGCTCTCTTCAGTTAGTAATTTCCGTCCATTTGAAGATGAAAGCTCTGATGCGATAACAGCGAACAAAATAAACATTAAAAGGGTTGACCTAGCCATTTATTTTGTTTTGAAGTTCAGAGATAGAGAGTTAGAGAGACTTTTTCTTATATGGTTGTCATTAGTGTTGTGTACTTATATTTATATAGATAGATAGCTAGACAAGGGAGGGACGATATACATGCAGTGTGAGCCTACACGTTTGAGTATTTGAATAATATTTGGTCTTAATCATAGACTTAAAATAAGGGCCGGGCAGAGAGAATAATGCCTAAAATATTGGACGGCTTTTGCTGTTAAGATGAAGTCAATTACAACTTAATTACAAGTAAAACTAACCTCTATAACACTAAAGAATTTAGTCATACTTGAAACGACATCATGCTCATTATTATCACAATGGTTGATAAGTAATTGAATTATGAAAATATGAGATTTTGACTTAAGGAGATGTTCCATAATTAAAGAGACAGGCAACTGTAGCCCTCTTTCCAAAGTATATAAATCTTGTTAATATCTCTTAATTTATGCTAATTAGCTGCCAACAACAAAAGTTAGTTGTCATGCAATCTTGCATATCCGATAAATATCAGTACATATTATAGTTCTTTGAATTAGAAGTCGCAAGATACATTTTAAGTTGTAGTTTTTTATAATATAGTCGGATCCCCACTCAAAATTAATGAAAAAATAACGTTTCCTTAAGTATTTTGACAAAAAATTCAAAAATTAGCCTTAACCTCCCCATCTATATTGCAAAAAAAAACTTATATGGGTGTGCAGTAAAATGATATAGAAGCTCGACCCTACCATGTAAATTTGTTGGTTGCGCGCCATATTAGCAGTTGTCTTGCTGTATTATTGTATATGCAAACGAATTTCCAAAATTAGAAACAAATCTTGAAACTTAAGTTTAACCAGAGGTTCACACTTAGATACAACTGTTGAGCTTTCCAAGAATAGAAAGTAAAACTATATTTATAATTTTCGTTTGGTCGTAAAGCACTAAAATAGTAAAACATCAAAAACTTTCACTTTCCTTCAATAAAACTTGTATATACAGACCCTATTTGGCCTTCACTGCACATAACCTACTAGCTTGCTTCATTTCTAACTTTAGATTTTATTTTTCTTATTTAAGGCTACTCATACCACCAGAGTCTATATATACTCTATAACCAAAAAACAACATAGGTTACTCATACCACTAGAGGCTATCTATTCAATAACCAAAATACAACACAAGGAAACAATTACAATGGCCATCTCGATGCAATCTCGAGTGTCATTCTTCTATTTTATTGCGTTCATGATCATTATGTTCGTCATGTTGGCCACCACCGAAGGCCGTCACGTGTCTAGAACACTTCTTGTGAAGAGGATCCATCCACCATCTGGCCCGAGCCATGGTGGAGATTATGAATAACGTCGTCATAAAAATGTTTCACCACATTAATAAGATCTTGACAAAAAAAAATGCATGAATTGAAAGATGCAACTGAGTATGTATACGGGGCTGTTATGTGTGTGTGTAGCTTTGACAGATGCACTTTCAATTGCAAATATTGATATCAATCTATCATTTAGAACTGCAGTTGTGTCTTTTATTATTTAATTGGAATTATGTTTGTTAATGCTATTTATTAGTTTCTTAATTATGTTTATGAGTCTCCACTAATTGATTATCATTGAAGTTTTAAAGAGGAGAATATGCTTTCTTCCGTCCAGGAGTTGTTAATTTATGATTGACATTCAACCATGATTTCTTGGTTCAAATATACCATGACCCGCAACAAAAAAACCATGAAGACTACAAAAGACAAAGAAATGCATTATTAATTCACTAGGTTAAAGAGATATCATGCAACGGGTTCTAATCTTATGATATAGAGAGATAATCAATCAAGACATTTGTATAATTATAGCAGTGTATTAAAAAACTCATCCAAAAACGCGTTAAGACTCGGTTTTTCACTTAAAGCTCAAAAAGGAATTATTCAAATTTAGGCCAAAGCTTAAAAAAACGCGTTTTAAACGCGCTAAAAAAGACGTCTCAAAACTTAAAAAGATTAAGATTTAGTTATGACAAAAAAAAAAACTTAATATAGTAACACAAATTGGTACAAACGCAAAATCAACTTAGTGGACGATTATTTTAGAGACAAAATTTCTACAAATACAATTATTTGATGAAAACAATACAAGAAAATAACAAGATAGCAATAACTGTTATGTCTACAAATACAATTGTTGTAAAAAATCTAGCAAAATTAAATTAGCAATTATCATCACTTAGCAATAGTTTCTGTTACATATTGTTGCTAAATTTCAGTAAGCCGTATAGTATCAGATAAAGTATTACTAAAGTGTTACTATTTAGATTTTTTTGTAGTGAAATTTGAATCACAACGTATGTATTCAAAACGTAACTTGTTATATTAAACAGCGTATGTGATTTAACTATGTGAATAATAATTTCGTAATATTTAAAGACCTAGAATATTCATGTATTTAATAGTCTAAATTTTTTACCCCCTATTCTCTATCCCTTTCTGTGCCCTCTTTCTTATTTTATCCACACAAAAAAATACCAAAAAGTTGAAAAAAATTGTATAATTTTTATAATACATGTATCAATACATTCCAATAATTATTTTTAAAAGAAAATACACACACAATTTATTTTGGAATAAATGTATAAATTAGTTTAATTAAACATTAAATCTTAGAAAAATTGTTTAAAACAATATTATGTCCAAATGTTTTAAAATTTGAATACAATATAATATAAAATCTTATAAATTTGCGGAACAAGTTGTGAAATTTTGAAATTTGAGTGAAAATAAGCAATGGAGCAGGAAAAGGGATAGAAAATAGGGGGTAGAAGATTTGAACTCTGTATTTAGTAGTTATTGAGTATATATAAGTGTGTATGTTTTGTTTTTTTTTTAATAAAACTTACGTTTTTAACATCTACACTTACACTTTAGTAAAGTTTTGCTTCGGCCATACTTTAGCATTTTAAAACATTGAATTTATAGTGACTTTCCAGAAAAAATACAAATTGACAAATTAATTAATTAGTCTGGTAGGTTAACAAGACACTTTTCTGTATGGCGCACGCTAGTTTTGGCAGTATATATCATAAAATACCATATTATTATATAAAAAAATATATGTTGATTCTCATTGACACATATATTTAGACAAAAATAATAGTATCAAACTTCTAATAAATAACATCGACACTTTTAAATTTGGGAAAAAAGGCATATCGATTCTATGAGCATTTGCTTTCAGTGTACGTAATCTTGGATGTCTGCTAAGGAAAATATTATTAACATGTCTCGTATTAATGACATAACTAAGAAAATGCAAGTATTGTTGCCTTTATCTTTAACCAACTAAACCCGCTATACAGAAGATTAAATTACAGCAGTTGCTCATTTCAGATATAAAATTCAATTAGTTTTCTTCACTACAAGAAAAGGGTCTTGACAGAAATTTTCGACGTTAATTAAACACCCAAAACCATCGTTAAATCCGATTTAACGTCGGTATTTTTTTATAGCAGGTGTCACTAAAGTGCCGCTAAAAGAGTTTCTTCTTCTTTCTTTTCTACAAAGTTAGATCTTTCACCCTTTTATTCGTTTAAAGGCAGTTTAGTATAACAGTACTAGGTGCGATAATGACCGAACTTATGGCATCTATAGCACTCCACCTTTTATTTGTCATGTCGTTGATCCTGTCCTCTGCCTTTAACATGAAATTGATCATGATCGTTTTCAGTATATGAAATTCCTATCCGTTGTTCTAGTTGCAGTTTTGCAGTTAGGTTCCAAGTGAGGTTGCAACCACCAGTTGGAACCAAGTGTATTAAATGGACAGAACTGTAAAATGTTAAATGTACTCAAAGTGAACACAAGCACATTTAACAACGGAGTTCACCTAACTAGGCTACGTCTCCGGGGCACTTACCCAGATTATGATATTATAAAAAGCTTATAATATGAGACTCAAGTCTTAATGAAAAACACTTAGACTCCCTCTAGGTTTTTCTGCCTATCTCTATATTGCTCCTACTCTATAACTATCAAATATAAATCAATGGCATCCCACCATTGTTTTCTTTTTGAAGCTCACGTGTATTCTCTCTAGAAAATAAGTTCTTTATAATTTAGAACACACACTTTTTACAAGCTTAGTTATTAACTATTTAATAGTAAAAACAATCTTCTTGCTTCAAGATCTTTTATGATTGCTTTTGACTTCTTTTGATTGGCTTCAATCTTTCCATATTGCACGTCTGCCTTTTGTAGGATTGACATCAATCTTCATAAGTTAATACCTGTTTAATAACAAGCTTGAAAGTGGGAGTTAATCTTTTCCTTTGAAAGGAAACATATAAAGATATGATCTCTTAAAGATAATATCTTTTCATAAACATATGAAACATTTAACTCCACATATCAATCAATCTTTAAACATATCTTTACTGAATATTATAAGGATCAAAAGATTGAAACAAGTGATAAGGACAAGCATAAGAATAGAGATATATATATTAAAAGGAAACATAACCTTATAAACTAATCTCTTTATATCTTTTAGAAAACATCTTTCCTTAACACTTTGATATTCTCAATATACGCATATTAACCATGTTAAGATCATATGAGAATATATCCTGCATACTTTAAAACACATAATTATTATTAAAGAATAGTTATGCAGATTTATAGAACAAGACAGAATTCTGCTTAACAGCAGGTTGGAACTAGTAGTTGCAACTGAGGTTGCAACTTACTTGAAACCTGTCAACACAGGTTGTAACTGAGGTTGCAACTGGTACTTGAAACCTAATACTACTAACTTAGTAGGTTGTAACTGAGGTTGCAACTGGTACTTGGAACCTGTCAATCCTGTCTTAGTTCTTAATAACAGTTAGGATTTATTTAGTAAAAACCATTAGACAACAAATAGAATTTAGACCAGGAATCTGGTCCTAACAATCTCCCCCTTTGTCATTGGTTTTGACAAATCATCTAAGTTTATATATCACATAAATCCACCTGTAAAATCAATACAACATTTGTATTGTATTAATACCTTTGAGGTATCTGTTTTAGCTCCCCCTGCAAGTTAGAATTGCAGGTGTATCTTATAAGCACAATTTATGTGCACACAGTGTGTTTTCAGACTTGTTTCATCAAGATAAGTTTAGAAAGAAATTGCAGAATTATTAAAGCCAAACAGGCACATAATTGTCTCAATACAGCATAACTGGAAACAAACTGAAGTCTTGAAACTGAAACATTAAACATAAAGCTGAAAACAGAAACACATAAACACATAAACTTTCTTTTTCTCCCCCTATTTGTCACATCCTTGACAAACTAGTTGCGAGGTATGTCTGACTGGGGTGGTCTTTCCCTTAGGGGTCTGTCCCTTACAACCTCTTCATGTTCATCCTCACTACTTATAGAGAAACAGTCATCACTAGAACTATCATCCTCATCCTCAATGATATTCACCAGTAGTTTATTGATTTGATAATCATCAGCATCCAATTCAGCTCTCTTTTCTTGATTATAAGCCAGCTTCTGGAGTAAGTACCACTTTACTCCTTTCTTCTTGTCTGAGGGAGCATTAGAGGTCTCTTCTTCTTTTTCTTTGCCTTTCTCACCAGAAATGTCATTAACATGCCCTTCTTTTAACAACTTGGCAGAAATGTACAGGGCAGATGGACAATTAGTGGAGGGTTCATTCAAGATATTTATAGGAGAATCTCTGTTCATTGATTGAACTTGACTTAGAATGATACCAGTTATTAGGCAGGGGAAAGGAAGCAGAATAGATGATGAATTGTCGTCACTGAAATCCCTTATAAGATTAAAAATATGATGGCCAAAATTTATTGGGTTAGAAGACATTATCTTATACAAAAAGATGGCCATATCTTTGTTAACTTTGGAAGGTTGTTTGGTAGGGGTCCAGTTAAACCTAGCAATTTTGTGCAATACAGCAGCACAAAGTGTGAGAGAGGATGTTTTGATGGAAGTACCATCAAATCTGTTATTCTTTCCAGTTAGAACGAAAGCAATAACCTCCATATCATACTCAGAATTATCTACAGAAGGATTTGGGGATAGCATGAATTTATTTATAAGCTCTGGGGTAAAGTCTAAAGTAACACCCCTCAAAAATATTCTCCCATAAGCAGGGTTTTCTTCATCAAACACAATGCTACTCAGATTAGCATAAAATTCTTTAACTACAGCTGGGAAATAGGAATCAACATAGGTAATAGATTTTCCTAGACCAACATTAGAAATCAACTTTTCAACATACACTTGTATGTGAGGATAACTAACCAAATTGAGTTTTCTTTCACAATGTATTTCCCTATCAGCAAAGGCTCTAAACCTCCTAAACATAATCATTTTCCAGAACCTAGGATCAGTCTCATTAAACCTAGGAGTATAGTCAAACTTAGCAATTACAGGATCATTATCAAAATTTCTCCTAGCACGTTTTTTTTGACCTCTGTTTCTTAGAGGAAGAAGACTCACTAACCTTAGCTTTGGAGCCTTGACTGGTGGGAGATTTAGATAAGAAATCCCTTAGAGTACAATCATCATCAGAATTAGACATGGTTTCAACTGGGGGTTGGAACCTTACTTAGAACCTTGCACTGGGTTTTTACAGAGAGCCTAGGGTTTTACAGTGAAGAGAAAGAGAGAGTTATTTTGTAGAATGTAATTGATTTGGGATAGAGAAAAGATGTTTGTATAAATAGCAATAAAGACCGTATCTTTTTGAAATTGGAAATAGATACATGCAAATCAATTAAGAAACAGATTTTGGCTTAAAAATAGGGAATATCTTATCAACAGATTTTTTAAAAAATCACAGCAAGATTACGAAGGAAAGATAAATTCAGCCAATTAAACAGATAAACATTCCTTTTGCAAAACAGATTTATCCAAAATTTGAAAATTCAAAAGTTGAAGCTTATTAAGGAAATTTGACTTGATTCAAGATAAAGAACAATTAAACAGATATCTAACTTTTAGGAGAACAAAAAAAATCTAGCAATTTACTCAAGAAAATATGTTTATCAAAGAATAACTCTAATAAAGATTAAATTTGGGGAGCTTAAATTGAGCAAATCCGTTTTTATCTCTACACAAAAACTAGTTTGATGACCTCAGCAAGGAAAGAGTATAAGTGATGTCAAAAATAACAAGACTTTGTCTTGGCGGTTATAGAATAGACTGAGGTTTCAACTGATATTGCAACTGAGCTTGCAACCAGTATTTTTAACACGAGGTTTCAACTGGAGTTGTAACTGAACTTCTAACCAGTTATAGAGAGTATGAGGTTTCAACTGAGGTTGCAACTGAACTTGCAACCAGCATACAAAATTGCACTTTGTGCTTGCAACTCTATTACCAGAGAGGTTTTCAAGGACAAGTTACCTCACATCTGTTTTTGAGACACCAAAAAGCGGCTTTTTCAAAACAAAAACATCATAGCTCAATTAAGACTTAACCTTAGAAATAAAAATTATTTAAGGTACTCAATACAGACATATTTAGCAAGAATATTTAATTAGATTGATAATGAAATACCCCTATGTCACTTCTTAATGATTCAAACTTGATTGTATCAAGGGGCTTTGTGAAAATATCTGCTAATTGTCTTTCAGTTGAAACATGTTCTAAAATTAAGCTCTTTTCTTCAACTAGTTCTCTAATAAAATGATGCCTTAGATCAATATGTTTGGTTCTGGAATGTTGAACTGGATTTTTAGCTAAATCTATAGCACTTTTGTTATCACAAAACAAAGTTAATATTTCTTGTTTAACATTATAATCAGTTAACATCTGTTTCATCCAAATAAGTTGAGTGCATCCACTTCCAGCTGCAACATATTCTGCCTCAGCAGTAGACAAAGATATGCAATTTTGCTTTTTACTGAACCAAGAAACAAGGTTGTTTCCAAAATAAAAACATCCACCAGAAGTACTCTTTCTATCATCTATGTTTCCTGCCCAATCAGCATCACAATAGCCACTTAGAAAATGGTTTGTATCTTTAGAATACCATAGGCCTAGGTGAAGTGTTCCTTTTACATACCTTAGAATTATTTTGACAGCTAGAAGATGAGGTTCTAAAGGATTTGCCTGATATCTGGCACAAACTCCTACACTTAAGCAAAGGTCTGGTCTACTAGCAGTTAAATACAGCAAACTTCCAATCATGGATCTATAAAGACTTGGACAAACACTTTTTCCCTTATCATTTTTTGATAGTTTAAGAGTGGTACTCATAGGGGTTCTCTTCTCTTTACTCTCATTCAGACCAAACTTCTTAACAAGATTGTCTCCATACTTACTTTGGCATAAGAAAATGCCTTTCTCATTCTGTTTAACTTGCAATCCTAGAAAGTAAGTTAATTCACCTCCACCACTCATTTCAAATTCATTCTTCATATCTGAAATGAATTCTTCTATTCTCTTATTAGAAGTAGAGCCAAAAACAATGTCATCAACATAGATTTGAGCAATGATAATATCCTTTGTAGTTTTCTTGGTAAACAGAGTTTTATCAACTCCCCCTCTGTTAAAACCTTTTTCAAGCAAAAACTTGGTTAATCTATCATACCAAGCTCTAGGAGCTTGTTTAAGACCATACAAGGCCTTTTTCAGCAAATAAACATGTTCAGGAAAGATAGGATCTTCAAATCCCTTAGGTTGACAGACATAAACCTCTTCATTTATCACACCATTCAGAAAAGCACTCTTTATGTCAAGTTGAAACAGTTTAAAATCATACAGACATGCAAGAGATAATAGCATTCTAATGGATTCAATTCTAGCTACAGGAGCAAATGTTTCATCAAAGTCAATTCACTCAATTTGTGTATAACCCTGAGCTACCAACCTAGCTTTATTCCTGATAATCACTCCATCCTCATCACTTTTATTTCTAAAAATCCATTTAGTCCCTATAACATTTTTATTAGAAGGTCTGGGTACTAAAGTCCATACATCATTTCTCTCAAATTGATGCAACTCATCTTGCATAGCTATAATCCATTCACTATCTTCTAAAGCTTCTTTTATATTCTTAGATTCTAACTGAGAAATATAACAAGCAAAGTGAACAACATTATTTCTTTTACCTCTGATTTTCATACCTGAAGCAACTTCTCCTATGACATTGTCAAGAGAGTGATTTTTCTGAGTCCTTATATAGCGTGGCTTGCTTGTTGTTTGCATAGCAGATCCATCTTCTTCTGATTCAGTTGAATTCTGAGTTTCAACTTCAGTTCCAACCTCAGTTGTAACTTCAGTTGCAACTGGACTTCCAACCACTATGGGACTCCTAGTTTGTTGAGTTTCTTCTTTGTCTTTTTCTGCAATCTCAGGCTGTTCATTATCACCTGTAATCTCATCAACAGTTTTTAGGTCATCAAATAACACATTATAAGATTCCATAACACAGTTGGTTCTTTGATTGAAGACTCTGAATGCTCTACTATTTTGAGCATAACCAAGAAAGATCCCTTTATCACTTTTAGAGTCAAACTTACCAAGATGCTCTCTATCTCTGAGAATGTAACAGACGCACCCAAAGACTTGAAAATACTTAACATTGGGTTTTCTACCTTTCCATATTTCATAAGCTGTCATGGAAGTGCCTTTAGTAATATAAACTCTATTAACTATATGGCAGGCAGTATTAACAGCTTCAGCCCAAAATCTGTTGGCAAGATTCTTAGAGTTAAGCATTACTCTAGCCATTTCCTGAATGGTTCTATTTTTTCTTTCAACTATGCCATTTTGCTGTGGAGTCTTAGGAGCAGAGAACTCATGACTTATACCTAAGGAGTTGCAGAATTCTCTAAACTTACTGTTCTCAAATTCTGTTCCATGATCACTTCTAACCCTAGCAATATTACCACTGGTTGAACCTTTTTCAAGTTGAAGTTTTAAGCACAAAGTTTTGAACAGTTCAAAAGTTTCAGTCTTATCCTTTAAGAACACTACCCAAGAGTATCTAAAGAAGTCATCTACAACTACCAGAATGTACTTCTTACCACCTATACTAACAGTTTGCATAGGCCCCATTAAGTCAATATGAAGAAGTTCTAGGACTCTCTTAGTGTAGATTTGACTTATACTTTTGTGAGTACTTTTGGTTTGTTTACCTATAGCACAGTCACCACAGACACTTTGAGTTTTAGCACTTAGTTTAGGAATTCCTCTTATCAATTCATTTTTAACAAGCTTATCAAGAGTTTTGTAATTCACATGCCCAAGCCTTTTATGCCAAATATCCACATTATTAGTAATGGCTTGATTACACCTACTTTGAGGCAATTCTGTTTCAGCTTTTTCAAACACATAGCAGCTGTTGGTTGATCTAACTCCAGTCATGATTAAATCATTGTTAAGATTAGTAATTAGACACCTTTCTTTGTCAAATTTAACAATCATTTTGTTATCACAGAGTTGACTGATACTTATAAGATTAGCTTTTAGACCATCTACAAGAAAAACATCCTCAATAACAGGCATTCCAGGTTTGTTTAAGGTACCTTTACCAATAATTTTACCTGTATCTCCACCTCCAAACACAACAGTGTTTCCAGTAAGAAGGGTGACATTTTTTAAGAGACTTGCAGTACCTGTCATGTGCTTAGAGCAACCACTATCAAAATACCAATCATTAGAGGTAACAGCATTCAAGGAGTTAATGACAGCTTTGTTGTTAGCAATTAAGGTAGCTTTTTCTTTAACTTTCCAGACCCAGTTCAAATTTTTATTGACAGAAGCCAACCAAGTTTTCTGAGAAATATACTTTCTGTTTCTTTTTAAATAACACTGGATTTCAGAATGACCAGGTTTCTTGCAGAAATTACACAGCTTCAACCTAAAGTTATTTTTATTCCTAAAGCTATTCAGTTTATTCATGGTTGCAACTTTG
The DNA here is from genome assembly GCA_963920805.1 of Primula vulgaris. NCBI lineage: Eukaryota > Viridiplantae > Streptophyta > Magnoliopsida > Ericales > Primulaceae > Primula > Primula vulgaris. The sequence continues at coordinate 12,864,976 of OY987219.1, forward strand.
GTTATAACTGAGCTTCTAACCTTCTCTACAAAAACCTGAGTTTTGTTCCTGGTTGCAAATCTGGTTGCAACTGAGCTTCTAACCTTATTGTCAAAATTATGAGTTTTAGCTCTAGCAACAGCTTCAATAAAGGTAGTTTTTCCTGTACTTTTACCACCATAGTAACCTAGACCACTGATATCTTTAGAACCTCTAGAATATGACAACATGTCATCTAATTTTTCTGAAGCAGAAACATTCATCAGCTTTATTTTCTTTTTAGTTTTAGTAAGTTCAGCCAGTTGTAAGTTCATTTTCTCAGTAAGACTTTTAACCTCATCCTTTAGATTAACATTAAGTTTGCTTATGATCAAGGTTTGCTTACTCAGACATTTATACTTTTCATAAAGAACAAGATATTGCTGGGAAATGTCTTCATCAGAAGGTTCTTCCTCATCACTGCTGTAGGTTTTAAGAGTGGTTGTAACTATGGTTGAAACATGTTCACAGTCACTTTCATAAGTAGGTTCTTTTTCAGTGATTATTCCCATAAAGTTAACAAAATTAGACTCATCCTCTTCATCACTGTTGCTCTCAGAATCACTATCACTATGAGTGGATATATAGGCATTTTTGTTCCTTTTTAAAGTATTAGCACACTCAGCCTGAATATGACCAAAGCCTCTACATTCTCTACACTGAATCTCTTTAGGCTTATAATCTTTGTTATCCTTCTCTTTAGAATTCCACTTTCCTGTAGAGTTATTATTGAACCTGGATTCTGTCTTAAATTGGTTATCCCTTTTCTGAAAGTTTTTAGAAGAACCAGCATCATCCTCTTTTCTCTTGTAAAACTTTTTGAAAACCTTTTTAGCAAAGAAAGCTAGCTGTTCTTCATCACTTATTTTATCACAGACATTAGGTTCAGATTTCTTAGCCTGAAATGCTATTCCCTTTTCTGGTCTTTTATGTTTAAAAAATTTCAGCTCATGAGTGCTTAGATTTCCTATAAGTTCTTCAAGTTTAAGATTATCCAAGTCTGTTGATTCTTCAATAGCTGTAACTTTTATTTCAAACCTTTCTGGAAGTGATCTAAGAGTTTTCTTAACAAGTTTAGCATCACTGTATTTTTCACCTAAGGTTCCAGCTTGATGAACAATGTGGCAGATTCTACCATTAAATTGTTCAATGTTTTCATCTTCCTTCATTCTTAGGTTTTCAAATTGAGTAGTTAACTGCTGAAGTTTGAAAGCTTTTACTTTGGTAGTTCCTTCAAAAGTAACTTGCAAAATATCCCATGCCTCTTTGGCAGTTTCACAGTGAGAGATATACCTGAATACACTGAGAGTTACACCAGCAAAAATCAAGTTTATGGCTGTTGAGTTGGCACTTGATTTTCTGTCTTCATCAGCAGACCATATGTCTTCAGGTATAAAGACCAGTTCTCCTTCACTATCAATGCTAGTTGGAGCCTCCCATCCATACATCACAGTTTTCCATGCATGTTCATTCTGCTGTTTGATGAAAGACCTCATTCTGATCTTCCATACTCCATAGTTTACTCCTCCTTCAAGCAATGGAGGTTTGTTGAAAGCGTTTCCTTTCCTCATTAAGTCCATTTTTACTAGAACATAGGATCCACACTAAGTAAGGTCTAGTGTAAAGCTCTGATACCAATTGAAATTCCTATCCGTTGTTCTAGTTGCAGTTTTGCAGTTAGGTTCCAAGTGAGGTTGCAACCACCAGTTGGAACCAAGTGTATTAAATGGACAGAACTGTAAAATGTTAAATGTACTCAAAGTGAACACAAGCACATTTAACAACGGAGTTCACCTAACTAGGCTACGTTTCCGGGGCACTTATCCAGATTATGATATTATAAAAAGCTTACAATATGAGACTCAAGTCTTAATGAAAAACACTTAGACTCCCTCTAGGTTTTTCTGCCTATCTCTATATTGCTCCTACTCTATAACTATCAAATATAAATCAATGGCATCCCACCATTGTTTTCTTTTTGAAGCTCACGTGTATTCTCTCTAGAAAATAAGTTCTTTATAATTTAGAACACACACTTTTTACAAGCTTAGTTATTAACTATTTAATAGTAAAAACAATCTTCTTGCTTCAAGATCTTTTATGATTGCTTTTGACTTCTTTTGATTGGCTTCAATCTTTCCATATTGCACGTCTGCCTTTTGTAGGATTGACATCAATCTTCATAAGTTAATACCTGTTTAATAACAAGCTTGAAAGTGGGAGTTAATCTTTTCCTTTGAAAGGAAACATATAAAGATATGATCTCTTAAAGATAATATCTTTTCATAAACATATGAAACATTTAACTCCACATATCAATCAATCTTTAAACATATCTTTACTGAATATTATAAGGATCAAAAGATTGAAACAAGTGATAAGGACAAGCATAAGAATAGAGATATATATATTAAAAGGAAACATAACCTTATAAACTAATCTCTTTATATCTTTTAGAAAACATCTTTCCTTAACACTTTGATATTCTCAATATACGCATATTAACCATGTTAAGATCATATGAGAATATATCCTGCATACTTTAAAACACATAATTATTATTAAAGAATAGTTATGCAGATTTATAGAACAAGACAGAATTCTGCTTAACAGCAGGTTGGAACTAGTGGTTGCAACTGAGGTTGCAACTTACTTGAAACCTGTCAACACAGGTTGTAACTGAGGTTGCAACTGGTACTTGAAACCTAATACTACTAACTTAGTAGGTTGTAACTGAGGTTGCAACTGGTACTTGGAACCTGTCAATCCTGTCTTAGTTCTTAATAACAGTTAGGATTTATTTAGTAAAAACCATTAGACAACAAATAGAATTTAGACCAGGAATCTGGTCCTAACAGTATACCGATTGTTGGCCTCTCTATTGCCTCAACCTCCCCTCAATCCACCTCTACCCCTTACTCTAAAATTTAAGGAAGAAGCAAAAGTAGACGATTTGTTCCATTTATTGTTAATTCATGTACCGGTAAACATCTATGAAGTTCATCAACTAAGAGTGCATCTATATCCTTGGATTTTTCAATTGAGCAAACGACATAGTTGAACTTTGGTGCCAATGAACGTATTATCTTGTCGGCAATGGCAACATCTTTCATATTTTTGAAATCGTATTTTGTTAACTACTGTCATGGTCTGTGAAAAATAGCAGCTACCGGATTTTCACCGTCTTTTATTTGTAGAATCTCAAAATCCCGCCTCAAGATTTGAAGCAGTGCACGCTTCACACTTAACGAACCTTGATTTTTTCTTCATTGAATCACAAGTATACTTGGATGTTTATTTGCTAACAATCTTTTCAAGATAATCAATAGCCTTGGAACAAGTAATAATATGTCTTCAATTTCAACGCCTCTAACTCCGTATTTTGTGTGCACGTGAATGTTACTGCAGCCATCGGTGTTGCTACACCAGATTCAATCACATGCCAATACTCTTTCGACCTTAACAAGTTCTTCAGATTTCCATTTATCCCTCTATATATGGCAACTTTGTAACATGACCAACATGTATGGTAGATTAATAACAACATTTAGGGACAAAACGCAAAGTTTTCTAACACAAGTCCTCTTAAGAACTAATTAAGAAGTTAAAATATTAAAACACATAAAACTTAGGATCCGGTCTATTTTTACATTGTATACCTTGGTGTTTTCCACCCTTGGACATTCTGAGCAAATTCCTTCATGCTCAACTTTTATTCCTTAGTCAACGTAGTCCATTGCCTTGTCCTCGTCGCCTCACGTTCATCATCAGAGATTTCATTCCTTGGTCTCGCGTTCATCATGTTGGGGTTGGTGTGTGCTTTTACTTGCATGTGTGTTTAAAGGAAGAAATGTATATAAAGAGTATACATGTGTGTCTGAGTGAACCTACTAGAGAGAGTGCACTCGTTTAAAAAGAAGATGTTATTACATGAATCTAAGCTTGAATTTATTATCATCTGTAAAAAGTGTTCCTACATAAAATGTGAAAGTCTTATCCGAGTCAAACATGCACTTTCTTCTAGATCAACAAAGGTAAAAAAAAAAAATCTATATTTCATCACAAATGTAAGTCCGGTAAATTTGTATCTCTTTATCAACAACATCTCTCCAATTAGAGCCAAGATAATATGGACTCTCGTCAAACCTTACTTGAATCTATTTGTTATAATTACCGTAAAGAAAAACACACACAAAACCAATTAAAGCAAGGAAAAAAGAACACGCACTCTGAACCATTGATAAGATTTCCAAATAGTTCTTCATAAAATGACCCATTCAATCACTTGAACTTGATGGACATTAATTGACATATAGAGCCTGGTTGTGCCCAACCCACGACTTGAAAACCCAAAAAGAGACTCCAATTCTTCCGATAAATGCCTAAAAGCAGCCCATCAAAAGGTGACATGTTTCTATTTACCTCCTCAGTTAGTGCTCTCATTTGATGATGTTAGTATATCCAAAACTAATGGCTGCAGATGCTTTAATGAAAAATGGAGCTAACGGCTCTAATGGTTAATACCTTTCACATAGAGAGCTCTCAAGCCTCACATATGCTACTTATTTGCTTGACCAAAATGGAACTCCCTGTTTACGATAGGCTAGTTTTAAGCTGTAATTTTTACTTATGATGCTTTTGCACTGAACTCTTTTTGCTCTTTAAGTTTGCTCTATAAGCTTTTTAGCTTAAATAACTCTTGGTAAATTTTATTTCAGTAAGTTTTGGAGTATCAGGTTACAAACTAATGATGATACATTTCTGAAGCTTTTGCTTATAATTAAAATATTGGGCTAAATTAGCTCACTTGGCTGCTCTCGGATTCATTGCAGTTTAGCTTGATCTAAGTGTATTTGCTGTAAAGAAGATTATCACTATGTTCCTTATAATTTCAAGTCCAGCACTTCGACTCGACAGTTTGCAACCATGACATAAGAGTACTTTGCCTTTGTCAATTTTAAGATGTTGCTGACTTTGGAATTTTTAGTCAGATCTTTTGATTAATGATGCTTGTGCAAGAATTTGTTGTTTGTATGCTCAGAAAAAGTTTTTTTACCCTTTGCTAACAATAAAATTTACCACCCCTCAAAACGGTTTTTGCTATTAAATTTTCTCTTTACATCACCTTGATCATGGAGATATAGAGGAGACATAAGAATAGGAGGTATAGAGAGTAAAATAGCAATATCGTAGCGAAAGAAGTTTTAGGAGGTCGGATACTTTGAACTGTTAGCAATGCGGTCTTTTTTCTGCTTTTTTTGATGTTTTTTAGGCCTATTTGTTACTTGAAACTAGTGTGTATCTTGCTATCTGTTATTACCGTTTTAAACGGAATGATCATCATGGGGGCTGACCCATGAATGGAATACTTTGTTTCATTTTTTCTATATTAATAAAAGGCCGGGTAATGATTAAAAAAAAGTTTATCTAAGACGGTTTGGCTCTTCCCTTAATCCTATTCTTCTTGAATTATACCCCCCAGTTATGTTGTTGGGATGCAAGACGCTAGTTAATGTAAATTTGAACAATCGCTAGACCTATCGTTTCTGGTTCTTTATCCAAATTTTCATTTTTTTATAAGCATATATATTATTAAACAACTCTTAGGGGAAAATCACTAAATATTAAATTATTACTATAAAAGTGCATGGTGTTGTCTGTACATAATGATTTAATACATTCATAATTTTTTCCTAATCTACTTAATTATAATTTCTAGATAAATAGTAACGGTTTGGCTAAGAGTGTCTCAGGACATCGTTTAAACATTAAATTACTTTCCTACTTCAAGTTACTTTTAAAGCAAATATCATCGCATCTATACCATAACATTATTGCATTAACAAATTAATTCATTTAATATACCCAAGTTATGAAAAAATTATAAATGATGAATTACTATATAAAACTAAGTGCAATAAATACCATACATGATTAACCAATGTCTATGAGCATTTTTTATCTTTTACCAAATAGAAATAAGTGAACAAATAAATAATGTCACTCTTTTATTTTTCGTTTTTCGTTTTCTTCTTTTTTGTTCTTCTATTTTTTATTTTATTTTCTCTTTTTTCTCTCTTCTATCTCTTTCCCCCTATCTTTTCTTTACTTTTTGTTCAAATCTAAGAAATATACTTCGATCACTCATCGTTTTCATACGTAACTGTATAATTTCTTGATTTTAAAAAATATTTATAGGAAATTGAAACATACATTTTATTTAAATCTTTGGCATTTTCACACGATAAATAAAAGATTTTTTTTGCTTTCTTAATTTAATATTGTTTTAGTTCAATTAGTATCGTATAAAGTTTTAGATAAGGTATCAATGCAAAATTTACCCTTTTAAGTTCTCGTAAACTTGATGTATGTTGATTTATTATGTGTAAAACTAATAAATATTTCTTCATCTTTACATGGTCTGCGTAGATATTTGAGTGTGTGAATAATAATTAGCTAAAAGCATTAACATAGATGGTACATGCATGTAAAGAAAATAGAAAAATAGTTTACATTTGTCATAAACTTTAGATAACTTCTTAGAAAATATTTCAAATGTAATGGATGTTTGTAAGTAAAGCACACTATATAATCAACAAAAAGAAAACACGGATCATACAAGCTAGCAGATGCAAGAAGAAAAACTTTTTTTACTATCACGATAGATCCTAACTAATAATCTGCACTCCACAACTACCCCATATTCAGTTTGTTTGTTTTTTTATCAAAGTAGTCGTTGGGGTATTTCCATACAATGCTGAGAAAAACAACTTACTCAATGATTATGTGTTACGTGCTCTTCTTTTATGATTGATATTTTCAACCTATTTGTTTAATCTACCAACAGGAAAAGTTGTCTCTGCCGACAAAAAATTACCGACGAAACAAAATTTTGTCGGCAAAAATCAATTTGAGCCGACGAATTTCAACACTTTGTCGGGCAAAACTTCGGCGCCAAATATGGGTCTCTGTCGACAAAAAAGTGCCGATGAACAAAGTATTTGTCGGGAAAATTTAATTTTAGCCGACGAACTTCTGTGTTTTTTCGGGCAAAATCAATTCTATCCGACAAACTTCTAAACTTTGTCGGACAAAATCAATTTTATCCGACGAAATTCATACTTTGTCGGGCAAAATCTCAACGTGAAATTATGGAGTATGGTCAACTTTTACCGACGAAACCGGCGACGAATTGATTTTGTCACGTCAGTTCCCACCGACAAAAATAATGTTATCATACAAAATAGCTGTGTTAACCACCTCCTGCGCTGGTATTGTTCAAATTTTGAAATTTTGCATAATTACCTTATTCTCCTCAATAAGCCTGGCGATAATGAAACCTTTGGAAATTCTACTACTTTCAGGTTTTTTTTTCCTATGGAAACTTATGATTTATCAAAATAGAAATCTCTATTTTTTTTTTAAAATTCCATAGAAAAAGCAAAAAAAAAAAGGTAAAAGATTCAAACACCATATCTAAACGCTATTTAGTGTATGTTGCGAAGTGCCAACTAAGGTGAGAGGGATTTGTGATAATCTTTGCGCTTAATATCTTTAAGTAGTTTTAAAAATCAAAATTTTCAATTTTTCACTTGCTTTGTTTAAAAAGGGGGAATTATGTTCGCAAAAAAAAATTGCAACGTAGGCGCTGTAATCCATGGGGCCGCCACTGCCGGTGCTTGAAATAAAACTAAAATCCCTCCAAAAGCATTAAATTATTTCTCCTCTAATACATGAATGAATTTTTTTGTAGTTTCTCAAAAATTAAAGAAACCCAATAAATACCAAAAAATTGTAGTAGTTTAAGATATTAAAAATTTATTATAATTCGCTAGTTATAGATTTTAGAGAACGGAAATATCAAATAGGTATTAACTGTCCAATAATGGTGGTAAGTTTATGTAGCTCATAGTTATAGTACAATTAAGATGAATATTTAATTAATATAAGAAATAAATTTGAAACCTATTGATAAATATTGCAAAAAAATGGAATAAAAGCAGGAGCAACAAGGTCGAACCTCAAACATCTGTATGTAATAGAGTTGTGTAACCCACTAGAGCACATCTACAACTTAATCTATATAATCGTTAAAAATCTATATATCAGCAAATACTGTATTTATCTATGTATATAACTACTCGTTTTCAAACTATTGGACCCCTTATTTCCCGAGGCCTTGTGTCGTAACACAGCTCGCACATGTCCAGAACCAGCCCTGATCGTATATAATATATTAATATTCTACAATGGATTGTATATTTCGTATATAAACAAATATACAATTGCTAATTCAATTATCATTTATTCGATTGCGAAGTTGAGTCTCTAAACCATTATAAAAATAAATAAAAAATTATCACCTTAACAACATTGAAGTAAAACAAAATGACTCATGTCATCTAAAATAAATAAAAAAATCAAACGAGACAGTAAGGTTTTTATTTTTTATTAATTTAATGATAGTTATTATCAGGGTTTTCCATTATGTGTTGGGTTTTAATTGGTTGACATTCACCATTATAAATAGTGAACTGAATTTATATAAGCGTTACTCGTTAATCAATGTTTTTATAATGAAATGTATATTTTAAAATTTACAATTAATTATATATTAAAATATTTCAGGGATATTTTCAAGGCAAAAAAATTGAGGGGGGGGGGGTGTGTGTGTGTGTGTGTATCCTCACAGTGATAAAAAAAATATTATGAAGATGTGGTGTAGCAAAACGAAGTGAATAAGAATTTACATGTTCATGTTTATTTGAAGGGTTTAGGGTATACGTTTAGCGGTTTAGTATCATATCGAAATAGTAAACTTATTTATATATAAAAATCAATATAAACAACAATATAGCAGTTGGTTATTATATTACAAAACCAATATTATTTCAAAGGTTACGTGTAATTCACCATTATAAAATGAAAATATGGTTTGAAATTATTGTATTAGTATACATATCTAATTTTTCATGTATTATTTATTGACTAAACAAACTGAAATTTTTCGTGATTGTAGAGACATTCAAAAGTTGTTACCCTCACACTGATAAAAAAAAATTATAAAAATATAGTGTAGCAAACGAAATGATATAAGACAAATATCATCACATTTAAAATTCGTATTGAACTACAGCTAATGCAAGGAATATGCATGGCATGAAGATTTGTTCAATTAACCTGAAGTACTCAATGATCTTAACCAACACGTGTTGAATGGACTGTTTGTGGAAAATGTCAAGATGATGAAGGAGAATAACGGAAAAAACGAGTAGCTTGTGAGACAATAAGGTTCTCTACAAAATACGAGAGATTTAGGACCAAAATTAATATAGCAAGTTGGTTGTTTTAGGTGGTTGATACTCTATTATATTACGCTCACCAACAGGTCGGATTCGATCTTTGATGGCCGTAAAGCGGGTTAACTCCAAAGATAAGGTTATTATTTATAAAAAAAAGGACCAAAATTAATATACAAACCACAAATTAATTTCTAAATAGTATATTTAGGGACCAAAATTAAAAAAAAAAAAATCGTGGTAATTTGTAGAAACTAGATGTGTAATGTTATGATGAGGATAGAGTTATCTTGTTTTTTAATTCTCTGTGTGATTGATATACCTATACCACAACTATGTTATGTGAAATAAAAAATATGCATTTCCTAAGTGCTTAATTTATCTTGTGGATAACGAATGTATAAGAAAATGATGGTTTATCTATCAAAGTCTAAGTTTACATTTTACAATATGAATCGTAGTACTGATGCGCAACATTAAATTTCCACGAGGGTAATTTTCTCTTTTGACTAAGAGTACTGCTAAAATATTTGGAGAAACAATGACTTAGAGATCTAATAATCAAGATATTTCTTACCAAGACTAATTGCTTGGGAAAATGCAATAGATGAAAGAATAAATCACACATTATTATATGAAAGTTTGTATTATGTTTTCTAGCTAATGTTAGAAAAATTAGTAGTGTACGAGAAATCATAACTTAAGATGTTATCGTGCAACTCAAAATATTAACGACAATACTCCTCAAAGGGTGATCCGGTGAATCTGATACATATGTGTGTTGTCATATATTTGGTACATTACAAGAAATTTAGTATTTAGAGACAATAAAATTACTCTTTGAATAAAAAAATTTAGAAACAAAAATAATTTGTTTGTCTTTAAATCTAATATTAGAGACCAAAACAAATAAACAAACGTGTCCCCAAATACATTTTCATATCAACATAAGAGTACAACTAAATTTTGTCTCAAAAAAACTTTGAGACAAATTCTATTGTCTCATTATAATATTAGTATGTAATTGTCTTTAATTAGACACAATTGTTTTTTAAATGTGTCCCTAAGTTCCATACACATTCGATATAAGAAATGCATATTCTTAGGCTTGCTGGTGTAGTTTAGAGTCCGGAGAATAAAGTTTTTTTTTTGGAAGGAGTCAATAAAGTTTTTATTGCTATGCATATTTCACGAGTATGGGTGGGTTAGGGTCGGAAACCGACCCGTAAACACTTAATCCGTATCCCGACCCGATTATTTTTGAAAGTGAAAAAAAAATCCCAACCCCGAACCGACAAAAGTCGGGACCCGAGTTTTTGGGATCCCGTAGGGTCGGGATAGTTTTTTTCCGAATCTCCCGACATATTTTTTTATTTTACGACAAAGTCATTTTTTATTAACAATTTTCATTTGATAAGTGTAAACATGTTATTAATACGAAATATAATCCTTGTTTAAAAATAACACTCCTAATAAATACAAAAAGAAATTAAGATGTAGTAGAAAAAATAGTATGAAACTACAAATAATGGAGTACATAAAAAAATTGATACGTTTTTTTATCATATTCTTTTATTATTTAGTTTTATTTACGCAAGAAACAATTATCATACTAAATGAGATACATTATCATTATAATTTTTATAATCGAAAAGTAATGATCATTTATTTTTTTTGAAGTAACAATATAACTTTTTAATTTAAGTATACTTTTTATTTAATAGTTTTATATATTAAAAACTATAAATCTATATTATACTTATGTAATTATAAATAATATATGAAACAAAAAAGATTGTATTTCATATGTTAGAGTGCTTTCATTACATGTTAGAGTTACAAAGTTCGATTTTTATCACTTGCATTTGATATAAATTAATTTACATTTTAGTCTTGAAATAAAAAAGAACATGTTAGATAATATAAAATAAAAAATTAATTAAAAAATCGGGTTGGTTCGGGACACCCGACGAAATCAAAATTGTCAACCAATCCCGATCCCGGAGTTTGTCGGGTCGGGACAAAACCCGACGTTTTCGGGTCGGGACTCTTCTCAGGTCGGAAAATTTTGGACTGGGTGCGGGTCGGGATTTCAGGATTTTTCCCCGACCCTAATTAGGAGTACAAATCTTCTGCCATATTCTCTATATTTTTCCGTTTCTCCTTTTTTATTTTATCCAAAAAAAAAACTAAAAAACTTGAAAAAAAATTATACAATTACTTTAAAACATGTATTAATACATTACAATAATTATTTTTAAAAGAAAATTCACAAGCAGTTTATTTTGGAATACATGTATAACTTAGTGTAAATTAAACATTAAATCTTAAAAAAACTATCTAAAATAATATTATGTCAAAATGTTTTAAAATTCGAATACAATATAATATAAAATCTTATAAATTTGCGGAACAAGTTGTGAAAATTTAAAATTTGAATGAAAATAAGCTAATCGACATGAAATGGGGTAAAAAATAAGTGGCACAAGATTTGTACTTATCAGCGTTTTCCGATTAGTGAAAATATTAATAGGTTCGACCACTTTTGTTATTTCGTAGTCAAACCTACTACTAAAAACCTGATTTTGTTTTCTCCATAGTCAAAGCTATTACTAAAAAGGGAATTGCCCTAAAAGTAAAACCCGTATATTTTGTTTTTTCCATAGTTAAACCTATTAATACAAAACCAGATTTTATTTTCAATGTGACACTTAATGCTAAAATGCATAACATACTAACCTTATCAGTTTCTTACCTAAAATGGCTAAGATTACTAAGTATAGAAATTTTAGATATTATTTGCAACATGAAACAATAAATGACCTATGTAATGAATTTTCATTAATGAATATTCAATTTCCACACTTTATATAACCATCCAATCACTCACTTTCATCCCAACACTCTCTAAACCATCTAACTCTTTCTTTGTCAAATGGCTAATTCTGATCTTAATCTTAAATCTGAGGGAGAAAATAGCCCTTTGGTGCATAAATCCCCACCAATTGTAAGCTTATTGCATTTTCTTTTCTGAATTATCCGTAAATATTATAACTATATTTATTTAAAATTAATTGCCTTAATACGAGTAGGTTACTATATATATGCCAAAAAACAATTCAGTTTCTACATATTGTTTAACTAACGAAGAACAATAATAATAAAGTCGGCCCTAGAGAGAGAGACGACTAGGGTAAAAAGCCCTAGCCGTTGACAAAATGACCGTTATTCAACCACCCGATCCCAACCAAACCCTTTCCCCAGACCCACCCACATCAAAATCTTTCGCCTCTATATTAAAAACCCAAATCGTGACACCAAAAGTTCCAATTAAACAAATCGAATCTTATGAAGGAGAACCTATGATTCATTATTCAATCGAAGATTTGAAAACTCTTTCAGAACCATTCAAATATACTCTTGTAGGGAAATTTTCACATGGTAAGCCTCATATAGATATAATTCGCAAAACTTTTAGTTCTATGGGCTTGAAAGCTAACTTTCATATTGGAGTCATCGACTCAAAACATATTCTAATTCACTGTTACTATGAAGAAGACTTCCTATGAATTTGGATGCGAAAAACTTGGTATATTGATAACAGTCCTATGAGAACTTTTAAATGGTCTTATGATTTCAGCTCTGAAAAAGAATCTGCGGTAACTCCGGTTTGGATTTCTCTATCTAAATTACCTATTCATCTTTATAATAAAAGCAGTATTTTCAGTATTGCTTCAGCCTTTGGAAAACCCCTTAAGGTAGATGATCCAACAGCTAAACTGACAAGACCTGGTTTAGCCAGAATCTGTATTGAAATTGATCTAAGGAAAACACTTATAAAGAGAGTAAGAATTAACTATGGAATCAATGAAGGATTTTGGCAGCACTGTATATATGAAGATGTACCTAACTACTGCGCTCAATGTGTTAAAATGGGTCATCCTAAAGAGGTCTGTAAATTTAATATTCTAAATAAAGAAGAAGGCGGCAAAGAAGAAATTATCAACAACAAGAAAGTCATTTTTAATGACAATGATTTAGCTAATGTAGTGAGTGAAAAACAAGCTAAACAAAAGGCTATAAATGCCGATTCTTATAATAAAAATGAGAAAGTAAGCACAAAAGAATGGGTTACCAAAAGATTTAACAATGAACCATTAAAGAATGTTGAAGGAGTAGCAACCAAGTCATCTGCAAAAAGCCCTGAAAATAACAATATTATTGTATTACTGGAAGAAGACAAGAGTGAAAAGTGTAATTTGAATACTGATATGGTCCTATTTACTGGTGAAGCAACTGTTCTCAAGTCCTTAAATATTACTCCTATTTATGATGATAATGTGACAGTGAGAAACACAAGTCTTATTGATGCTCCAGACATTTCTAAAAATTTAAGAATTGATCTGGGTCTCTCTCCTAGAGAATTTCCTAATATTCTGGAAGAAGGTGAATGGCAAACACCAAAAAGAAAACTAGGAAAAAAGTCAATTGCTGTTGATAAAGATGCTATGGTTCTTATGTCCTCTAATGTGGGGGTTAAAAGAAGGTTTAAATGATTAATACGCTTTTCTGGAATATTAGAGGGGTGGGCACCAAATCTACCACTAGACGTATTAATAAACTTTGCAAATTACATCATATTATGTTCTTAGCTTGTATAGAACCTAAGAAAAATCAAGATAAAGTGGAATTCTACAAAAGGAAATTTGGTTTTGATGAAGTTCTGGTTCACGAAGAGAATAAGATTTGGATCTTTTATATGCAAGAGATCTCTATTTCTATTATTCACCAAATGAATCAAGTTGTTTTTATGGCAGTCTCTATTGGTTATTTGGGTTTTCAATTACAGATTACATTTGTTTATGCCAAGTGTACAACAGCAGAAAGATGTTCTCTATGGAGTTTTTTAGAAAATTCCTATACTACAAGTCCCTGGTTGATTGGAGGGGATTTTAATACTGTGTCTTCTGAAGAAGATAAAATTGGGGGTCTATCTATTAATATTAATGCTGCTAATGATTATTTATCTTGTATTAACAATTTGAGTGTTTCAGAAGCAACCTTCAGTGGTACTAAATACACTTGGTGGAACAAGCGTACTGGGAAGGAAGCTATTTTTGAAAGAATTGATAAAATTTTATTTAATCAAGAGTTTGCAAATTTATTCTGCAATATTTATCTTGACCATCTTAGCAAGGCTACATCAGATCACAGTCCTTTGTTATTGTTGAACATAGAGTTCAATAATGATTTTGATTATTACTTTGATTATGCGTTTAATGATTTTACGATTTCGATGATATAATGCTTGTCTTGTCCAAAAATAGAAAACCTATATTTCAGGTCTTTAAATGATAGAGCATTCGATAACGAAGCCATAGGTTCAAGCGGAACCAAAATCGGAGCTAAAACGAAGGAGTTATGAGCATTCGAAGATTTACGGGACCAGGATTACAGTCGACCGATCGACTGTACAAAAACGACCGATCGTTTTTGATCCAATTTCTTCCAGTGAGTCCAGTATAAAAACGACCGATCGTTTTCAGAAAACGACCGATCGTCTGTCTGAAAACGACCGATCGTCTGTAGAAAACGACCGATCGTTTTCTGCAGTTTTCGAAAACAGCTTTTCAGCAATTTCTGGAAAATAGCTGTTAAAACCTTTCAACGGTCATAACCCAGAAAACAGACTTTGCTGTTATATAAAAACCACTCCAATCTCTCTTTCTATACACACAAAGCTTAACCATCATCATCCTTAAAACCTCTCTCAATTAAAAACCCTAATATCACCATTTTGGTGTATATATATTCGAGAAAGAGAAAAATCAAATAGAAAGAGATTCAAGCGCGATCTTCATCAACAACTCACCAATTAGCTTTTTAAGAAGCAATTAGAATAGTGAGTGTAGTTACATTTTTGTAACAAATTGTAACGAGTATTTTATAAACTCATTTTTGTGAGCGAGTGATCGGGTAGAGGCTTTGTAAGCAAGTGAAGCTTAAAAGCTCTAGGTCTTTTCATTCGGGACACTCATAAAGTGTGGGGGAGCTTAATCGGTTGATTAGCTCATTAGGATTGTAATATCCGGGAAAAGAAGTTTTAGTGAAATACTCGGTAGTACCGAGGAGAGGACGTAGGCGCGTTTTGCCGAACCTCTATAAATCACGGTGTCATCTTCTTCCCTTAAACTTTTATTTTCCGCAAATATTTATTCTTGCTTGCTTGCGTTTGAATTTATTAACGATTATTAACGCTTAAGCTTAGAATTGCGTAAGTTGGGGTGTTAGTTGCACTTAGGTTTTAATTAGGCGAAAAACGCCATAAACCTTATTCACCCCCCCCCCCTCTAAGGTTAGCACGCGGGCCAACAGTTATTAAAGTTACAGTTGGATCAAGTCAGTAGTCTTAGAAGATTTATATTTCAAAACTTCTGGGCAGATCATGAAGATTTTCATAATATAGTGAAAGTTGTCTGGGTTCCTAGTTCTAATTCTAATGCTCTGGTTAATCTTGCTACCAACTTAAAAGCAGTTAGAAAGACACTTAAAGAGTGGAATTATAATACCTTTGGGAACATTTTTCAAGAAATCACAAGAGTTGAAGATAATTTGTTGAGGGCAGAACAAGAGTTTGAAGTGGATACAACACCTGTCAATAGGATCAAATTCAATAAAGAAAAAGCTATTCTAAAAGCCAAACTCAGTATAGAAGAGAAATATTGGGCACAAAAGGCTAATTTGAAATGGGCTTTGCAAGGGGATGCTAATACAAAAAAATTTCACAAAATTGTTAAAAAAAGAAGGCTTAAGTGTGCTATTGGTGAAATAGAAAAAGAAGATGGCACTGTTGTTAAAGAACCAGGGGATATCAAAAGAGAGGCTATTGATTATTTTCAAAAACTATTGGCAACTGATCAATCTAATTGCTCTGTTTATAAAAGTTTAGAAAATATTCCTAAAGTTGTTACTGAAGAGATGAATGTTCTATTGGATAAAGATCCCTCTAGGGAAGAGGTAAAACAAGCTGTTTTTAACCTTAGTAATTCTAGTGCACCTGGCATAGATGGTTTTACAGGCAAATTTTTTGTCTCTTGTTGGGATATTATTGGTGAAGATGTTATCAAAGCTATAGATCTTTTCTTCATGGGCAATTTATTACCTAAATCTCTTTCTACTACTGTTATTGCTCTTATACCTAAGAAGATTAAGGCTAAGAAGTTTGCTGAATTCAGGCCTATCAGCTTATGTACTTTCTGCAGTAAGGTTATTTCTAAAATTATGTCTACAAGATTTGCTAACATTCTGCCTATTATTATTTCTGAGAATCAAAGTGATTTTGTCAAATCCAGAGACATTGTAGACAATATTCTTCTGGCTCAAGAATTTATTTCAACTCTTGATATTAAATCTAGTGGGAGAAATATAGCTGTAAAGCTAGATATGAAAAAAGCTTATGATAAAATCTCATGGCATTTCCTTATTTCTACACTAAGGAAGATGGGTTTTTCTGAGAAAGTTATTGATTTGGTTTGGAGGATTATTTCTGGGAATCAAACTTCTATCTTGGTGAATGGTAGTCCTACTGAACTTTTTGCACCTAGGAATGGACTAAGACAAGGAGATCCCATGTCTTCTAGTTTATTTATTATTTGTTCTGAAGTATTAAGCAGAAATTTAAATGGATTGATTAACAACAAAAGGTGGTCAGCTTTTAAAGCTCCTATTGGAAGCCCAATTATAACTCACCTTGTTTTTGCTGATGACTTGCTAATCTTCAGTTCAGCAGATCTTCATTCTATTAAAAAGATCAGCAATACCCTGAAATGTTATAATAGAGACTCTGGTCAAGAAATCAGTTTGGAAAAAAGCTCAGTTTACTTCTCAAAAAGTGTCAGTGCTATTCAAAAAGGAATTATATGCAAAGAGCTTAATATTGCAAGTAAGAAACCTCATTTCTCCTATCTTGGGTGCAAGCTATATGCAGGGCATAAAAAATGTATTCTTTTTCATGAACTTATACTAAAAGTTAGAAGTAAACTGTCTACTTGGAAGGGCAATTGGCTAAATTTAGGTGGTAAACTAATATTGATTAGACATGTTCTTCAATCTATACCAATTTATACATTGGCTGCCATGAATCTCCCTCTACAAGTTATTAAAAGAATTGATCAATTATTGTCAAACTTTTTCTGGGGTAATAAAAATGGTAAAAATAAGTACCATTGGATTAGATGGAGCAAAATTTGTTCTCCAGTGAAAGAAGGAGGCTTGAATGTGAAAAGTTTTCATGACATTTCAAAAGCTTTTGCAATGAAACTATGGTGGAAGTTCAAAACCAAAGATACTTTGTGGACCAAGTTTATGATAGCTAAATACTATAGGATAAAGAAAACAGAAGATATTCCTATAAAAAAAGGTACCAATACTTGGTGTAGGATGCTTAAAGCTAGAGAATTGACTGAGAGTAATACTGCTAGAGTTGAAAATGGATTAAAAACTATATGGAAACCTACTGCTCTTGGAAATTTTACTCTTAATTCAGCTTGGAATATTGTCAGAGAAGTAGGAAATATTAACTGGAGAAGCACATTTATATGGAATAGTATGGTACCTGTAAAAGTCTCTTGCTTTATATGGAAAGTTGTTAGTCAAGCTGTTTCCTTGGATTGTAACTTGCATAAGTTTGGCATTAATATAGCTTCTATGTGTGGATGTTGCAAAAATTCAGAAGAAACTTTTGACCATCTGTTTAGTAATGGTCCAGTTGTAAATGAGGTTTGGAATTTCTTTGAAAGTAAATGGGGTATTATTGTTCAGAATAATTCTTTGTTTGGAAGGATTAACAGTTGGTGGACTTATATCAGCAAGAAAAAAACATTTTCTGAAAGGAAAATTTGTCAAGTTCTGCCTTCTATCATTATTTGGGTTATTTGGAAATCTAGATGCTCATGCAAGTTTGAGAATATCAAAATGAGGTCTAGAAATATTATTAAAAACTCTGAAGATCTGATTATTCAATCTGGTTATAAAGAGAAGGATTTCTCTTATTCTAATTACAGTGGAAAGAAGAATGTTAAAAAAGCCACTATTATTAAGTGGCTTAATCCACCAACTGGGTATCTTAAACTAAATATAGATGGCTGTTATAAGCAAACTGAGATTCCTAATGGAATTGGTGGACTAATTAGAGATGAAAAGGGGTATTTTATTAAAGGGTTTTCTAGGGTTATTACAAGCTATTCAGCTCTTTATTCTGAGTTCAAAGCTCTATACTATGGTCTACAAATATCCCCAAAAAGACTTCTAATTATAGAGAGTGATTCTTTACAGTTAATCAATATTATTAAAGGCAAACAAAAATGTCCTTGGATTGTTTTAGACCTATTTAACTGTATTAAAGATCAAATTAAGGAAGGAGAATACCAGTTTATGTATGTGGCACGAGAAGGCAATAAAGTTGCTGATATACTTGCGAATTGGGAGGGAGTCACCATTTCTAATCATCTGGATGATTTTCCACATATTTTAAAGGGGATTATAATTACTGAGGCTAAAGGTATATCTAATTTAAGGTTTAGATGAAGATGAAGATGGGGTGATAGGTTTTTCTATTAATCAGAAGGAAGATGGAACGAAAGAGCAAGAGAGAGAATAGGCTCTCTTAGGGTTTGTTTTTCACAGTGAGAAATGAAGAGGTGCAAGTTACAGGTGTCAAGTGTTCTTACAGTTTGTTTCAAGACCAGTCCCTCTAGTTTCAATCACCAATCTATTGAGTCCATATTTGGCAAATAATGGTTATTAAGTTTCAGTTTTTTCATTTGGTTGTATAAGTTTGTTATTAATTCTTTTAGGTCCTTTAACTAAAGAATCTCCCTGTAATTACCTTTATGGGGTTTTACTCCGGAGCTCGTGTTTATTAATAAAGTGTGGGTATCCCCACTAATTATTTAAAAAAAAATAAAAAAAGAAGAACAATAATAATATAACAAAGCAATGATATATGCTAAAATGGAGGGGGGAAAGCTCTACTATTTTAACTAATGCCATGATTTTCCAGAGAATAATTTGTTAAACATATGCTCTCTAAAACATCAAATTTGGTTCAAAATTACTATGTTATTAAGAATTGCAATAATTAACATCATTACAGTACATAATATTTCCCACAAAAAAATCAAATATACTAAAGTTATTTGCCATTTACTTTTCTGAAGCCGAGAACGCGAACATGGCTTTCTGAGGAACAAAAATTTGAGATGAGTTTACTGGCTGAGATGATGGATTGGACTCTTGAAGGATTCCATGAAGACGCATATAAGGCTGATTTTGAGCGGATCGGAGTTACATCGCGTGTGTTTTTGACATGGTTCAAAAACAACAAGCGTAGATATACTGTTTTGAGGTTGGCAAAGGATCATCCTATGATGATGAAGATTGAATAAAAAGATGCAAAACATAATCACCCTCGTCAGTTAATTTCTCTAGTTTTCTTATCTCATTTGCCTAAAAATATTTACCTAAATGATCATAAAGTTGTAGTTCTCTTGATGCTCTCGGGCTTATTTAATAATTACTGATCTGTCATCTTTACATGGAAATAATTTATTTATTTTGTGCAAAAAACACACAAAAACAAATGTCTAAATTAAATTATGGTACTCATGTTTACGTATATGTACGATACCATAATATTATTGGCTCAATATGAGAACCAAAATAGTTTAATATTTGTCTCTGTTATCATCTTAAAAAAGTATAATTATTTTTATTAGAGAAGCGATTCTTGCCCCGAAATATTACCCACAATTTATGAACAATATGAGGTGTCAATTTTGTATTGGTGTAAGTGGGGTTACAATGTGATCTTGCATATTGATAAGCCAAATTAAATATATTTGGTGTAAGTCGGACAATTTGAATAACATTTGTCAATTATATTTAAATTCTGTTACAGTGTGATGCTGCATGTTGATAAAATCAAATTTGAATAAGTTCTTTTTTATTTACAAACATTTGATAATCTCGAGAATACCTTTATAATCAGGGGCGAAGCCAGGATGTGTAAATAGGGGTTGCCAAAATATACCAAAAAAAAAAGCAACTTAAAATAATAATTTTTCATACTCACCCATAATCTATATACCCCATTTAAGTGTTGTTGAACAAATACCAAAGCATAAACACAAAAATTATTGCAAATAACTAACATGATACCTGATAAAATCAAAAGAAATGAACCCGACGGCTGCTCGCATTCGCAAATGCATCAATGATAGTTTCCGTGCTAAATTTTAAAGCAATATCTTTCTCAATATACATCATCATACAATCTTCAAGATAATCGGCTTCCATTTTATTACGAATACTAGTTTTGATGATATTCATAGCTGAAAATGATCTTTCTGCGGTGGCGGTAGAAACGGGAAGAGTAAGCACGAGAACCACAATTCTATAAACAAGCTGATATGTTGTAGACCATTTTGTTTCTACCAACCATTGACAAAGCTCGGAAATCGATGATAAATTCTTCTATTCAGGAAGAGAAATAACACAATTCTCGTAATGTCGAAGTTCCAATTTCAAGTTACTTTTCTCAAACTCCGTAAAGTCCTCCGGATAAAATTTGTCAACAAGTAGACAAATATCATCAATTTTGAATATTGAAGAGTGACAATTAGGATTCAAAGTAGAACTAAGAACTAACAATTCCATTACTTGCTCATCAAAGCGACGATTTAGTTCTTGAATTTGAGAATCTATAGCACGATAGAAAATATCAACTCTATAGCGGTCAAGTACTGAAAAGTTATCACGAGTGGGATCATACCTCGAAGAATATTTTGCATTCAAGTTTGGGATATCAATGTTGCGTGATTCACAAAAGAGTTTGACGGTAGCAACCAAATCATCGAATTCATCATCTCTAAGATTTTGAAGAAGGCTTTTAGTAGATAAAACCATTGAAGTAGCCTTAAGAATGTCTTGAGTTTTAGATTGCAAAGCTAGACAAAGAGAATTCGTGATTCCTAACATTGACTTCATAAGATGAAGTATAAAGACAAATTCAAAGGAAGTTAATGCCTTATGTGTTGAACGAGCTTCTCCCTTTAGAGAAGTAGGTCCATCTTCATAAATATTAAGTAAAACCATGCAAGCAGCACTATACATTTTTATCAAGCTAGAAACAGACTTTAGGTGAGAACTACAGCGAGTATCACCAGGTCGTTGCAAATTACCAATTTGATTTAATCCTCTTACAGTCTCAAGCTCTTCAATGGAAATTAAGAAAGCAATATCATCGGCATGGGCAGCTTTCAACTCATCATTTCTCTTGAATGATGCACTAACAATATTCACGATCCGAAGCAATTTAGCAAAAAATCGGTCGACTGGAAGCACTTCTTTTGCTGATGCCACTAATGCTAATTGTAATCGATGTGCGAAGCAGTGAACATAATAAGCATATGGGCAATCACTTAATATCAAAGCTTGTAGTCCATGAAACTCACCCCGCATGTTACTTGCACCGTCAAATCCTTGTCCCCGAATATTCCGAATATCGAGATTGTGGTGATTGAGAACTGAGCATATGCTATCTTTTAGTGTCACTGCCATAGTGTTGGGAACATGAACAATACCAAAAAACGCTCCCGTAAAACACCATTTTTATCAACAAATCTTATAACTACTGCCATCTGCTCCTTTTTTGACGCATCTCGAGCTTCGTCCACTATAATGCAGAATTTAGCATATCCAATTTCTTCTCGAATCGCCTCTTTCACTTTTATAGAAAAGATATGTAAAATTTCTTTTTGAATATCAGACAACTTGTAAGTGGCATTCTTTGGAACATTTATCAATGCTTTGGTGGCTTCTTCATTATATGATGCTAATAAATCATAAAACTCAAGGAAATTACCACGGTTGTTTGATGTTGATTTCTCATCATGCCCTCTGAAAGGCATAGCTTGAAAGGCCAATCTTCGAACCAAGTCAATAGAAATTTTTAAGCGAATGCGATTGTTAAAAACTTGTTCGGCAGAAAATTTTACAATCACCCTTTCAATATTTTGAGTTGGGTTTTGTATTTCCTTCCATTTATGTTCAGCGGTTCGATGACAAGAATCGGAATTAACACCTTCATGCAAACGAAAAGAACAAGTTTTCCCGCTATTGACCTTCCTCCAACCAACAAAACCTTCAACAACAAATGCACTATGTCCTGCAAAACTAGACCCATCCGGAGGCGCAAAAAGGAAACAAGGAAAACAGAAAGCCTTGTTCTTGGCCACTGAATATTCCAACCACGAAAATAAAGCAAACCACGGAGCTTGAAATCTTCGAGGACGAGCCTTGGCGGATGCAAGAGTATACGGATATTTTTTTCCTAAATCGGGACGATTTGGACCATGTAGAGTTATGTACGCCCTACGAACTTCGTCACGCCTATTAACAGGATACTCCCAAATTTTTCTATGTAATCCAGGATCACGCTCTAGCGAATTAATATCAAATTCTACTGTGTCGATTCTTTGAATTTTTGTTGGAGGACTAGGCGTATCGATTGTCACGTGATCAACACTACTACCAACATTCTCTTCCGTCGAAGAAACATTAGCTCCCTTAAAGAACGAATTTATTTTAGGTGTCTTTCCCATTTTATACTCGATAAAAATATTAGCGATGCCAGATCTGCAGATTAAAAATCTAAGAGTTAATAGCCTATTTTTTTTTCCCTTTGAGTACTTTAATCAAACACCTATGTTGTAACATAACATCAATACATATAATAAAAAGAAGCATATTAAAGGAAAAAATAAATAGAAGAGTATACCTTGCCGAGCCAGAAGTATAGAATTGTTGATGTTTTTTTAATTAAATCTAACCCCAATCAATGCGGTGCACAGCAGCACAGAGGAGTGGAGTTTTTCTTTTTTCAACTTTGTTTTTTATTTTGATACACACGCTGACACGCACGAAGAGAAGTGTTGTTGATGTTATTTTTTTTTAATTAAATCTTAAAGAGTCCAATATCAAAGAAAAATATAATTGGGTCTTTCGGCCCAAATTTAATTATTGTGTTTTGGGTTCAAACATTAGCTATAAATATATGTACAAGTAACATATTTTTATGGGGGTGCCAAATCTACACCTAAAAAGAAATTGTACTAAAAAAAAATTGCGTCACTTGTGATTTCTAAAATTATGGGGGTGTCGTGGCAGACGATCGTCCCCACTTAGCTTCTCCCTGTTTATAATATAAGGATCTTAACAAGAGGTGTACACACGAAATTATGGTGAATAAAATGTATGCCCAACAACTTTTCAGTTCGATCTTATATAAATTCTCGTTAGTACTTGTATGCTATGATAAATGAAAATAAAACTTGGTATATTTGTTACTATAACATTGTTTCTGTCACAGGCTTACAAACAAAGTGAAGTTATGGAAGTACCATTAATTATTTGTTAAAAAAAATGGTTTAAGGCAAATAGCTAATATATACATATATATATATATATACTATTATAATAAGTCAACCCAAGATTTTTTGAGACTGTCAAATTTTACCATTTTTTTCCAAAAATATCCTTATATTTTTTTATTAATTACCACAATAGCATATTCTCATAAAAAATAGAGAAAAATTAATAACTAATAACACTTTTTATCCATATTTAAGCTCTCAAAATTCTTTTGAGTCTTCTCATCTTATACTTTTATCTTTTTTTTATTCTCCAAATATTTGTATCATAACTGCACTTATTTTCTAAATTTTATCGCATTACGCGTCTCACACGCAAAGCGTGGAGCATGATTACTAGTATATATATAACACTAGTCTAGATAATTCAACCAAACTAAGTGATTTGGTTAGCATAAGTTTCTTCACATGACCAAGATCCATTGCTAGTGTCCTTCCATCTTAATTGTGATGATTCCCTACAAGAATAAGTTTATTTATCAACAGTTTACTTTTTGAAAACTGTTGGTAAACGAGTGTCGCTAAATTTTAGTAACAGTTTAGCAACAGAATTACTTGTTATTCTGTTACTAAAATTTAGTTACACTCAATTTACCAATAATTTTCAAATGATCTATTAAATACTTTGGCATAATATCATGGTGAGATTGAATAACATTGACAAATTTAAAGATTTAATTAAGTTAATTAAGAATTGGGGCATAAAAACAAAACTATTTAATAATTGGTCAGCTTACAAAATTTAATTAAATATTGATCAGTTATTTTTAAAACTAATTAATGATTTGTCCATTACTCATTAAATATAACATGTCTCCCAATTTTATTTCTCCTATTTGGTTCCCTCTATAAAAAAAATGACTCATTTTCTCTACCACCACCGCCAACGTCCACCGCCACCGCCGACGTCTCCGGCAATGACAGCGACTTCCGTCGATGTTCCCCCTTCGGAGCTATGTTTATAAATCTATATGTATATATCTTTATTTTATATATATATATACATATATATATATATATATATATATATACATATATGTATGTACCTACGGTCGTGATTAATGGTCGTGGTTAATGGCGGCAAGGTGGCGGCGGCGGGTTTCATACCGCCGTCTCTCTCTTTATATATATAGGGTTGTGAATGACGAGGGGCTGATTTGTAAATTTAGAAATTATAGGACTGATCTGTTAGTTTTGAATGTGTAACTTTTAGGTCCCCAATTATAATTAGTTACTAAAAAAATGTTTAAATACTAATATCTAATTCCTTTTAATTAACAGAAACACATAAAAGGGACAAAAAAGCCAAAAGACTATTTTTAAATGACTTGAATTTTCTTTAAAATGAATCTTAAATGGCTCAGACTGTTTTTAAATAATTCAGACTGTTTTTAAAATATTTTTTAAAAAATAAACATAATGTTTTTAAAACTACTTAAAATGTGTCAGACTGTTTTTAAAAAAACTTAAAATGAGTCAGACTTTTTTGAAATGACTTAAAATAGTTTAAAATAAGTCAGACTGTTTTTAAAATGACTTAAAATGAGTTAGAATGTTTTTAAAATTACTTCAAATTAGTCAGTCTATTTTTAAAATTACTTAAAATAACTAAAAACGAGTCAGACTGTTTTTAAAATGACTTAAAATGAGTCAGAATATTTTTTAAATTTCTTAAAATGAGTAACACTATTTTTAAAATGACTTAAAATGTGTGAGACTGTTTTTAAAATAAATTAAAATGAGTCAGACTATTTTTGAAATAACTTAAAATTACTTAAAATGAGTTAGACTATTTTTAAAATAAATTGAAATCACTTAAAACGACTCAGACTGTTTTTAAAATGATTTAAAATCACTAAAAATGAGACAGACTATTTTTGAAATGACTTAAAATTACTTAAAATGAGTTATACTATTTTTTAAATGGCTTAAAATGAGTCAGGCTATTTTTAATATTACTTTAAATTAGTCAAACTATTTTTAAAATTGCTTAACATGAGTCAAGACTGTTTTTAAAATTACTTAAAATGAGTTAGACTAATTTTTAAAATGACTTAAAATGAGTAGAACTGTTGTTGAAATGACTTAAAATAAGACACACTATTTTTAAAATTACTCAAACTGTTTTTAAGATGACTTAAAATGATTTAAAAGGACTTAGACTAATTTTAAAACGACTTAAAATGACTCAGACTGTTTTTAAAATTATTCGGACTATTTTTAAAATGATTTATGTTGTTTTTAAAATGACTTAAAAGACTCATATTGTTTTTAAAATTATTTAGACTGTTTTTTTTTTTTTAGTTTTTTTTTTGTTGATTTTAGATTTTTTGAGATTTTTTTGGATTTTTAAAATTTTATTCGTGTTTTTTCGGTGTTTTGCCTTTTTTTTTAAATCTTTCTGGATTTTTATTATTTTTTCAGATTTTTTGGATTGTTTTAAAAAAATTTTTTTGATTTTCTGAATTTTTCCTACCTTTGCCTATTTTAATTTAATTTCTGGGATTTAATGTATCAGAAATTCGAATTATATAGCATTTTATAATTAGATTTGAACTACATGGACTAAAATGATAATCTTTCAAACCATTGGGCAACGCTGTAATTTTAGGGACCATGATAATCTTTCAAACTATATATAAAATGTCCACAACGCTGTCTTTCGTGCTGTGATTAGTCAGAAAATTGATGACATCGGCAACAGACCAATTATTAATTAGTTTCAGTTTCATGAACAAATATTTAATTAAGCTGTAGATAAGATACTAATCCAAAATTTATCCGATATAATTTGGCTTATCAATCAGCTCCTTCTCTATTATTAAAACTCAATCAATTACCATGCATCATATTTTCATCAACTACCATTACTCTGATAAAATTATGGAAGCCCTATCCCCTATTTTCATTTCCGAACATATGTAAGCATAGTTAGCACATTTCATGTTTGGCTGTTAAAAGTTGTAGAGGAAGCTAAAGGTAAGCACATAAATAAAAACATTTACAGAACGGTCACTTTTCTTTCCAGTTTGAAGGAACAAGGAGTAGATACAAGTTGACTACAGGCCTTCCTCTAAATATAAAAAAAATTATGCTTTTACCCATAATTCGTGGATAATAAGTTTTTAGTATCCTAATAATTAGAAGTAATCCCACCCTTAATTGACTATTCTATAAATATGATGGCTAGACATCCTTGTGATTCTTGATTACGTTTCACAATGAAGCTAGTCCTACGTGATTTTTTGATCTTCAATTTTCAAGTACCTAACTCGGTGCTGGTTTCAGGCACGGTCAACATAGGCAAGATACTAGGGCGTCTTAAATAAATGAGGCCTCATGATTTTTTAAAATATTATTATGCCTAAATTTATCAACCATTTTACTTATAATCTATGTGGCCGCCTAGGAGACATGTTACGTTGAAGAACTATTGGCAAAGAAAATAGAAAATGAAATGTGTACTGATCATATATACCCCAACTTAATGGCTAAGTGATACATTTTGATAAATATCTTAATTGGTCCCAAAACATCAAGTATAACATTATGATCCTAACACTTAACAATTTTATGGTAATAATGAAGAAAAAATATCATCATGTAAGTACATTTGTTATACCTTTTTGTAGTACAATTTGTTTTTCACTATTTCAATTTATTGTCTTGTTTGTGTTAAAAATTAAAATACATATAAAAGGCCTCAATATTCAAATTTGTCTCGGTTCACAAAAATACTAGAGACTACTCTGACTTAACTTTGAATTTTCACATTTCAAAAAAAAAAAAAAAACTTCGAATTTTCGGAAGAAGAACATAGTTATTGTTATAGGATATTATTGGACTATTGAGTCTTACTCATAGTGGGCCTAAATTGAGCTTTCTATCTTGTATAACCCTAACATCTAGTATATAAAGACGGTTAGGGTCCACTTGTATTCATACATTCTAATTAATAAAGATCTACTGTTCACCTTCTCTATGTTCTCCCTATATCTATATACATATATATGTGAGCTAATATGTCACACAACACGTTATCAGGACGTTGCTCGTGGAGACTAGGATATACGTTCGCGCATATTGGAGATTTTGCGTAAACGCACGGATATTGGGTATTTTTAAACCTTGAGGTTTATCGGGTTTAATTGAATTATTGTTATATCGACCTTCACCAAAATACGATAAGTACGGTATACAAATATTTTTTCTACACCTTACAAATAAAACATGAAATCTGCATGCTTATGCAGTTACGCGATAATTTGTTTGCTGCTTGTAATTATATACTAATAAGAAGTCAACTATATGGTTAATCATGGTAGACTTGGTAGTTTACAGGTGTATATATGACGGTATGAGCATGAATAAATTGTACCTATATGTGGTCTGATAAGATCATGCTATTTTTTTATTGTACTGCAAGATATTGAACAACATGCTAGGAGACAAACCTAATTGGTTTACACGCCCTTAAGGCTCTTAACATATATGAACTGCATGTCTATTTATATTATGAACTTAAATTGCATGCCATCATGAATTGGTCTGACATGCTTGTAAAGTATATGTATGTGTGTTGATAATTGTATGTAACTGTAAACATGCTTGTAAATCGAGAAAAACACACATCTAGTAAATCTGTTTGGACTGAATCTGTAATAAATTGAAACCAGTAAACCAATCTGTAATTCTCTAAAAACTATTGACTGTGCATGTTAATTACTAAAGGACTAAACTGAAAATTGTCTGAAATTATGGACTGAAGTTGTAATAACGCTGCAAATAGATATAGTATACTGAAATTACATGCGTAGTCCCTATAGTATATTACATGTATAAAAATAGTATATATGTGTTATAAAAGTCTATATTCGGTCTATAAATATTCACCCACATGCGTATATATATTTATTAAAAGGCAAGTGAATAAAAATTACATGTTAATTGAATAAATTGATATGTTTTCATGTAAATTAACCCTTTACATGTTAAAATTACCATATAGAATTAATTGGTAATTAATAATATATTACTTTCTTACATGTTGTAATTACCATGAATAAAATCTTCATATATGTCAGTTAATAATAATAATTAGATCTTGCTAGTATAAATTGTGATATATTATGTACTGATTGATGATAATTAGTAAATATCAAAAGTAGCAACATCTATATATGTAATCACTGTCAGGTTTATGATATGGTAATTTGCGAAATCATATATTTTTACATTTAAGTTGGAAAAATTATGAACTTTCCCCAACTAGACTCATCTATTTGGATACGATGTCTAGGAAAGATATAGGCGGAAGTCGATATCCTAATGAGGTCGGGTTATAAGTGGCATTCGTGCCCTCCACCCTCACCGCTTTCCTGGTCGTGGTCAAGTAGAGCTACCGAAAGGGGTTGACTAAATAATAATTTCCCCGAGTGTGTTAATATGTGATGTATGTTTCGCCGAATTGGTGTCTCAGTATTGACCTGTCGTTCGATCAATGAGAACCAATTCACATTAAAAGCAAAACTATTTTCAAGCCTGTCATTTTGAAACAAAGTTTGTGCTTGTGCAAACCATAAACATATAAACCAGTCGTTTTATATGATAACTAATCCAGAAGTCCCAACACATGTTGGATGGCATCTATGATGAGGAAATCGCAAAGCATACTTGCGAAATGACTGTTTAGACGTTGATGTTATTCTGTCACCATATGTTAGTCACCCTGATGTGTAAAAATATGATGCCCAAATTATTTGGACGCCATCTTTGATGAGTAAAACATGAGTTTGTTGTTACCCTCGAGATGAATGTTAAGGCGTTGTTTTTATTCCGCCACCACATTTGAGACGTGATGACGTCTATGGTGAACAAGTGTCTGAAATTAACATATTGGAGCGATCCTTCACCAATATACTAGCTTAGAAATTGTATTTCGTAAGCAGTATCGTGAATTTATATTCACCATGTTCTTTCATCGCCCATCTTTTTCTGGATGAAAAAATGCCCCGATGAGCAAGTTTTAATCCTATTGGGTCAATGGCGAATTGTTTGCCTGATATTAATGCTCTTCATGGACATTTCTTTTCCACGAATCGAGAACCAAGACAAATATTATTTGTCTCGAACTATCGCAATCCCGATGAATCTCTTAGCCAAGTGAGGTTTAGACAATTGTCTGAACCGAAGATATGTGGCACATATGCAGTTTTGTAGCCAATGGTCAAGTAGCCAATATCTATTATAAATGACCAATGTCATTCCCAACTACTCCTTAAATAGTTCAAAACTATTACAAAGGTGGAAAATCCGATGCTAATGTGGTTAAACCTAACTGAAAGAAAACTTTTGAGACCCCCGATTTTGTGGTAATGAGTTTGATACATTTCTTTAATGATTTTGATAAATCATTGAGCCATTTTCTTCCCTCATCTGGATTATGTTTTTCCATTTGGATTATGATTTTTCCATTTTGACATACATTTGGATTATGTTTTGCCTGTTTACGAAATTTCTCGAAATAATTTAAAGTGTTTTGAGCAAATTCCTTTTGACAAATGTGACCAAACTTTAAATTATGAAATTTTAGGCAATACTTGTATAGAAGTTGGTTTTCTGGAAATAGTGAGTAACCGTATACCACATAATTACACCAACTAATTGCCTAAAAGAGTCCTTTGTGACAATGATTCTGGACCTGTCGTTCCAAATCAAAATCTTTTGTAAAACCAAATTAATTTATCAAATATGAGGTCTTATACTCAAGTAAGTTTTGCCGTACCTTGTTGAGTTATAAAATATTCAAGAAAACCAGTGTTATCTGGTAATAGCTCATGAAATAATTAAAATTTCTTTACATAGCCTCCATTCAATACGACCAAAAACGTATTTTGGAGGAGTTGAAATGCCTTTCAAATGGTTGCTACCACATTCTTTAAAGCATTTAAAGTTACCTAATCATTTCGCATGTCGTCGAAATGATAAATGATTTAAATGCTAAGACATGATTGTCTGTACTATCATTCGCCTGTCATCAATTGATAAGAGCATTTTGATATTGTGGCATTCACCGGATGAGTTATTCCCGGGTCAAAAGATAATGCTTGATTTATAATCGCATCGCATTTGGATTCTCTTTTCTCTTTGAGGATATATTTCGTGATTAATCCGAAATTCATGCCACTAATGCTCACTTTGAAAGACTAGTATGTGTAAAGATCACGAAATGGACTCGTAGAATTCTTATAAAAATTGAATGAGTTATTGTGGACTTATCCAACCATATGACAGACCATGAATATAAATGGTTATGGTTGATGCATCGATAATAATGTCACATTTTATTGTTGTCTACGGAAATACAGCATTTCCCAAATTTTTAGCCCTATCATTAAGTTGATGGCTCATGATCCAGATTATCCTGAAAAGTCTAATCGACTTGATAATGCTGAAGAGTAAGAATCGAAATTTTGATTTGTATTACTTGACTTTGGGAATTGAAATTGAACATAATGTTGATTATGTTCGGACCCAAAATGGACTCACAAAAATTTTAAGCGGTTACAAATGATTGCACGCGTTATTTGGTGATGCGCACCTATATATATTTCTATGTGTCACAATACATTGCATATTGCTGCATTGGTCCGTTTGAGGCATATAGTCACTCAAAACACTAAATGCGTACCAGTTGGTTACTAGTTATGAGCCAGACGCCTCATATGAACGTATGTTTGAGTGCTTAATATTTTGATTGAGCAGCTAAAGCGTTCAAAATATGGACCTCTGAAAATTGGGGACATAAGTCGATTATGAATCCCATATCTATCATTTGATAGAGTAACCTTGGCAAGCGATCTCTTTACCGCATGATATGCGAAAGTGACATCGTTAAGACTGTTCTTCATGTCCTTAGGAGGAGATTTTCACGTTACCATTGATAAGGAACGACGTGAAGTAACGTGGCATAACCCACTCAGTCTTAACTTGATCCTCAAAACTTCATTTAGTGATAAGTACGTTAGTGCATAGACTCCCTCGAGTCTAACTAAATGTCAAACGCATTTAATGACTTTATCATGTCATGAGATCATTTATACTTGCTGCAAAATGATTGTAAGGATAGACGTCCCTGTCGGACGCCGTGTTCCAGTCGTAACACGTTGCTTTGGCCAACCCGCCAAGCAAATGACGTTGCCGTTGGTCGTCAGTCTGTTGTCATTCCCAAGATACAAGGAAGTTGACCGGTTCTTAATTCGTTCAGCCCCATAGGTGATGAACTGAAACTCGTTTGTCGCACGAGATTATAAAGGATCAAGAAGATGTGTGATTTCCTCCTCATCCTAAGAATCTCGAAATATCTGTCGATCATGATATCTTAGACGATATTGAAGCGAAACAAGACTTTCATTGATTACTTGTTCGTATATTCGGTGACGACTGATAATATGAGCAAATTATGACAGGGAACCATGTACCGTTGCCTGAAGTCAATGCAGAATAGACTGGACTAATGGAAACTTGCAATCCAAGTAGACTCCTTAGCGAAAGTGTGTTCGGACCTGTACCTCCAACACCACCAATGTTAAACGAGTTTGTTTATTTGGTTATTCGTAAGGAAGAGTGATGAGAATAATGAGATTATAGAATGCTCGCCTAGTAGCGCAAGGCTTCTCTCACACATTGGAACTGACTACGAAATGGTTTATTTCCTCGTAATGGACGTTATAACGGTCCCCTACTTTATCCGTTTAGTAGTTTCCAAAAAACTGATTATGCAGCATGTAATTGTGATCACGATTTTATCTCTGTGGGGATTAGACTAGAGATGTGGATGAAGATCCCTGTGTGACTTCATGTGCTTGAATCAAGTAGTTCCTGACCATGGAACACGATCTCAATTGACTAAGATGTTCACTATATGGATTAATATAATCTGAACGGATGTGGTATACCCGCCTAATTGAGTACTTGATCAGCTTTGGATACTTGAACAAGTATTACGCCCTTGCGTGTTTTATTATGCGATTCACTTTTGGATTTGCCTTCGAGATGAAGGATCTTGGGAAGACACGGTAGTGACTCGGCCTGATGATCGAGTCCCATAAAGATTTAATCTAAATCCATGATTCAGACTACACCCAGAAGGTGTTATGACGTTAAGTCGTCAGATTCTCCCATGATCGTTCGATCACTAGACATTGATATAGACCCTGTCCGTCCTTGCTGAGACGATGAAGAGATATTGAACCATGATGTTCATATCTAAGTACAATAAGCGTATCATTGTACTTGGTCTAATATGCTAGGACGAACATCTTGTCTGCTGTGAATGGTACAGCTCGACACAACATCGCGCTAACACGCTGCCAACGAAATGGCATAAAAGACATTTTCCCATTATCTTAAGGTAACTGTGGATGAGGGTTTGTCTTATCCTATTTTGCGTCATCGAGTGTACCTACCCCCTTCGGTACTCGAATTAACGCAACTCTTTTTTCGGTTATACCGATCCCGGTTACTCATCAGACCCGCATAAAGGATATTCCTAACATGGTCCGTCTTTACCATTAGAAATAAGGCGATATCTTTGAGGTCTTCGAATGACTTCAAACGAATCACTATGATCTACTCGTGCTCTATGAGACGACTAGAGAGTGTATATGGATTCGAGCTAGTATTAGCCATATTTGAATTACATGTGCTCTGTCTCACGATCCAAATAAAACACTTGTCTTATTTGAGGACAACTTGTTGTTATCGATCAAGAGAGACATGACTAGATTATGCTATTTAGCATTTCTCGTCGAAATAAATCTTCACATATGAAGTTTAAGAGCATCCAGTTGAATGCTCGTTCTATTCCACGTTAGATTTTCTTGCATCCAGTCGTGTGCAAGTTAATGAAACATCCATTCGAATGCTCGTACTTTTTCTTGAAATATGAAATTCTTGAATCCAGTCGTGTGCAAGTGAGGGGGAGCATCCTGGTGAATACTTATTGCACTAATTACTACTAATCTAATTTCGAAAAATGAAACTAAAACTCCTCCTTCGCAAACACCAAATTTCTATAACCACGCATGGTTTCAAGAAACTGATTTTGCAAGAGTATTCTAGTTCATTTCCGAAAAAGATTATCAAATTCTGAAAGATTTATTCAGCCGTAAACACCAGATAAATCTGATTTTACACCGAATAATCTCAAAATTCAACCAGTTCTGTCGTAAGCCCCAAATTCTGAAAATCAGAAAATGGTTTTACAAGAACTATTTCGAAACCACTTCTGTCGTAATCCCCAATTTAATGGCTTTTACTAGAACTGTTTCGAAAACATCCATCCTCCAATTTAATGTTAATGATCCATGCCTACACAAATACTCATCGGAAATTGTTAGTACTTTATTAACATGAAAACAATAAACATGTATAAAATTCACTAACAATATAATGTAACGAGATTACTCATAATATGAAATGATAATAAATCCATTCATTACTAAATTAATCACCATTTAAGTCCAAAAATTAAACTCTAATTTTCTTTACCTTAAACGGTTACACAAACTCAGTATCACATACTCTGGAACTTAATACCAATTACCCATTTAATATAATACATAGTTGCAAACACAATTGAATATAGGGTGTCATGGTAAGCCAATTAATCTCAATAGCATATCTCATATGGTGTCAAAGGCAAACAAAAACGTTCTCTGACATCCATCCAATTATCCAAGTAGGACTCATTACTATATATACAAATTGCAAGCAAGCGCACAGTACAAGATCATAACCATGACAATTATAAACCATATAATTGAAATAGTATCAAATACAAGTACTTACCATAACCGAAATTCTCAAGAACTATTAATAAGTATATAGTGAATATGCTGCTTATACATGAGTGCACATAGAAATCAATGTACTTATACACACGTTCCAGAAATTTGGCATACATATTAAACTAATCATATATGGACAACAAGTGTCATCGAAACATGCATGATACATGCATTTACACCACCAAAATAAACTAGTTTTTCACAAACAATAAAACCAATCAGGTGCATAACACCTCGTTGCAAAATAAACTGCCATTTTACACGTTATTACCCACTAAACGAAAATAACATTATATCTATTAAACTGAATTCTATACGTTTAAACATACATGCACACAACAAAATGCCTTCGGAAAATCTTTAGCAGTAGCACAAGAAGTTGTTGAAACAGTTACATATCACCCTAATGCAACATTATGTGAACCAAGTGGTGAATTGATTAAAGGGTTTCTCCAGTACTATCACTGCTAAATCCAGACTATAAGCTAAAGCGTTTATTCAAGGATTAGATCTTATTAATAATGAACAGGCCAGAGTTGAGACGGATTCCCAACACTTTATTGATATTAAAACCCAAAAAAGGTAAAACCAAACGAAAAACGCTTTCAACAATTCAATCGGAAACACCAATTTCTTAGAACCAAAGTTTGTTAGAAAATGATTTTCCAAAGAATTGTCTTACCATGTAAATAATTTTCTGTAAATCCATACACCGAAATTATTGTATTAACGTACAAAACATAAAAATATCGTTTAAGATTGTTGGGTACGTTGTAAATAAACACAATAATTTCTACGGAAAAGAACTGGACAAATAAACAGAAAATGGTTTCCTCAAATATATAATTATCAAATAAAAGATTTAACATAAAATAATGTAAATGATACCGAAATGGACTAAAGTCCGAGACGAGGTAACTGCAAGCAGTTTCCCTTAAACGATATTTGCCCCGCCACCTCTTCTTCTGGCTAAATGGGGCACTTCGTTACCAAGGTACAACGTCTATCACATGTGACTCGGCGAAAACGGCACCGAGCCACGGTCGGGCCGTTGGTGGTGCGGTACTCTCTCTCTATATGTATGCATGTGTTTGTGTGTGAATGTGTGTATGATGACATGTATTTTATTTCTCATAAAAAAAAGCTTATTGAAAAGCTTCTTCTTAAAAAAATGGTTGGAAACCATCATTATATGCAATTTTATATTGTAACTCTTTTTTCCAATAAAGAGCCACACTTAATGGGGAATAAAGTTTTGAAACTCACAATTTTTAATTGCATTCAAAACCATAAAATAAACTTTTATCCAACAAGAATTACGATGCCTGTCGTTCAGACTTTTAGGTACCCTGGTCAGGGTCGAAGTTTACTTAGATCACATCATAACATTCTACATGACAAAATAAATACAGTTTACAAAAATAAACAAAAAAATCCTAATGCGCAACTTATATAGAAATTCCTCAAAACATATTCCATGAATAATATTCCCGATATATGAACTGTTGTTTTACAATAAAATATACATAATTCCTTGGTTACTAGATTATATTTCTCAAAACAAAATAAAAAAATAAAAATAAAGCAAGTATAAGTTGCACTTCTTTTTTTTTTTATATACAGCAATGGAGGGTATAAATCCTATATCTTGATATACAATTCTTTTACATGATTCTGAAATTGTACGTACAAAGAGATTGGTCAACCTTTATATAAAGAAATATAAAACACTGATACAAACATACATAGAGCGAGCGTGTGCTAATTGCCCACACCAGGGCTAGGCACAGAATGTAGGATCCGGTCGACCTCTGCCATGTGGCGTGCAATGTGTGGCTCTTCGACGATCATGGTGTTTCTCTTCTTGCTAGGTAATTTTTTTTGGACTGTACCCTTTGGAAGGGCACTAATCAGGTACAACCTATACTCTAAAGTTGGTTTTTTACCTTTTTGCCCTCTTCAATTAGTATTTTCCGTCCGTTAGAAGATGAAAGCACTGAAGCGATAACAATAAACAAAATAAACACTAAAAGGGTTGACCTAGCCATTTATTTTATTTTGAAGTTCAGAGATAGAGAGAGAGAGAGATTTTCTTATAAGGTATGTTTGCCGGTGTATTGTGTTGTTTACTTGTATATAGAGAGAATGAGATGTTTTGGGCATCAAGTTAGGTCAGTTGGGAATGGACAAAGCATATATTATAATATATGATCTTTTAAGTGAAGAGAGAGAATGTGGCCGGTTTTTGCTGGAATTAATAGCACAAAATGCCATTTACTCAATATTGGATTAATTATTGGTCACTTCTTTTGTCGGATCCAATTTTTGAATCCAGAACTACGACTTTGCTAAAATTTAGTTAACATAAATAAAAATATATTTGTTCATACTGACTGTTTTTTATATAGCACAAAAACTGAAATTGAATAGGATGAGACGCAGGTAAGTTACTTTTAATATATGCTGAAAAGTGGATAAAATAATCATTGACTTAAAATAATCAAGGGCCAGGCAGAGAGGATAATGCTTTTAATATTGGATGGATTGATGTTAATATAAAAACAATTATAACTAAAAACAATAACCGGTATAACACTAAAAAGTTTTAGTCATACTTAACAACATCATGCTCATCATTATCGCAATTATTGATAAGTAATTGACTTCTGAAAGTATGAGCTTTTGAGTCTTTTGACTTAAGCAAAAGTTCCATAATTAATGAACATGCAACTATATAGGCCTCTTTTCAAAGTATATAAATCTTATTAGTATCTCTTGATTTATTCTATTTAGCTGCCAACGACAAAAGTTAGTTGTCATGCAATCTTGCATATCCGATAAATAAAAGTACATATTAATATATTATAGATAGTTTTCATTTTTTAATTGAAGTCCAAGTTTAATCTGTATATGTTTGAATCCAGACCCACCCGATCCATTAATTGAATACTTTTGTTTTTTATGCATAAGTTGGCGAAGTTGTACCAAACTAAAATTCTTCCGCGTAAACTTATCAACAAATATGTATGCAGCATATACATTGTATATGTAGAAAATATTTTGGGAGAATCATCGATTAGTACATAAAAACATAATTTATTTACAAAACTCTGAATTCACAAGTCTTGTTTAAAATTTGATATATATAATTTAGTATCATGTAGAATTAAAGTTAAAAACAAAGAGTAAAAAGAAGTACAATCATGTAGCATATGTAATATAACATCATATAACATATGTACTAATTTTTAAAAATGTTTTAAAATCCGGGTATTTAATAATTAAATATCACTTATATGTATATTTTCATCATTTTATCAAAGATTTTCCCATATATAAATAAATATGATCGAAGTACCTGGGTTCTAATAGAGAGTAATAGCGATGAAGTAAATTTAACCAAAAGCCAATGGGTTGAGTTATGAGAGAGAATGGCAGAGCAATTCTCCTTTGGCAAGAACACAAGTGTGCATAAAGGAGTGGTATATATAGTGGAAAGGAGTGTCCTTGACAAAGGAGTATTGCACTGTTATTCATTTTAGCCCACACTGCATTAATTATTTTCTTTATTTGATTATCTCAACCGTACTCGATTTGTTACATAAAATGGAAGACAAATTTATACTATGATTTATTCGCACATTAACTTGGATATTCCATAAATAAATATAGCATATGCCAAGACAAATCCTGTAAATTTTAGCTATAATCAATCTTTTCATTAAAGGGGACATGGTCCTTATTCCTCAACTGTACCCCCATGACTACTAGCTACAATTTTACCTTTCCATCTGTTGTGTTTGGAAGATTTTCTAGCTATAACATAGGTACGATGAGTCAGTTTTGTTATTAAGTTTGTAAATTTTCAATATGTTTTACGCTGTTTTCATTCCATTGTAAATTCATACTTCATAGTACTTTTTACACACGAAAAAGTACAGCAAAAAAATAACCCGTATGCAAGAAAATAATGTATACATAAGTGAAGATCCAACGAATCCACGACTCCATTCGTGAGATCATGTTTTATATTGCACTGATACAAAAAAATACTATACAATATTAGCTATTTGGCCCGAAGGATATGCTTGATGATTGAGAATGCTAGTTAAATTGTATTACAGACGCTACGGTTAGCTGTTATGAGGTCGCCCTACACCTGGGAAAATTCACTATAGTCTCTAATTATATATTCTTACTATGGATTGTTTTTCCTACCTAACTACATGGTAGTGGTCTAGGGAGCAGAGCGCAATTGCTAGAGCACGGGAGAATGTTTAGTAATGACTTCAGCAAGAGCAGCCAACGGACTACTGTAGTGAGTCTAGTGACTACTAGATTAGAGTTTCAAAAAGTATGGTATAGCAGCCTTTCTGAACGAGCCTCTGGGTTCTCCCCCATGATGTATTAAAGGGAAGACCTGTTTAGGGTTTCTTTAAACAACTAGGTATACTTTGTATTCTTTTTGGAATTTTTTAAATTCTAAAATACTAGGTTTCTCCAACAGGTTCCTCTGTCATCAAGGAGCAAACTTCTAATTATTAATGGCATACTATAAAAATAATTTCTTTTCGCAGTATTATTTTTGGAACAATTAAAGATAATCCCTTACTAAATTGAAAATATATTTGTGCAGTTAACATAGATCAAATAAGAACAGTACATTTATATATATATAATTGGTGGGTAACCGCAATATCTTTTATTTTAGTACTCCCAATTGAACAAATGATCGATCCTACGACCATTCTTGAAATACCTGCACTATCCAAAGTTTCCTTTTTTTCTTTTATGTGTAGCATAGATTGTTAAATTTTAGTAACATCAAATGATAGCAAGATGACATTAATTACATAACGAACTGCACAGAGGTATGCATTTATTCAATCTTTTTCTCCATTAGCAGGATATTATTCAGGAATTGGATCTTTTTTGAATGTACCATTTTTCCAATCTTTTTCTCTCGATTTTATTCAATATATCCTTTCCCTAACTATCAGAACCAATTCTAAATGCTTTCCTTCCTAGCACTTTTACGACACAAGCCCACTAGATTTAGCGACTCTTTAAAGTGAAAGGAGTCGGGGGCCATTTTAACCTTTAGGAATTGAATGTTACTTTTTGATAAGAAAATTTAAGTTACAATATTCTGTAATTATATGTAGTAAAAGTTTTTGTTATTATTTAAGTGAATCTGTACTTAGAAGCTTAAATATATCCTGGTGCCTTTAGACCAACTCACCCCAACCTTGCGGTTGTCTTCGTTAATAAATTATTCGTCTTTACATTTTTTACTTCTTGTACATTTCT
The DNA here is from genome assembly GCA_963920805.1 of Primula vulgaris. NCBI lineage: Eukaryota > Viridiplantae > Streptophyta > Magnoliopsida > Ericales > Primulaceae > Primula > Primula vulgaris. The sequence continues at coordinate 12,904,942 of OY987219.1, forward strand.
GTCATTTTTAAAAACTTAAAAACAGAATATACTGAGAAAGACTAAAATAAATAAACGGTTTCTATTTAAATGGACGTTTCTTAAAGCAAAAAGGAACTTTTTCTTCCACGTAATAGTCATCTCCTCAAGCTTCAAATTTAGACCTGCATATATACACACTAATTAATCTCAACTTTTAATCAACTTACTTACACAAGCACATGAATCTTTGCTTTGTTATTTTTCAGAAGTTCAGTGGACTGTTGAGTTGTGGAAACAAATGTGTTTTGGCCATTTTCATTAGATTATCCCACATCACTAATAATTGTAATAAAACCCATTATGAGTTCTATATATGTCTCACCTATCTTCTATTTTAATTATCACAGATTTGAGAGAGAATATTGTAAAGAGATAGTTCTACTTGTGAGAGAATCATAGCTTTGTGATCAAAATAGATTACGTTTATAATCCTCCTTATAATATATATAAGTGCCACGTGTAGCGGTTCAGAGACGTAGTCATTGTTGGGTGAACTCCGTTATCAAATTGTGTGTGGGGTTTGTATTTCTGTCTTTCTTTAAGCTCGCCTGATTTCCTAACAAGTGGTATCAGAGCCCTAGGTTTGCAGAACTAAGGTAGAAGATCGAAAGGAAAATCGATGGTGAAAGAACACAGAACCGCACATGAGATCGAGAAGTTCGACGGAAAGGATTTCGCATTCTGTAGAATGCAAATAGAGGATTATCTGTATGGGAGGAAGATGCATCAGCCACTTCTTCTCGAATAGAGGCTGACCACGACCACCGAAGAGGCGTGGAAACTCTTAGACCGACAAGTGTTGGGAGTGATCCGACTAACACTCTCTAGGAGCGTGGCACACAACGTCGCAAGAAAGACGACGACGATGGGGATGATGAAAGTCCTCACCGACATGTACGAAAATCCATCCGCAAACAATAAGGTACATCTCATGCGTAAGTTGTTCAACCTACGCATGGCTGAGAACACACCTGTCGCAAACCACGTAAATAAGTTTATTCACACCGTAAATCAGTTGGATGCGGTTGAGATAACTTTTGAAGACAATGTAAGAGTTTTAATATTGCTAGCCTCTCTACCGAACAGTTGGGAGTTCATGCGAGTCAGCAACTCAATTGGAAAGGAGAAACTGACTTACAACGACATCTGAGATCAAATACTCGTTGAGGAACTCAGGAGACAAGATATGGGTGAATACTCAAATGATGGAGCAGCCTTGAACGTCGGTTCAAGATACCGGGGTAAGAACATATTGGACGAAAGAGGTCATTCAAAATCGAGAGGTAGAAGGGGGCAAAGCCGAAGTGGAAAAAATAGCGATCGAAGCAAGATGAATCTCTGATGTTATAACTGTCAGGGTATGGGGCACTTCGCCCATGAGTGCAAGCAACCGAAGAAGGAAACTGGCAGATGTCATGTGGCAAATGTTGCGAGCAACGAGGATTCGGGTGACTGTTTAATGTTTGTAGTACAAAGAAATATAGATTAGTGGATTCTAGACTCTGGGGCATCATTTCACACGACAACTCAGAAGGATTTATTCGAAAATTACATTGCGGGTAATTTTGGTAAAGTGTATCTAGCCGACGGAGAAGCGTTGGATGTTGTTGGAATGGGCGATGTGAAGATTCGCATTCCAAATGCTTCAGTATGGATGTTGACGAAAGTGAGGCATGTTCCGAGGTTGACCAAGAATCTGATTTCAGTAGAACAACTAGATGTAGAGGGACACTCCATTTCGTTTAGCAGTGGAGTTTGGAAAGTTTTACGAGGAGCTATGGTGATAGCACGATGGAGCAAGGTCAGTACATTGTACATGACGACCGATGATGAAAGTACAATTGCGGAAGCTGTGTCGCAAAATTGCTCTGAGCTGTGGCATCGATGTTTAGGTCATACAATTAAGAAGGGGATGAAGGTGTTAGCAAAGGACAGTAAATTTCCAGGCTTGAAGTCTGTCAACCTCGACATGTGTGAAGGTTGCATCTTCGGGAAGCAAAAAAGGTAAGCTTCTAGAAAGGTGGAAAAGTTCCTAGAGAGGAAAAACTAGCACTTGTCCACTCAGATGTATGGGGGCCATCCCCAGTAACCTCACTGGGAGGATCTCAATAATATGTGACCTTCATCGAAGATTCGACGAGGAAGACATGGATCTACTTCTTGAAACGCAAGTCTGAAGTGTTTAAGAAATTTCAAGAATGAAAGGCCATGGTTGAACTAGAAACCGGGAATAAACTGAAATGTTTGAGGTCCGATAACGGCGGAGAGTACATTGATGCGAAGTTCGTAGAGTTCTGTGTACAAAGAGGCATTCGAATGGAGAAGACCTTCCGAAGAACGTCACAGCAAAATGGCGTGGCCGAGAGAATGAACCGAACAATCAATGAGCATGCTAGGAGTATGAGGCTGCAAAGTGGGCTGCCCAAAGTCTTATGGGCACATGCAGTAAGCACGGTGGTTTATCTTATTAACCGCGAACCCTCAGTGCCATTAGAAAAGAGAATTCCTGAGGAAGTCTGGATAGGAAAACCTATCTCGTATGAACACCTGCGAGTGTTCGGTTGTCTGTCATATATCCATGTCGATATAAACGATCGTACCAAACTTGACTCGAAGTCTAAAGTTTGTTACTTTGTGGGGTACGGTGGAGCTGAGTTCGGATATCGCTTATGGGTTGGTCAAACAAAGAAGATCATTCTCAGTAAGGATGTCATCTTTAACGAAAGCATTTTGTACAAAAATCGACAAAATGTGGTGGTGGAAGAACACGCGCTCCCGTCCGAGAAAAGTGGTATAGTCGACATGAATGCGTTTCCAGGAATAGAGTTGGAAGATAACGTTGAAGATGAGCCAGTGGTGCTCGACAACCTACCAGCACATGCTGAAGAGGACGAGGAGTTACCCCAAACTCCTCAACCTGAATTGGGCCGAGGTCATCCCGAAAGGAGACCTACTGTCCGATACTCTCCTTCCATACATTTCATACTGCTCAATGATGCAGGCGAGCCCGAGAGTAGAGAGGAAGCTCTGGAGCTGAAAGACTCGAGCAAGTGGGAGCTCGTCATGAAGGATGAGATGGAGTCACTAAAGGAGAATGTGACTTGGAAGTTAGCCGAACTGCCCAAGGGAAAAAGGGCACTGAGTAACAAATGGGTGTTCCGACTAAAGGATGAACAAGATGGCTCCAAACGGTAGAAGGCACGATTAGTAGTCAAAGGGTTTCAGCAAAATGAAGGAATTGACTACACTGAGATCTTTTCTCCGGTCGTAAAGTTGACGACTGTTCGGCTATTGTTGAGTATTATTGTAAATGAGAAACTTCATCTTGAACAGTTACATGTGAAAACTGCCTTTCTCCACGGAGATCTTGAAGAAGAAATTTACATGCTGCAACCTGAAGGTTTTGCCAAAAAGGAAAAAGAGAGACTGGTTTGCAAACTAAAGAAGAGCTTGTACGGGCTAAAACAAGCACCACTGCAGTGGTAAAAAAAAGTTTGACAGTTTCATGGTGGGTACCGGGTTCGAAAGAAGTGATAGTGATCATTGCTGTTTCATGAAGAGATTTGAGAACTTTTCGTGCGTCATTATACTTCTGTACGTAGATGACATGTTACTCGTCAGGTCGAGCCTTTTAGAAATTAACAAGGTGAAGCAACAGTTGGCGAAACACTTTGAGATGAAGGATTTGGTTGCCGCAAATCAGATCCTCGGTATGAGGATTTCCCGAGGAAGGGATAGGTCTTTGTTTCTGTCGCAAGCCGAGTATGTAGGCACACCCCTAGCCGCACACTTTAACTTGTCGAAGGAACAATCACCCTCGGACGAGGAAGGAAATGATCGTATGTCGAACATACCCTACGCTTCAGCAATTGATATCTTGATGTACGTTATGGTGTGTACAAGACCGAACATTGCCCACGCAGTGGGAATTGTCAACCATTACATGAGTAACCCGGACAAGCACCATTGGAAAGCTGTGAGGTGGATATTGAGATATCTCTTGGGTACTGTGAGTTCGGCATTATGTTTCCGAAAGACCTCGGTAGGCCTGCACGGCTATGTTGATGCTGACATGGTTGGTGATATGGATAGCCGAAAGAGCACAACGGGATGTGTTTGTATCTATGGTGGTACTGCTGTGAGTTGGACATCTAAGCTGCAAAAGATTGTTGCACTGTTGATCACAGAGGCTGAGTACGTCGCGATGACAGAAGCAAGCAAATAGATGATTTGGTTGCAAGGTTTTCTAGAGGAGCTCGGTCAGAAAGCCGACAAGGGAGTTCTGCACTGTGATAGTCAAAGTGCAGTTCAGCTAGCTAAGAATCTTGTATTCCATTCACGCACCAAGTACATACAGATCCGTTACCACTTCATTCGGGCTTTTCTAAAAGATGGAATCTTTGCAATAGAAAAGATTGAGGGCGATAAGAACCCCGCCGATATGCTAACAAAGTCTGTTACAATCGACAAACTGAGGTTATGTGCGACCTTAGTAGGACTCCGAGCTTGAGTCTCAGGGTTGCCGCTACACTGGAAGTATGGATAACTCGCCGACGATAGAAGAGTACTAATTACTATACAAGGATACCGATGGGAGCATTCTAGTCGGAGGAGCACAATGAGTTCGGTGGTCGGGGATAATCAGAGTTATTTTGAAGCACTCGACATTTGACTTCAAGTGCGAGATTGTTGAGTTGTGCAGCCAAATGTGTTTTGGGCATATTCACTAGATTATCCCACATCACTAAGAATTGTAATAAGACTCACTATGGGTTCTATATATATCTCACATATCTTCTATTTTAATTATCACATATTTGAGAGATAATATTGTAAAGAGAGAGTTCTATTTGTGAGAGAACCAAAACTTTGTGATCAAGTTAGATTACGTTTGTAATCCTCTTTATAATATATACAAGTGTCACGTGTAGCAGTCCGAAGACGTAACCATCGTTGGGCGAACTCTGTTATCAAATTGTGTGTGCGGTTTGTATTTCTGTCTTTTCTTAAACTCGCCTGATTTCCTAACATGGACTTCATCTTAATACAAGAAGGAACCCAGATAAGGATTTCCATTTTGCTTTTCGAAAGATGAAATTTCCTAATGTTGCACTCCGTAGAGATGAATTTTATCGCCGGTAGTAATTGAGTAATATATTGTTCAGTCCCTATATCTGATTGTAGATCTGACATTGCGACATGGATAAAAAAGTGAGGTGCTTACAGTTTATAAGTTACACCCTACATGATTTATAATTAAAACATGTATGACACATTGATTAACGCCAGTTAGTCCGTGCTAGTCATTCTATTTAATCAATGGTAATAAAAACTCACATTTTTATGGTAGGGAAAACCGTGCTAATCATACTATAATCCTTTGTAATACTAATACATATATTGTCCCACTAAAACTCTTTTCCATTATTAGAACCCTAATCCTTTTTTTTTTCAATCTTACACAAATAAAACTGATGATCATTCACTTCCAAATTAACAACTCGTATGAAAACAGCTAAAATATCTATTCACTGCAATGACCAAATAAAAATGCTCTTTGACCAGTGAATCATAATCATATGAACCAAAAGGGGAAATACACAAGACTTAAAAACTAATCTATCTTGTCTGAAATGATAACAAGGAAAAATACCCAAGTCACGTAATTACCTGTGCATGAGATATGCCTAGAATAATTAGAACCCTATTAAAACAAAAAAAGAGGCCAATATATGGTGGGATTTGGATTAAGGTACGTACGTAGACAACTACATCGCCTCTTTTCAGTGTTCACATATGATGTCATTATGTCAAAATACAACATGAAGGATGTGCCTGGAATATGCTATAGCAGAAAGTATATGAATTTCTGAAAGTATATTGTGTTCCATTCAACTGACCTATAAATAGAACGATATCTAGACACATTCAAAATATTCATCGACCGCAGTGAACCGTGAATTGTTTAGTGTATGGATGCATTACTGGGCAAAAACTTCATTGGCAGAGTACATATATTCTTCAGACTTGAAAGAATTGCATGGCTAACAGCCTAACACTCTGCCAAAGAAGATTTGCCCCGTAATTCAGTTTTACAATCATAGCTATAGTTGATTAAGCAGCAAGAAGGCTCGGTACATTCACACATGGTAAATACTTGCATTTGTTCTTAGTCTAGCTTGGTTTCTTTCTTTAAACATGGAGTGTTAATTTATACAAGCATAACTAAATCTAGTATTTAGATGGTCAAAAACTCATAGAGCTGTTACAATTTTGAAAAAAAAAAGCATTACAAAACCGCACAAATCCGTCGCTGCACAGCTTATTGCCACAAAAATAACCATAGTTGGGTTATCCCTATTTGGCTATTTAGACATCTTTTTTGTTATGGACATTGTCAATAGCGCAAACTTGAAATTCCAAGATCAATTTTCTGAAGAACCGTAGGCAACCATCGACTTGTAGCCATCATCTGATGGTGAATCAAATCTCCCCTATACATCAACTACAATTTGTTCTAGCAGTAAGATACTTAATAAGATCAACAGATTCATATCTAATAATATGGAGCTCAAGCAGCGATAGATATATATGCATTGTTTTTTATTGGACTTAAGTTATGTAGAACTGTTAAAAGTTATCCCATCGACTTTGTAAAACTAATAAATCTTTCAAACAAAACGTATTGGATCTTAAATTTTTAGGGCTTCCATGAGGTAAACACTCAACATCATTCTTCATGTTAGGAGTAAGTTATTAGCAACTTCAAATATCAAAACGTTAAGGATATTATAAAGGGTACATATCTATATATATGCCATCCAATTACTCCCTCCGTCCCAAATTGTTAGGATATAAGTAACTACGTGCAATTTTAACCGACAAATAACTCATAACTAAGTTGTCGAAATTGAATTTTTCGAAAGTTAATCACATAGTTCAAATGTTAAACTATATGAACAAATTTTAAAAATTTATATTTCAATAATTTAAGCACGACATATTTGCCGGTCAAAGTTACACGTAGATACATAGAGCCCTAATATTTTGGGACGGAGATAGTATAATTCAGACCTCAAAATTACATATATATTTCATTAAATAATATTTTAGACCCTGCAGCTCGAAAGTACGGATATTACCCAATTCAACTTCCAATTCATTATTCGTTTAAGAATTATTCTAAGTGTTAGGGGAAAACGTCGGCCAATTCTTTCTAATCAGATTCAAGAAAAATACAAAAACAAAGCGATAAATAAAGGACACACGATATAACGTGGTTCAGTCAAATTATCTACGTCCATCAGCTGCTGTAGATATTTAATATAAGAAAGAATGTTACAAGTGTTTAGAACACTCAGACTCACACCTCACAAATATAACTCAAAAAAATTGTGCTCAATTTTCTCACAAGTTTTGCTAACCTGCTTAGCTTTAAAAGAAAAATATAACTCTTATATTGTTTATCTCCCTCACACTTGTATTTGTCTTTCCCGTTGCGGTGATATTTACCCTCACCCATACTCTCCTTCTATAGCCACTCAAAAGTAGTATAAACTCATTTGATTGTTGAGTCGTGCATGACAGAAGAATGTCACTTTATTTCCTTTTAATTTTTCCCCTTTTACTCATGTAATAAACATGGGATCTGGCCATCACCATTGACTAACACTAAGAACGAAAATGGTTGAGTTATCATTTTTGACAAATTTGATCTCATAATATGTTATTTGGAAATTAGAATTCACCTTAAATATTCACAAAAGGTATCTCCAGAAAAATAGAAAGAAAAATAAAATTGCTACATAATAGTATCAAGCTATGAGCTTATAATGATATTACGGCATCACTCAAACTACATGGGGCCCAAATAAAAAGGAACCGACTCTGTAAGGCATAAGCTTTAACGAATAAATATTGTACCTATATGGACTGGCGCCCTCCCAGTCTTGCACATTACTCTTAGAGATATTAAAGCAAATTTATATACAGATTACATAAGTTGCAATTGAGACCTATAATCTTTAATAATCTTTTACTTGCTCTTTTGTCTTCCACAAAGGCACACACCCTACATTTACACTTAATTAATGAAAAAAATAGATTTCCTACATAAAGTCCTTTTTTTTAAAACAACATATATATTTTACATACGCAAGTCTTACCTGAGCTTATATGCACACCCCCTACTACGAGACATGCTTGGACCTAGCAGATTCACATCCCCAATTTGCAAAGGAAAAAACTACATACAGCAAAGTTCAAAGAGAAAATAAATAATTCAATAGAAAGACGGCAACTGGAGTACATTCTCAAATGATTTCGATAATGTTTTCATCTCATTCGATTTTAACTTGTAATAAGCCGTTGTATATGTGGTGGAATGATGTTATAACTTTTCGTGGCACATTATTTTGGTCCGGAAGATTTTTATGTAGGGTTGGTAGTCGTAAAGCAATATATCTACTAATCGGAACTACGTAAATAACAAAACTTCAAATTAAGATATTCTAATGCTCGTTGCACTTTTTTTTTATCACTCCATGCTTTTGTCTTTTAGGAATCTTGGTTGTTTATAATCAAGGCCAAGCAAAGAATATAATATTTTCAGAAAGCATGTATAACTCAAACAGCACCTTTTTCTTATAAATTTTCATTGTGGTAAAAAAATTGTAAGAAAAATTTAAAGTCAAAACTCAACACACATTTATGTATACAAATTTGCATGCATATTGCTTGTAATTTACATCAATGTCATTAGGTATATCGATTTGGGACTTCTCACTGTTGCAGACAAACATAATGCAAAGTTCAGCTTTTAAATTCACTTAAAACCAAAAACAAAAAAGCAAATTAGCAGAGTTTAAAAACTACAGTATAAGCAAACAGATCCAAGCACAACTATAAAAGGCTTATCCATTCATACAAAATATAGTATTTACTAGTATCATAGAAACATACATTCACTCCTTTTCTCTCCCATGGCAATGAATCCCCTCTTCCTCCTTCTACATTTTCTCCTCTCTCTCGTCGCCACCACCGCCACTCCCTACAATCCCTCCATCATCGCTCTCTCAGCACCACTAAATCCACAACAATACAATGCCCTCACAGCCATGAACATCCAAATATCCACTACCAACCCATGCTCAGACCCAATCTCACTCTGCGACGACTCCACCCCCTTTCGCCAGCTTGTCTCCCTCTCCCTCTCAAACTGCCCTTACCCCCTCTCTGTCTCCTCCAAGCCTCTCCAATCACTCTCCACACTCACCACCCTCAAAATCATTCAATGTTCCTTCAACCTCCAAACCAACTCCACTCCTCTACTGCTCATCTTAGATAATCTCAGAAATCTTACTACACTAACAATCTCACACTCGAATCTCAACGAGTCTCTCCCGGAGAAATGGCCATCTGCGGAACTCACAGATGTCAATTTATCGGACAATCACCTCAAGGGAAAAATACCAGGTGCGTTAGAGGAGTTGTTTTGCCTGAAGAGCCTATCTTTGGAATCTAATAACTTAAGTGGGCGTGTCCCAAGGTTCATTGTTAAAATGGAAAACTTGAGGTACTTCAACCTAAAGGATAACAATTTTAATGATGATGATAGTTGTAAACCTAAGGTCATAAGTTGGTCTACTCGTGCAGTTAATGATATGGCGTTTGTGCTCTCGGCTTGGATAATTGTGATTATGTGTGTGATGTTGATCGCAAATTGTAGGCCGTGACCAATTTTCTCGCTAAAGATGCCCAAATGCATGTTCCTCGAGTCATTCGTTATTTTAGTCTTTATTTACTCATAAGATATTGCATCCCTCCTCGGGCAGAGTTTTTATTTTACTTTGAATAAGTAAATCTTTTATTTCCTGATGGCAAGTGTATTTACTTTTCGTGTTATTTTCTTCCAAAAAGAAGTGTATTGTATTTAAATGCACTGCCGGAGTTTATAGTAATAAAATTTTATATTCCCACAGTAGATCAAACTTTGTAGACAGCGAAAATATTATGTTTCATTGGACCAGGTAGAACAAACTTGAATTTCATACAACCTGGGCTACACAGCACGGCAACCATTTTGTGAATTCTCAGACTGATCTTTCATGCGGAAAACAATTCAAATAAGTTATAGAATACATTCAAACAAATCCAAAACTAAATGTAGCCGGAAAAAAAAAGCGATAACATTTTATTTTTATTACTGCCTTGATTGCAGGAAGGGTTTTCCATATTCTAGTTCCCAGATCTTCACAACATAAAAAAAACAAAACCTTCAAGTTAGTATAATAATAGCAATCGTTTCAAAATTTATGGTGTAAATGCTTTGTTTGCTTAATGCACTCCAAGATCTGAAAGATGCATCAAGACTGGCATCAAGATCTGAAGTGCAGCAAATTAAAAACAATTAAAGGAAAAAAAGAAGCAAAGGCACACAACCATGAATTTCACATCGAAGCAGCAAAATAGACACCTTACAAGACAATAAGGAAAACATCGTAACAAAATATAATGGCCCGACAGAAAACACCAAAAAGGCCAACATTGTATTAGAAATGATTGGCAGAGATTCAAACATGAGAAGTGCAAAACTGAAAAATGATAATTCTGGTTCTACAAGAAAAGCGCAAATAATATCTTGTGCTCTAAAACTCGAAAAGGTACGCAGGTAATAGAAAGGGTGACAGATTATTCAACCGATAGTCTGAGCTTTGTTGAGGATAACACCTTCGTATTTGACCTGAAACCACTTCATTGAATCCTCCTTGGTGACTCTGTGTTGGATGCCAACACGTGCTTTGCACCTACGGCGACGGCCAACACGGTAACCTGGGCGCTCAAGCACCACATAGAAGTCCATTCCATAGATACCGGTTGAGGGGTCATACCTATTGTAAACACAAGCAAATCAATATAAGGAACCTATAGAGCACAAGATATTTATATAGCGAGAACAAGAAAAAGTCCATTCCATAGATACCGAACCGGTTGAGGTATCATACCTATTGTAAACACAACAAAATCAATATAAGGAACCTAGACATGTGCTTAAACTAATATTATATAGTGGGAGCCAGATATAAGGCTTAAAATACATAGACTACACAATAAGCCACAGTATCCCATTACAAAATAATCTTTCAATGCTGCATATTTCACACGTAAATAGCTAAATGATAATCAAATTTCAAACCATAAAAAGACTGTAAATATGCAACTCCCACCAAATCCTGACTATTGAAATTACTTAGTAGTTTTATCGACTGTACCTTGCACCAGGACAACATGTAAAATACTACCAAAACTCCAGAACATGAAAATAATTCAACTGTTTGAGATTCACACTACCCCAAAACAACAAAAATCTATGGTAATAAAGCCTCCATAAACATCTCAAACTCCAACACAAGAAGATATTTCAACTGCATGAGATTCGCATTACAACAAAAAAACAAAATCAGGCTGAAAAGCTACACATACAAAAAAACACCATATAGTAACACTTTTGACAAGACCCAGTACCTGAGTACAGCAATATTCTACCAAAAGTAGTGTTTTAAAAAAAGAGCAGTGATATTTGGCCCGATCCTTGCACCAAAATAATATCTAGAAAGGTTGTAGGGACACAGTTAAAATTAAAGTTTCAGCCTTCTGAAACTGCAGTGTAAACATTTGAAATCAGAAATTTGCCTCTACTCTTCAGGTTATTCTTTTCCAGTGCAAAAATTCTAGGTTAGAAGCATAATATATTTTCAAAATCGATTGCAATAGCATAGAATATAATAAATTGCGTGTGACAAGTTGATTAACAGGCTTTCGGCGAAAATATAATTAATTAACATCCAGGAACAAATAAGGTAGAAGCCAGCAACTTACTTGATACCAAGATCGATGTGCTCTTGAATACCAAATCCAAAGCAGCCAGTGTCACTGAAATTACGTCTCAACAGCTCGTACTCCTTCACCTTGAGCCCACTCTCAAGAAGCTGCATGGCTTTGTCACCTCTAACAGTCACATAGCAAGCAATCTTCTCATTACGACGAATACCAAAGGACCTCACAGTGTATCTAGCTGTTGTCATCAAAGCAAAAACAAATTTTAATTACACAGATATCAGCATAAATCATAGCTTCATAGAGAATTACAAAATAGCATCAAGCACTATGACTACCACCATTTATTGCCCAATAAAAAATTGGTCCACATTTTCCTAAGTTGTAAAGACAAATAACATAGGATGCCTCAACAGATTCACTTTTCCTAATTACATAAAACTTTACCCTTAGCAGATATAAAATAAACGTTACGATTTAGAAACATCATTGTTACTCGACTTATGTCTGAAGTCAACTAGCGATAAACCTAGGCATTCTCATAAAATAAGAGTCCCAATTTTATCATAAAACACCTATTAACACAACACATAGTGAACTAGATTAGCATCTAGCACTATTATTTCCTAAACAGGGAAAGGAAAAGAGGGAACTAAGAAGAAGCCCATTTGAATTCTTTTGCAAATAAATCTGAAGCTATGCACAAATGCAACTACAAGACTATATAATAGACTTCTATACTTCGACCTAACTATCTATAAACATTATTGTTTCATAAGTGAATATTATTGTTTCAACTAGCCAGCATCCAAATTAAAAAAGTCTTGGTCTACCCAAAGAAACAATACGAGCCGCTTAACAAATCATTAAGTCATATTAAATGAACAAAACAAAGCAACATAAATAGTTTAACAGACAGATACAGAACATATTCAACATCTATGATCTATGCTTGACTGGTTGTAAAACTAAATCAAATAAGCTGCTTCAAAAAGAACAAAATAAAAACTGTGTTCATTCAATCCAAAAAAAAAGTGTTTTTTTCCAAACTAGCACCCAACAATATGATGCATAGCTGCGGCAGTTTGACTGCTCTTTTTTGGGTTTTAAATTATTACCATGTACTCAAAACTAAAAATAGGGGATTTAACGGTTTAATACAAAGTACAATACATTTATTTTTATTTTTGGAAATTCTACTACAAAAAAAATTAATATTTTCAACTACCAAAATCACTCGATCTAGCACCCTGCCAATTCCTTGATATAAAAGTGACGTACTCCCTGTACAGTATACTTCTATTTATTTAGCACCTTTAAGTCGTTAACTACCAAAATCAGTTAATTTTTGTTAAACAATTGACGGAGAGGGTACTAAATTGAGTGATTCTGGTAGTCGAATGTATTAAATTAGATTATATGCAGCAGAAGGTACTAAATTGTCAAAAATGACATTTATAAGGTATCAAAAACTGTAGATTTGAAGAAAATAAGCAAGAATCGTCAAGCATAGAGCTTCAACATTTAACGACTAATAATACACCAAAAAATCCTTTCAAATCAAATACTCCTATAAACAGAAAAAGAACAAGTAACTGAGCTTAAAGTTCACAAAAGCCGTAAGCCAAACAACAACCCAATACAACCCTAAAAATCAAAATTTCCATTTCTACACAAACACACAATTACCAAGAATCATTCAGCATAGAGCTTCTACATTATACGACTAATATACCAAAAATCCTCCTTAATCAAATACTAAACAGGCTATATCATAGTTGCACGAAGCGGGAGCGGGTACGGGAGCGGGTGCGGGGAAACAGAGGGTTATAAAAGGGAGAAGCGTCATCAGAAGCGTCTATTAAAAATATATAAAATATATAATATAGATGGGTATTTTCTTTTTTATGTTTCTTGCAAATTAATTTTAGGATTACTAATCTTTTGGGAGTTCTTTGTGACCATTAAAAGTAAAAAGTCATTTTTTGGGCTAGCTAATATTTCATTGGGATCAGGTATGCTACTTAATACAAATATTATTGTAACATTTTAGATATTGGATAAGTTTTTATTATAACTTAAAAAAACTATAGTCCCACACAAATACTAAATCGTAGGTCAAATAAAAAAGAAAATAAATCATGTGATGGTGTTTGTCAATTACAAAACAGCTTATATAGAGAAAATAAACAGCAAAAAAATGGCTTAAAAAGGTCCATAAGCTGCAAACCAAACAACCCATTATAACCCCAAAAATGAAAATTCCATTTCTACACATAAACACACAAAAAAAACTATATTAAGGGGCAGATAAAAAAAAATACCCTTAGAGAAAACCGGTGATTGTCCACTGAGTTGCTCCAAAACCTATACATACATAAAAACATAATCAAACCTCAAATATTAATTAAATAACCAAAACATTCAGCTACAAAAGGTATCCAATAAAAGCATAAATATAAAAAGATAGATATATAATTGACCTTAGCGGCACGTGTGAGGCGATCTCCGCTCTCTCCTACGGAGATATTGAGGACGAGTTTTTGAACCTTAATTTCCCTCATTGGGTTCGCTAATTTCTTCTCAGATGCCTATTTTAATTTAAAAAATTAAAAACAAAATATATAAATTAATAAAATGTAATTAAACAGATAAAGCATATGTATATGTATGTACGCATAAATATAGAGAGAGAAATAAAGTTACCATTGCTGATCCGGTGGTGGAGCGAGAAGAGGTGTCTGTATAAATATTTATTATTATATATATAAATATGTGTGTGACGGCTAAGATGAAGAAGAAGTGAGCTCTATATATATATGTTTAGGGTTTTGGCTAATGAGTGGAAATGACTATTCTACCCTTGGATGGGTTTGTTTGTAAATTAGTAATTTACTACACTCCTATAATCGTCACGGTTTGGGTTACAATTTGGTACCGGATTCTCCCCAACTCGTTTGATCGTGAATTTGTGTGTTTTCAATTTAGTGAAATGGTAATAGTTGAATTTAGATAGAATGGTACTACTATATAGTTTTTAATTCCCTTGTTACTTGTATTGTAAGGATAAATTATATGGTTTTTTTGTAAATGTTTGCAACTTGTAAAGAGAAGTTATGTGGTTGTGTATATATGGTTGTAACTTAGGAAGGAGAAATTATGTGGTTCTTTTATACGTGATTGAGACTCGTAATGAGAAATTACCGTACGTAGTTACATCTACGTGGTTTCAACTTGCAAGAAAAAATTACTTGGTTGTTTTTACATGTTTGCAACTTGTTGGGAGAAATTATGTGTTTGTTTGTACGTGTTTGCAATTTGTTTAAAGAAATTACGTGGTTCTTTGTACGTGGTTGCAACTTGGAAAGAGAAATTATGTAGTTGTTTGTATGTGGCTGCAACTTGAAATGAGAAATTATGCGTTGTTTGTATGTAGTTGCAATTTGTAAAGAGAAATTATGTACTTTTTTTTTTTTTTTTACGTGGTAGCAACTTGCAAACGGAAATTATTTAATAGTGATCACGACAATATCATCTAGTTAACAAAGGGGGTCATTGTATCATTATATGGTATTATCATTCCTATTTATACATAAATATAAAGTAATAAGAGTATTTAACTTTTAATACATAAAGTGATAGTATACATTAAATCGACATGTATAAATTCATTACAAGAAATGGTCAGACTAAAATTAATCGATACCCAATTTACCATTAGTTTAATAACATAAAGTCTAATTGGTATCCGGACAGTTTATTGTAGTGAATTCAGTTTTTCTTTTTATTCCTATAGCCGGCCTCTGCAAAGGGTTGCTGGAAAATGACTGCACTTGGGCTGCAACTATGTCAAAAATTCAAAATTAAAGCTACATACTAGTTCTCAGAAATCAAATTAGGGGATACACGCAGTATACTTTACATAATGATTATTGGAACTTTAGGGACCGTAGTAAAAAAAAATCATAGTAATTGCATATTCACTAGCAGTAGGAGTGTCAAACGTGCCCGCAAGCCAAATTCGTTGATAGCGGAGGAGTGGGCTTAAAACACGTTTAACAGAAAGATATATAAATTCCAAAACTCATAATCATATTCTTCACCATAAGTCTGAATTCTACACACTCTAAAATTAACATAAATTGTAAACCTCATACACAATATTAGCTCTAGGGATGCATAAAATGTGAAGACTTACATTCTCTTTTAGAAAAATAAAAAGAAGTACCCAACAAAACCCATCCAAATCAGTATGATAATTAAACGGACACAGGGCAAACATTTCTTATGTGTTGAAGTGGCTGGCATATTATGACCCGCAGCTGTTTCATTTGCACCCGTGTTACTTGTTGTATTTTCAACGTCTATACCGAGTAGAAGATGTTGAACAATATTTTTCGCTGTATCACCACAAATTTCACAACATCTGCAAAAGAGTTAAAGAAAAGAGTTAAAGAAAAGAGTTGAGTAATGAGTGAATGATACGAATATATCATGAGAAATCACGCCGCTCTTTACTATTCTTGAGATTTCTTTATGTTACCAAATTGCCAAGAGATCAGAACGAGAAACTTTAAGTGCCACACTAAATGTAAAGGTAACTAACTTGTGAGGATTCTCATTCTAGAACACATCCTGGTTTTTACAGTATGACCATAATGTATAGTGAGAATCACAATATCAGATTCATTTCCCATATATTTTTTACCTCACTTTGCTAATATGCTATATATAGTTGATAGTTACAATAACGTCTCCTAGTCTTTTTCCTAATCTTTTTCTGATGAGATTATGAACAAGCTATGAACTGTATGCGGTTATGCATTGTTTTGCTGCAGTTTTAAGCTCAATTTTGTGTGTTTCTGCTTGAAAGCTATCTTTAGTTAGTCAGCTTAAAAAATTCATTGGTAGCTATCTTGGGGTGATAAAAATTCATCTCCTCTAGTGCAAATTTCCGCTTTTATAATTTATCACCCCAAGATAGCTAACTTATTTACTTAAGCGTTGCAGCCAAACATGCCCTTTGTTTTTAGAGGAGCATGCAAATATCATCGGTACTTCAAGTAGTGACAACTGACACTTTTAACACTTTTAACTCTAAGAGTTTTTTTTTTCTATTTGATTTTCTTGCCTGGGAAATTTAACACTTTTAACCAAGTAAGCCCTCAACCTCTAATTTTAGTTCATGTTGCCTCAATGCAAATTAACATCATAGCGGCACATGCCTGAGACCTGCCTTCGACTCTATTTTTTGAAATAAAATAACCGAAACTTAAATATGAAGCAGAAGATACTCAGTTACATACGAATTGAGTTCACAGAAGTAAAAGATAACAAATGCGTATTACGGAATATTGAAAATCAATTGGTTACCTATTCCCTTTTGTTTTGAACCAATCCTGAGCACAATGAACATGGATGAGCCCAATTTCGCCTTTACACTTGCAACCAAGTTGAATCAGATCACCTTTAGCCGATAAGGACCGCGATGTGGACGATACTGATTCTGAGTTCGATAAACATATCCTACAAACCCAATCCCTTTGGAGATTCAATTCCTTATTGTTTTTAACATCCCCAATCTCTTCATCTGAACTTATCGTAACTTCATTGTCTGAACTTACAATTAATATAATTTCAGACGGTCTTTTATCAATTGAATTTCCCAACCCTTCACAACTTGCGTTCCCACTAAACGCTTGGTGAGGACTTAACTCGTACTCCATCACTTCTTTGAAATATATGATCTTCAACAAACAAAAACAAGAAATTAAAGGCTTCACAATAACTAAAATAAACCGGGTCGCCAACTTTTAACATATTCGATTAATATAGGGCATCCTTTTCTTTTCTTTTCTTTTTTTTAAAACCTACCAGTACCTGTAAATTATAGAAACAAAGTGATGCTCGAATGTATGATCAATCAGCCAAATGATACACGTCTACACAAAAATGAACCATGTGACTTTTTAATAATTTTGTTAATTTGCACGATTACAGGTCTAATTGACGGCTAAAGTTTGATAAGGGTATTTATTTTCCGTTTGTGTACACGTAAAATCTATCCTAATTAACTTAAACCGGTTAAAAGGATCCAAGGAAATATTGACGTAAAAGTAGGTCTTCTGGTTGAATGAGAATACATAAAGATATACACAAGAATTAATTAGTTTACATGATCATTATTGGAACTTTTAAATAGGAGTAATATTTTGTGACACTATCGTCTATCACAGTAGTGAATATATACCACAACTCATACCAAAATTTAGTAGTAGATACTTATCATCATACTATTAATATAAGTAAACCCAAAAAAAGTTGCGCCTGTCCAATTTTGACCAATTTTTTCAAAATTACCATGACTCTATTTTAATAATTAACAATATACATAATCTAATTAATTAACTATTTGTCCTCACTATATTTTCCTAATTACGGATGTACCCTAAATTAATTAGCAATTCGTTTTAACCTCCATAACTATAATAAATTATAACAAATTTGAATATTATGTTAAAAATAAAATATATTACAAGATTTATGTCATTATGCGTCTCACACGCAACGCGTGGATAACTTTTACTAGTAGTGTAATAGTCTCACTCAGTTTTCTTAACATTTTTCAGGCAACATTAGTTTTAATTTGGGGGTCAAGTTGGTTTGGTTCGTGGTAGGACATGTTTCAAAACGATTATTAACAATACTATAGATTGAGCGATCTTCACAGATCTATTGATAGAATAATTATTTAAGGTCAAAACAAAATATTTATAACTATGGCATGACCAAACACTAAAATAAACAAGAGTTTTGGAGACCAAAAGTTATAGACAACTTTTAAATTGGACTCTAAATGATAGGTTTAAGGACCAAAATAATATTTTTTAAAACCTGAGTTGCAGCGGCTATGTAAGTCCAGCCGTGTGCATATCTCCCTTTTAGTTGTAATTTCCTTTTTTATTCCCCGGAGTCGATTTTGAGTAGATTCTTTGATTGTTATTGCACTATTCATATTTTGATAACAAAATAGGAATTCAGATATGGACTTAAGAAAGAAGATTGTTAAGAACAACAATAATTCAATGAACATCTCAATTCACAGTATGGAACAGATAATTACTAACAAACATGCCGCAATCCTTAAAAATCAAACAGCTATGTCAACGATCAAGATGAAGTGTAGTTGGTTTTGTCGATTAAATTAATTGTTATAATGGTGTTCTGCAATCTACCATCATATGGTATCTGACTTCTGTAATGTTTATTTTACCAATTATGAAACAACATAAGTATGAGATTGATTATGAGATTATCCATTATGTATCTTGTTCAATTCATTTACTTTAGAAATCTACACACCAGATAATAGCATCTCCGGGGGAGAAAAAAAAAAGTCCAATTAGAAAATATTTTTTACACTCAAATTATTAATTTGAGCAGAAATTTAGGTTTATTAGAAACTGGTGCAGCTGGTTGATTTCCAAAATGCCGAGTGCAATTGCCACAACACGTAGTGTGAGCCGATCCATGGATAAACTTGACACAGGTTTGGACAAACCAGGCCATAATCTCTTATCCTTATTTAACAGGATGGATAAATAAATAAAAAGCTTAATTGTCAAAATCTTATCATTGTTATTAGATTTATTCAAGGACATATTAATTATAAATTGGAAACACAAGACTTTAAGCCAACTTCGTCAAAATCCAAACAATACCAAAAAACAAAAAAGCTAGTAGCATTCTATTATCATCCACTGTAAGCAGAATTCAAAAAACTAATACGAGAACAAAGTCACGTATATTTAGCTTCACTGCAATTTGTTGCATAAACGGTCATTTTCCCTAAATGTATCCCTAGTGTACTTTTAGCTTCGTGAACTTCGTCAAAATTAGCCAACTTCGTTTAAGCCAACTTCGTCAAAATCCAAACAATACCAAAAAAACAAAAAAGCTAGTAGCATTCTATTATCATCCATTGTAAACAGAATTCAAAAAACTAATAAGAGAACAAAGTCACATATATTTAGCTTCACTGTGATTTGTTCCATAAACGGTCATTATATTTATTACTCATATATTATGATATACAAACAAGACTTTTTCTTCGACTCCACAAAGTCTAAATTAGTACATAACATATTGTTGACCATCAACATAATCAAAATCATAAATATTACTACATAACAATTGAAATCAAAATCAAAATCAAAATCAAAATTGACAGTCGACCGTGATTATTGAGACAATCTTATACATTTTTTAAAGATTTTTTTAAACAATTGAAATTTTGAGTAATGAGATAGGGATGGCGAATGGATCCGACCCGTTCGGATCCAGTTAAGATTAGATCAGTTCGGATCGGATCCAATTTCTTTGGATCCGGGTCGGATCAGATCAGGTTGGGTCGTAAAAAATGCTACAAGTCGGATCGGGTCTTTTTAGATCTTTACGAAATAAAGGCTAATGTATACTGTACTAAGATGAAAATTTCAGTTGAGGATAAAATAAATTGACAGGAAAAATTGTGCTTTTAAGTACACATTCAAATTTTGTAGTCTAACTTACAAAAATCTAAAAAAAAAACAATTGTATATAGCAAGTGCACAAAAATATAAATTGTCTGCAATATTATTTAGCAATGGGAATTCTGAATATAAGTACGTGTAGTTATTTCTAGTCATGATTTGTACTCCACGTTATATTACTAATATACAATAACTCACAAAAATATTTTTTTAGATCCAAATCCATTTGATATTTAATTTTTGCATTTCCAAAACCAACATAACAGAGCTAACAAGTAACAACTAGTATAACATACATTAAGAGAATGAGAATCTAAAGATGTCCTAGAGCATCAGTGTTGTTATCTCAATTATTAACTAAAAATGTTAGTTAACTATACAATTTTATCTCTCCATTAATTGTGTTAAAGCGTGTGTTAACTTTATAGATGTTAAAAATATTGTTAAAGATAACAATCTTTTTAATTGTTATTACTTGATGACATGGCAAAAAAGTCTATCCACACCCGCAATTAACTGTTATTTCTCACGTATATATTTTATATTTCAACCATACTGCTATTTATTTTCTCTCAGCACCTATCCATAGTACTATATTTTGAATAATTAATTTTTAGTTAAAATAGATAACATTGCTAAAGTTAAAACTAATGTGGATGTTTAACTTAATATACATATGTGTCATTTAATAGTTTTTTAAATGATGATGTGTCACTAGTTAACAATAAAAAGTTAACAAAACTATTATGTACGCTCTTACACAAATAGAAATTTCAAATAATGCTCAATAGTTACCACTTTTGAACTTATATTACTCATATCTACCTCCATAAGTTCATATTCCCTAGATATACCACTTTTTAATTATTTACTTTATTTACCAAAACGTCATACACATATTTCATAAAAAAATGAAAAAAAAACATATAAAATTATATAAAATGCAAAAAATCTCAAAATAAATGAAAAAAATCACAAAAAATTAAAAAATAAATTAAAAAAATCATTAAAAAATTATAAAAAATCACAAAAAATCACAAAAAATTATTTAAAAAAATGAAAAAAAATCACAAAAAAATCACAAAAAAAATCACTTTTATTGAACTTTATGCACTTTCGACTGTACTAGATGCACTTTCGACTGAACCAGATGCACTTTTAGCTGAACTATATGCATTTTCAGCTGAACCAGATGCACTTTTAGTTGACCCAGATGCAAGTTTTAACATAACGATATGCACTTTTATTGAACTACATGCACTTTTGTTTGAACCATATGCACTTTCAGCTGAATCAGATACACTTTTAGCTGAATCATATGCACTTTCAATTGAACCAGATGCACTTTTAGTTGAATCAGATGCATTTTTAACAAAACTATATGCACTTTCGACTGTACTATATTCATTTTCGACTAGACTATATGCACTTTTGACTTAACTATATGTACTTTCCACTAAATTAGATGTACTTTAACCTGAACCAGATGTACTTTTAGTTGAACCAGATGCACTTTTAGCTGAACTATATGCAAACTCACTTTTATTGAACTATATTTACTTTCGACTGAATTGTACATTTTTTATAATTTTTTATAATTTTTTAAAAAGTTTATGATTTTTTCATTTTTTTATAATTCTTTTTTTTTTGTTTTTTTTGATTTTTTAAATAATTTTTTATAATTTTTTGTGATTTTTTATAAGTTTTTGTCATTTTTTATATTTTTTTTGATTTTTCGGTATAAAAAGTGTTATATTGACAAAAAAAATTATATATTTTTTTTGTAATTTTTTAAAAAGTTTGTGATTTTTTTTTTTCATTTTTTGTGATTTTTTGTATTTTTTTATAATTTTTTTCATTTTTTTGTGATTTTTGTATTTTTTTAATAATTTTTTGTGATTTTTGTGATTTTTTTATAATTTTTTGTTATTTTCGTTATTTTTTATATTTTTTTTGTGATTTTTATAATTTTTATAATTTTTTTGTGTTCTTTTTTATTTTGTTGTAATTTAAAACTATTTTTTTGGGTTTGTAAAAAGATAAAATATGTCTATTATATTTTGGCTTGTATGACAATTTAGTAAATAAACTAAATAATTAAAAAATGATAACTATGAGTAATGTGAACTTATCAAGATATTTATGAATAATAGAAGTTGTTAGGCGTAGAAATTTTATCAACATTCCGTAATAAAAATATTCGTTTTGATGAATGAAGCCTTTTCTTTTAGTCAATGAAGTTGGCAGATTGAGTGCCACCTCATAAGCCTATAATTAACTCAATAGTTGGCTAAATTACGGTTACAGTCTTATTATCACGTGAAACTCACTAATTAATCTAATCAATCTTTTAAAAAAGGAAAATGCAAAGGGAGTCCCAATTCTATAGAGTTTTTTGCCAAAATGGCCTCTGCAGCACAGTAATTGCCCAGAATGGGCTACCTATCTGAAATATTTCCAAAATGGTCTACTTTCGAAAAACGACCGATCGAAATGATAAAAACGACCGGTCGTTTTTATCATGAACTCTCTGGAACAATTTGGACACAAAACGATCGGTCGTTTTGTACAATACGATCGGTCGTTTTTCAGACCGAAACCGATCGGTCGTTTTATCATAGCGATCGGTCGTTTTTTTGTTGTGCTCACTGGAAGAATTTCTACTTAAAACGATCGGTCGTTTTATAGTAGCGATCGGTCGTTTTTAAGGTTTGCTCACTGGAACATTTTCGTTCCACACCGATCGGTCGTTCTGTACATTACGATCGGTCGTTTTTTATACCAAAAACGATCGGTCGTTGTGTACAGTTCGATCGGTCGTTTTTGGTCTGAATTACTTCCTATTTGAAAAAACTCATCTCATTTCGCAGACCACTCATCTCATTTCACAGAGCACTGTGAAAATAAAAAAACAGAGCTCTTAGATCATTTTAGGGTAAATCTCAGATCTCTTCCAAAACAGGTAAAAACTCAATATTTTGTGTTGTTGGAGTATTATTTGAGTAAAATTGATAGTTTTACCGTGTGGTTATCGAAATGAAAAATCCTACAATTATGTGTTATTGGGGAGGTACGATAATGGAAACTATTAGCGAGGGGTTATGTTATGATATTTCTTATAAAAAAAATTTTAAGGTATCTAGAAACACGACATACGACCAATTTTTGGAAAAAATTTTTAAGGTACTTGATGTGTCATCGACTTCAAATCGTTTGAGTTTAACATGTCGTTATCCATATTTGACTACACTTACTGAGTTTAAATATATGCGATTGGCTGTTGATGATAATGATTCGTTGGAAACCATGCTTGAGTTAATAGAAGAAAATGGAAGAACGTTTATAGAGTTATATGTTGAAATTGAGCAAGTTTACTCTTCTGATCAAGATTACGGGTTGTATTATAATATTCTTTCCACTAATGAAATCGGTACATCTAGTCGAACACCCATTCGACAAGAGCCAATCTTGTCAATGCATGAAATCGGTACATCAAGTAGAACACCCATTCGACAAGAGCCAATGCTAGAGGTATATTCTGAGAACAACGAACCAGATTTGACACATTTGGATGCAGTGTGTCGATTGGCAGATAATATTGGTTGGTCGATAGAACTTGGGGATGAACCAGAGGATGAAGATCCGGACTTCAATATTAGCGAAAACGAGTCTGACGATGACGAAGAAAATGTAGAAGAAGTTGAGTACGAAGAATTATCATCTGAAATGGGCTTGTATATGGATGAGGATGAAAACGACCAATCAAGTGGGTCACAATTGGCGAATAATACTATCCTCGATGAAATTCCTATGCATCAACCAATGTCAAGTTTGTTTAATGAACCGTTCGACACTCAAGAAAATTATAGTAACCAGAGAAGCAATTATATGATGTATCCTGGATTTTGGGATCCTCAAGTTAATGATCCTTTTATTGGTCTTTTATTTAGGGATAAAGAAATGTTGAAAAAGGGAATAAAACTTTGGTCAATCAAACGTAACATCCATTTTTCCACTAAAAGTTCGAAGGCAAAATTTTGGGAAATTCGTTGTAAACTGGCCGAAACTCAACAATGCAAATGGAAACTACGAGCTTCACTAAGAAAGAAACATGGATTTTTTGAAGTGTCGGTGTACAACGGTCCTCATACATGCATTCATGCCGAGCTTACAACTGATCATCCACAATTAGATTCCAATCTTGTTGCCCAAACCATTCGAAATGCCATGACAACTAATCCTATGATGAAGATTTCATTAGTTAAAGAGATTGTGAATGCCCGCTTTGAAATGTCGGTTTCATACAAAAAAGCTTATTTGGGTAAACAAAAAGCAATCGCAGAGATATTTGGTAATTGGGAAGACTCGTATAAGCTTTTACCTAAATTTATGAAAGCGCTTCAAAAGTACAATCCCGGTACCGTAGCTTCTTATGAGACAACGCCAGTTTACGATGTGGTAACAAATTCAGTGGGTGAGGTATTGAACAGATTTTTCTTCACATTTAAGGCCGTTATTGATGCATTTCAGTATTGTAGGCCAGTTATCGCTATTGATGCTACTCACTTATATGGGAAGTATAAAGGTAAGATTTTGTTGGCCATGGCATCGGATGCAGATAATCATGTTTTTCCCATTGGGTGTGCATTTGTTGCTGAGGAGAGTACAATTTCGTGGAGCTATTTTCTTTCTAACATTATGCGACATGTGATTAAAGAGCGCGTGAATATTTGTCTAATTTCGGATAGACATGCTGGTATTCTAAGTGCAGTGAGAGGAGTTTGGCGTGGACAAGGTTTTGTTCATCGATATTGTTCAAATCATTTTTTGGATAATTTTAAGAAAGCTTTCAAAGGAGATCCTGACTTACACAAGTTAGCGGAGAACGCCATTTGGGAATTACAAGAAAGAAAATTAAAAAGAATCATGGAAGCAATAAAAGTCATGAATCCTCAAGCATATCAATGGTTGATAAGAGAGCCTGCGGAAAAATGGTCATATTTTCATGATAAAGGGAGGCGACATGGTAACATGACCACAAACATGGCTGAAATTTTCAATAATGTTTTAAAAGCTGCTCGTAATTTACCAATCACTGCTGCTGTGCAGCTTATTTTCTATAAGTTGGTACACTATTTTTGCGAGCGGAAAAAGATAGTAATCGGGATGAGAAACAGCGGCACAAGATATGGTCCCAATATCCTTAAAATTTTAGAGAAACGGAGGTCGGACATTGGTCATACCAATGTTACTTTCGATTATGAAAGAGGGGTTTATTCCGTGTGTACAAGTTCAAGAAATTCCAGGGGAGGCAATACTCAAGTTGTCGACTTTTCACTTTGGCAATGCGATTGCGGTAAGTGGCAGAGTGATGGAATCCCTTGTTCACATGTGTTTTCCGTATGTGCTGCAAACCGTCTTGATTGGGAAGCTTACATAGTAAAATATTACAGTCTTGAATCATATGAAGGTACGTACTCGGCGCAATTTTGTCCTCTTCGGCATCAAGACTATTGGGATGAATGTGATAGATTATTTCTTCCGGATGTTACTCTTGTAAGAGAAAGGGGTCGTCCAAGATCTACTCGTATTCATAATGGTATGGATCAGTCGGAGAGACGAGCACGTATGAGATGTTCTAGTTGTCAAGGGCGAGGACATGATTGTCGTAAGTGTCCGTATCCAATACGTCCTCGACGCTTATGATTTTAGCTGTAATTGTCCGCTTGTAATTGTACGCTTATCAACGAGACAATATGTATCTTGTACTATTTTAATTTTCCACTTGTAATTGTCTTTTTTAAGATGAAATATATATATTTATTCTCAGTGTTTTTTCATACTGTTTTTTGAGAAGATAAACTGCTTTGTTAAGTATGAGAGTAAATAAATAAATGCAATTAACATAAAAAGTAGAATGAACAACATAAATAAATAAGTGCAATTAACATAAATATATATATTTGATTGAGTGTGCTCACTGGAAGAATTTTGTCCCAAAACGACCGATCTCTGTGAAAAACGACCGATCGTTTTTACACAGACGACCGATCGTTATGCAAAAACGACCAGTCGTTGTTTTGGTGTGCTCACTGGAAGAATTCTGTCCAAAAACGACCGATCTCTGTGAAGAACGACCGATCGTTTCTACACAGACGACCGATCGTCTCTGAAAAAACGACCGATCGTTATTTTGGTGTGCTCACTGGAAGAATTTTGTCCAAAAACGACCGATCATAAGTGAAAGACGACCGATCGTTTCTACACAGACGACCGATCGTCTCTGAAAAAACGACCGATCGTTATTTTGGTGTGCTCACTGGAAGAATTTTGTCCAAAAACGACCGATCGTAAGTGAAAGACGACCGATCGTTTCTACACAGACGACCGATCGTCTCTGAAAAAACGACCGATCGTTATTTCGGTGTGCTCACTGGAAGAATTTTGTCCAAAAACGACCGATCGATTCAGAAAACGACCGATCGTTTTTCTGTTTTTCAGCCTTCTAATTGTTTCAAACCCTAAATTTTTTCATTATCTCAAAACTATCTCTCTCTTATATATAAAAAATTCGCCACTCTTCATCAAATCACCCAAAAATCCCAATTTTCTATAAATATATTACCCAATTCCTCTTATTATCCGTATAATCAATCTCGATTCATTCCGTTTTCTTAAAAAAACCCAATTCTTCAAAAATCCGTAATAAATTCCAATATGGTTCGTACCAAGAAAGCGACGCAACCCTCCCTCGTTGATGCAAATGAGGACGAGTACGTGCCTCCGACGCGTGTTCCTCGCGCTCGACGAACCGGCCCCTCCACCGCTCCACCATCGGGCCCCGGTGCCTCTTCCGGCTCTCTTCCTCCCCTCTATCCATCTACAATGGGTAAAAGAGCTATCTTGACTAACTTTACATTAGACATGCCTTTATTTGTTGAACGTTTTCCTCTTCTCATGCAAGATTTAAACTTCCAAAAACTCAATGTAATTCTTACTCTAAAAGAGCCTTTCTTCATTGAAAATATATACGAATTTTACCATAACCTAGTTCTTGATAGGGATCATGATGACGCACTCCGCGTGCGTTCATCGTTTAATGGTCAACCCTTCGTTTACGGTGTAGACCGTTTACGAAATCTTCTACACCTCGATGCTGAGGGGGTGCACGAGCAAAGTGACGAACTTTGCGAAATGCTAAACATCGTTAATTTTACCGATTTCAAAGATGAGCTATTTCATCCCGCTCACAACAATCGCTCTAACAAAGCCCACGGCTTTCTATTTAGAAATAAATTAGCCTACCACATCCTCTCTCACATCGTCCTCCCTCATACTTCAAATTTCACGGATGTTACCAATGAGTACATCTTCCTTTTAGGGTGCATCCATCGCCGAGTCAAGCTTGACTTCGCGACTCTCATATTCTTTAAGGTGGATTCGCTCAAAACGAAATCTAAGAATGGGCTACCTTACGGTGCCTTGATTTCGGCCATCTTAAAGGACCTAAACCTTGTTCCCGGTGGAACCCTTTTCAAGAATAAGGACAAACACATTTGGGACACCTCCTATCTTGCCCAAATGTCAATAAAATTCAACACTACCGCCAAGACCATTACTTGGTCTGGTAAACGGGTGTCCGGCCCCGACTATACTACTCTTTCCCTCGAAGAGGAAGAATATGTCGGCCCTAAGGCCACACCGCAAGCCGCTCGTGAGGATGTGCCTATTTCCTCCGAGTCCCTTCCCCCGTCTCACATAATGCCTTCCTCTTCTCGTCCCACTCGAGGTCGCGGAAAAGCTCAAGTCGGATCTTCCAACCGTCCTCCGCGCACCGAACAATTCTACGACGATCTATACATCGACCAATATCAAAATGCGCGACTCAACCGACGCATGTTTCGTTCCATGAACACAAGTCAAGAAGACTTGGACGAAATTGATAGGATAAGCGCCGAGCAACGGGCAAAGTTCTACGGGTATTTTCCCGATCTAGCCGGTCCCGACGATGACGCCGAAGAAGAGGACGACGCGACCTCCCACCGCGACTAGGCGGTGATTTTATTTTGCGTTGTATTTCCTTTGTTTTTCATTGATGATGTCAAAGGGGGAGAAATACCTCTCTTTTATTTTGCGTTGTATTTCCTTTGTTTTTCATTTTCTTCCAACGTTGTTTTTGATGTAATAAGTAGCAAACGCTTTGCATTTATGTTATGAATCTTTTTTATGTTGCTCTTTATCATTACGTGTTAAATTGTATGACGTTGTGAGATTGCGTATTTATAATTCTACAAATGCGATTTTGATGTTATTATAACTTGTGCGTATATATATCTATAGTTGATTGGGTTATTTGTGTTGTTTTCATTTGTGGCGATTGACCGTTTTTAGGCAAAACTATGGCCAATTTTTCGCTTGCATTTGATCGTTCGTTTTCCTTAATCGTTTAGCTTTGTTTAACTTCGTTTTAAATCGGATGTTTTAAATCGGATGTTTAGTAAAACGTCACCTACACATCTTATACTAAAACATATTAATTTACGACATCATTTTATGTGATAATACTTGTACTAAACATATTAATTTACATCATTTTTTAAGGGATCATGTTCAAAAAGGGGATCATGTTTTTATATATTTTTCTTGCCAAATCAGTGTCTAGAAGTGCAAAAAATTCGTTGTTATGTCTAAATGTTACAGTTGACCGATCGCTATGAAAAACGACCGATCGTTTTTACACAGACGACCGGTCGTTTATTTAAAACGATCGGTCGTTTTATAACTTGGCTCACTGGAAGAAATCTCATCTAAAACGATCGGTCGTTTTATCTTTACGATCGGTCGTTTCATAACTTGGCTCACTGGAAGAAATCTCATCTAAAACGATCGGTCGTTTTAGATTTACGATCGATCGTTTCTGCTAAGTGCTTAGTGGAAGAATTTCGTTTTTGTAGATGATCGATCGTTTTTAGCTGTGACCATTCATTTTTTGTGTTTCTGGGAATGTTTCGGTTTTCTCGACAAACTTCGAAATCTCGTAACTAATGCGTTTCTATTATTTAGTGTTTCCGCTTGAACCATTGGCTTGGTAGATAACGTTTTGCTTAAAGAAGTATAACCGAAATGTGTAGATAACGTTTTACTTCGATAAAAGATTTCTTTGAAAAGAACCAAGTAAATGTCATAACAGATTTAAAACGAAGTATAACAAAGCAAAACCGATAAAGGATAACGAAAGATCTATATGCACGCGAAAAATCGGCCATAGTTTTGCCTAAAAAAAGGTCAATCGCCACAAATGAAAGACATATAAATAACCCAATCAACTAGCAATTTAAGCGCACTAAATGCAATATCATAAGATAAAAACGCATATTATGAAGCACATTCTCACAACGTCATAGATTATAAAAAGCATGTTTAAAAGCAACATAAACACAATTCATAATATAATCATGCTACTTATTACATAAAAAACAAACGAAGTTCATAGAACGGGAAAGAAATACAATGAAACAAAAAGAGAGGTATTTCTCCCCCTTCACATCATAAAAAAAAAACATGAAAATGATTAAAATGATATCCGCCTAGTCGCGGTGGGAGGTCGCATCATCCTCTTCGTCTTCGTTGTTGTCATGGGGCCCGGCAAGGTCGGGAAAATAGCCGTGGAATTTCGCCCTTTGCTCAGTGCTCAACCTATCGATTTCGTCCAAATCTTCTTGACATGTGTTCATGGCACGAAACATGCGTCGGTGAAGTCGCGCATTTTGATATTGGTCGATGTAGAGATCGTCGTAGAATTGTTCGTTGCGCGGAGGACGGTGAGAAGATCCTACTTGAGCTTTTCCTTGTCGTCGAGAGGGACGAGAGAATGTAGGAATATCGGTGGGGGGAAGAGACTCGGAGGAGAAATCCTCACGTGCGGCTTGTGGTGTTGGCTTAGGGCCGACGTATTCTTCCTCTTCGGGGGTGAGAGGAGCATAGTTGGGGCCGGATACCCGCTTACCGGACCAAGTTATGGACTTGTCGGTATTATGGAATTTTATGGACATTTGGGAAAGATAGGAAGTGTCCCAAACATGTTTGTCCTTGTTTTTGAACAATGTTCCACCGGGAACGAGATTTTGGTCCTTTAGGATGGCCGAAATCAAGGCACCGTAAGGTAGCCCATTTTTCGATTTCGTTTTAAGCGAGTCCATCTTAAGGAAGATGAGGGTAGCAAAGTCGAGTTTGACTCGGCGATGGATGCACCCAAGAAGAAAGATGTACTCATTGGTAACATCCGTGAAGTTGGAGGTATGAGGGAGGACTATGTGAGAAAGGATGTGATAGGCTAGTTTGTTACGGAATAGAAGGCCATGGGATTTGTTGGAGCGATTTTGATGAATGGGATGAAAAATTTCATCTTTTAGATCATTGAAGTGATCGATCTCGAGAGTCTCACAAAGTTCCTCACTAGACTCATGGAAACCGTCGCTATCTAGGCGTAAGAGAGTTCGTAGACGGTCTATACCGTAAACGAAAGGTTGTCGGTTAAACGATGAACGCAAGCGGAGTGCGCCATCATTATCCCTATCGAGAACTAGGTTATAATAAAATTCGTAGACATTTTCTTTGTAAAAAGGCTCTTTAAGAGTGAGGATAGTATCGAGTTTGTAAAAACTTAAATCTATCATTAGAGCGGCAAATCGTTCACGGAATAAAGGCATATCTAGAGTGAAGTTGGTCAATATACCTCTTTTACCCATCTCGGGTGGATAGAGAGGAGAAAGAGGGCCGGAAGAGGAACCGGGGCCCGAGCGAGAAGCGGTGGAGGAGCCGGTGCGTGGGGCACGAGGAATAGCCGGACGGCGAGGTGGTGGAGGCACGACCTCGTCCTCATGTTCATCAACGAGGTTGGGTGACGCTTTCTTCGTACGAACCATTGTTGAATAAAATGGGTTTTGAAGAAAATAGGGTTTCTAAGAAACGAAATTAATCGATAATCGATTATACGGATAATAGGTGAAATTGGGTGATATTTTTATAGAAAATTAGGTTTTATTGAGGAATTTTGATGGATTTGGAAAGAGGGAGGCGATTTTGAAAGAGAGGATGGATATATTTTGTGGAATGAATGAAATTAGGGTTTTGGAAGAGGTTTTAACACAGTGAAACAGAAAAACGATCGGTCGTTTTTATATTTCGACCGATCGGTGTGGAACGAAAATGTTCCAGTGAGCAAACCTTAAAAACGACCGATCGCTACTATAAAACGACCGATCGTTTTAAGTATAAATTCTTCCAGTGAGCACAACAAAAAAACGACCGATCGCTATGATAAAACAACCGATCGGTTTCGGTCTGAAAAACGACCGATCGTATTGTACAAAACGACCGATCGTTTTGTGTCCAAATTGTTCCAGAGAGTTCATGATAAAAACGACCGGTCGTTTTTATCATTTCGATCGGTCGTTTTTCGAAAGTAGACCATTTTGGGAATATTTCAGATAGGTAGCCCATTCTGGGCAATTACTGTGCTGCAGAGGCCATTTTGGCAAAAAACTCAATTCTATAAATTACTTAAAAGGATTAAGGAGACACGACAACACCTTAGTTTCCTTTATGAGAAAATTAAGGATTGGTCCACGAAAACAAAAGTATTTAAGGATTGGTCCGGCTATAAAATTCATTTAAGGATTGGTCCATTATTTATGAAACTAATTAAGGATTGGTCCACTATATATACTATACATATTCTGTTTTTTAAACAGTTGTATCTCTCTCTCTCTAAACCGTTTCTCTCCATCTCTCTCTCTAAACCATCTATATACACTATTAGCTGTATATCTCTCTCACTGAACGAATTTTATCAAATTTCTGTATATCTCTCTCTCGACAGACAGGTTCTCTCTCTTCAAACTGTTTTTTTATTGCTAGCTTGGTTTTTCTTGCTGAGTTTAGCTCAAATTGCTTTGCTCAATTTAGGTTTTAGAGATTTATTATAATAAATAATAAATCAGAATTTTCTAACACAATGTATGATTTATTCAGACTGTTTTAAAAAAACAGTTTGAGCGATTGTATTCAAGAGTTACAGAAAACAGTCTGAGTTATTATAAACAGTCTGAGCTACTGTATTTCTTGTTATATAATAACTCAGACTGTTTTCTGTAACACAATGCATGTTTTGGTTAGGTTTTTAGAGATCAATTGCGTTTATTATTAAAATTCAATACTTCATACTATTTTTTTCTTGTATTCAGACTGTTTTAAAAAACAGTGTTTATTATAATAATTCAGACTGTTCTGTATGATTTTGTATTGTTAAAATTCAAGAGTTCATACTGTTTTTCTTGTATTCAGACTGTTTTTAAAAACAGTCTGAGCTATTGTATTCTAGAGTTACAGAAAACAGTCTGAGTTATTATAAACAGTCTGAGCTATTGTATTCTTGTTATATAATAACTCAGACTTTTTTTTGTAGGTTTTTGTTAGGTTTTTAGAGATCAATTGCGTTTATTATTAAAATTCAATACTTCATACTGTTTTTTCTTGTATTCAGACTGTTTTAAAAAACAGTGTTTATTATAATAATTCAGACTGTTCTGTATGATTTTTGTATTGTTAAAATTCAAGAGTTCATACTGTTTTTTCTTGTATTCAGACTGTTTTTAAAAACAGTCTGAGCTATTGTATTCTAGAGTTACAGAAAACAGTCTGAGTTATTATAAACAGTCTGAGCTATTGTATTCTTGTTATATAATAACTCAGACTGTTTTTTGTAACACAATGTAGGTTTTTGTTAGGTTTTTAGTGATCAATTGCGTTTATTATTAAAAAACAGTCTTGAGCTATTGTATCAAGAGTTCATATTTCTTGTATTCAGACTGTTTTACAAATCAGTTATTTAGAGTTCTTTTTACAGATCAATTTCTGTTATGTTTTTTGTGCACAGGTATTTTTTCTGATGGATTCGTTTGATTTAGTAATGTATTGTCGATATAATGATCAATGTGTCCCTGTTGCTCTGAATAAGCGTATGACCTATGCGGAGTTATTACATACAATAAGTAATAGGTTTAGCTTGAATTTGGATTCAGTGTCTCTAACCTACTTAGCAATTAGAGATGAGCGATGTTTATTGAGATCGGATGATGAGTTGAAAGATATGGTCGCTCTGTTTAACGTGTTGGGAAAAAAAATAGTAGAGATTCTAGTTTTTGTTGGGACTGTATCCACTTGGACTGTTGGTACTTCGAAGGAAATAAGTGCTGATTGTTCTGAATTATCGGATGATGATGATTGGTGTGATGCA
The DNA here is from genome assembly GCA_963920805.1 of Primula vulgaris. Lineage (NCBI taxonomy): Eukaryota > Viridiplantae > Streptophyta > Magnoliopsida > Ericales > Primulaceae > Primula > Primula vulgaris. Next base: position 12,938,626 of record OY987219.1, read on the forward strand.
GGTTCTAGTTTAGCTATTAGGAAGGTTTATAAAACGAGTGAGTGGGCAAACTTGATAACTGGGGTGGGGCAGTTTTTTAGTTGTGCTGATCACTTTAGAGAGTCATTACGGAAATTTTGTATATATGAAGGTCATGTCCCCTGGTTTGGAAGGAATAACTCGGTTAGGGTGGTCGCTTATTGTGAAGAGAGGGATAGTATTGGCTGTAGCTGGTACATATATGCTGGTGTGTGGACCTCAGACCAACAATTTAAGATTAGAAAGTTTGAGTCACAACATACATGCAAAAAGTTAGCCCCAGGTGCTCTGAACAAGCATGTAAATAGCAAGCTCATATCGAAAATAATGGATGAATATGTGAGGGAAAATCCAAATTTAGCCCCTTCTGCTATAATATCGCATTTAAGGATTGGTTATGGGTTGGAGATAAGCTATTATAAAGCTTGGAATGCTGTCCAAATGGCTAGCGGAATGCACAGTGGGGATATCGATGAATCATACAACCAATTAGAGAGGTATTTTATGGGTTTAAAATCGACAAATCCTGGGAGTCGCAGTGTCCTGGAAGTTGATAAGGATGGGAATGGTTCAAATCAATTCAAAAGGGTATTTTTCTCTCTTCATGGCTGCATAAAAGGGTTTAAGGATGTTCGACCCATGCTTTTCATTGACGGAACATTTTTAAAAGGAAAATATAAGGGTGTTTTATTGTCCGCAGTCGGCAAGAATGGCAATAAAGGTTTGTTTTTCCTTTATCAAGCTTTTTTTTTGTTTTTTTTTTGTTACATTAATGGTTTATATAACTCAGACTGTTTTTAATTTTAGTTCAGACTGTTTTGTTATACAAGCCCAAATTGTGTTGTTATCAGACTGTTTTATATACAACTTTTGTTATATCAGACTGTTTTTGTTATCAGACTGTTTTTGTTATCAGACTGTTTTTGATTTTCAGACTGTTTTTTATTTTCAGACTGTTTTTGATTTTCAGACTGTTTATGATTTCCTTAATGTTACAGGGTTGTATCCACTTGCTTTTGCTATTGTTAGCAGTGAGAATATTGATAATTGGGGTTGGTTTCTAGAACAACTGAAGTTAACTATAGGTAATGACCGTCCTTTGACATTTTTCTCGGACAGACATACTGGGTTGTTGGATGGCATGTCTCGGATTTTTCCCAACGCAGACCATTATTACTGTCTACGCCATTTGAAGGATAATTTGAAATTGAAGTTTAGTGGGGGTGATGGAACAAAAAGGACTGAAATTATTAATTTGTTGCAAACTTGTGCAACTTCTGCTACAATTCCCTTGTTTGAACAGAATATGAAGTTGTTGCGCAATATGGGGGGTCGTAAAATAGATAAATTTATGGAGAATTGCAATCCTATGAAATGGGCCGAAGCATATTGTGTAAAGTCGCGATATGGTGAGACAACTTCCAATGCTGTGGAATCATTCAATAATTGGATCAATGATATTAGAGAATTACCTATCACTGAACTGGTTGATAAGCTAAGATTGAAATTGATGAAATGGTTCGATGAAAGAAGAATCAAAGCAGGTTTGTGGAAACTCAGACTGTTATGTGAATTCGTGTTTGTTTGTCATCATATCAGACTGTTTTTACTAGGTATACGTTTTTAAGAGATTTTTGGTTATGTTTTTTTTTTTTGCAGCAACATGGAAAAGTGTTCTGTGTCCTTTCTACCAAGAAAAGTGGGACACATTCATTCACAACGGTCTGTCGTTTTTGGTTGTGAGGTCAGGGTTTTGGAAATATGAAGTGCTGTCAGCTCCATCCGAATACGTGGACCTGGGACATCGGCAATGCTCATGTCATGAATGGAAGAGGACTGGGTTCCCGTGCCAACATGCAGTTTTGTGTATTTCTAGGGACAAACTGCCTATGGGAAAAATGGTTCTTTGTGGACATTTATCGAAGATCGTACAATACGCCAATCAACCCAGTCCCTAGTTCTATTTGGCGAGATTCTGAATTGATTAATGAGTCAAACATTAAACCTCCAGAAACATCAAGGCCTCCGGGAAGGCCTCAAAAGAAGCGTATTCCATCAGGTGGTGAGGCAAATCCAGTCGCGAAAAAGAAGAAAGCTAATCAATGCGGGAGGTGCAAGAAATATGCAAATCATAATCAACGGACGTGCAAAGAGAAGCTTTCTTCTGAAGGGTGATGGTGAATAGATGTTTTAGTTTTATATTTTAGACTGTGTATCAATAGATGTTTTTATTTTTAATAATACAGACTGTGTATGATGTTGGCCTTTTCAGACTGTTTTTAATAATACAGTCTGATTTTATGATATTAATAATATAATCTGAGGTTTCTATTGATATACTTCATTAACGAAAGAAAGGGAATGAAGCAAAATAGTTGCATTAATATTCAAATAAATTTTGTAATAATATTCAGACTCTTTTTACAGTTTTATATTAAAAACAGTCTGAGATTATAATTGTAATACAGACTGTTTATATGTTTCAGACTGTTTTTAATAATACATGCTGATTTTTACGATTGTAATAATACAATCTGAGATTCTATTGATATATTTCATTGAAAATATATTATAATAAAGAAAACGAAGAAAACTAGTTACATCAATCATCATATTATTCAGACTCTTTTTTATTAGTCAATAGACTTCTTTAAAACAGTCTGAATTGTGAGTAATGAAACAGTATGAGATTCTTTCTGAAAACAGTATGATACTCTAATGAACATAAAAACAGTCTGAGATTCTAATGATACATGTCATATGATGTTTTTTTAGTATATTGTCGTAAATGATTCAGACTGTTTATAATAATACAGTATAATTGATAGTAGTAATACAGTCTGAGATTTAATAATATATTTTCAGACTGTTTATATTTCATTGAAATATATTAACGGAAGAAATAAAGTGAAGCAAACTAGTTACATCAATCATATTATTCAGACTCTTTTTTTTTAGTCAATAGATATCTTTAAAACAGTCTGAATTGTGTGAGTACTGAAACAGTCTGAGATTCAGACTGTTTATAATAATACAGTATAAATGATAGTAATAATACAGTCTGAGATTTAATAATATTTTTCAGACTGTTTTTTGTAATACAATATAAATACATTTTTAAAACAGTCTGAATTGTGAGTAATGAAACAGTCTGAGATTCTTTCTGAAAACAGTATGATACTCTAATGAACATAAAAACAGTATGAGATTCTAATGATACATGTCATATGATGTTTTTTATTAGTATATTGCCGTAAATGATTCAGACTGTTTATAATAATAAAGTATAATTGATAGTAATAATACAGTCTGAGATTTAATAATATATTTTCAGACTGTTTATATTTCATTGAAATATATTAACAGAAGAAATAAAGTGAAGCAAACTAGTTACATCAATCATATTATTCAGACTCTTTTTTATTAGTCAATAGATATCTTTAAAACAGTCTGAATTGTGTGAGTACTGAAACAGTCTGAGATTCAGACTGTTTATAATAATACAGTATAAATGATAGTAATAATACAGTCTGAGATTTAATAATATTTTTCAGACTGTTTTTTGTAATACAGTATAAATATGTTTTTATATGTTTTTAATAATACATTTATGATTGATAGTAATAATACAGTCTTAAGATTCATTGAAAAATATATTGGCGAAAGAAAAAGAAAAAGAAACGAAATCATATTCGAACAAAATAATAGAACTCTTTTCTATTCAGACTGTTTACAAATAATGGAACTATTTTTACATTCAGACTGTTTACAACTAATTTTTACATTAATCAAACTGTTTTTGCTAATTCAGACTGAATGTATCGATTGACGATTCTCGTTATTATCTTGGCCTTCAACTCTAGTATCTTGTCGGAAGTCGTCTCTCTTGTGACAGGTTCACCATTGATGATTGTCTCCATGTTGTAGCACACATACAATGCACAGTCTGATCTGTAAAAAAATAAAACATGTAAAATTAATTTTGATTTAGATGAATAGTAAAAACAGTCTGAATATCAGTAGGCACATATTTTTCTTACGTGGCTCCTTGATAGGGACAGTCTGTTACAACGTCTAACGTGTACCCATCTTGTGAGTCAAGTGAGAAGGAGGGCACATCAGCTATCATTTTCAATTTTTCTTGTACAAAGGCCATCTGTAACATTAAAAAAAATATATACATTTAAAAGATGAAGAGGGTAGTTTTTGCTAATTCAGACTGTTGTATTTTAAAAAGAGTCTGAATTACCACTAGTTTGGCGTCATCAAGGTAAGGGTCTGGTAAGTTGATATTGCAAGGAGGTATGTTGCTATTATAAAAACTCCATTTCTTCGCCTCGACGTTCAGAACCAATAGAGTCCAGTGGTCTTCCTCTACGTCAATGGGTCGGTTCCTATTCGAGTTAATAGGGAAGATCAATAACTTGTATCCGTTCTGAACATGCTTCCTCAGCTTATCGGTGATTTTCGTATCGAGCACATCCTCGTATCTTTTTCTGTCTTTTAAAAAAAACTACAAACCAAACAACAAGGAAAAGGTTTAAGATAAAATTTCAGACTCTTTTTGTAAAGAAACAAAGTGATGCATTGACAACATAAAAAGAGTTTGTGTTTTTATCCATAATATGGAAGTCAGTATCTTGAATGTTTTTGTAGACTTTGTCTGGTACTCTTGCTTCAATATGTGGGTATACCCATTTATGATCTGCAATAAAGATAAGTTTTAGAAAGAGTCTGAGTACAAGAGCTTGTAAGCAAGCAATTAAATTGTATGATCCTTGTATACTTACATTACAGCATAGCAACTGGCCATTAATTAAGTTGTAGATGTCGTTGAGAGTGATGAAGTAATCCTTATTGGTTGAACCGAGTTTTGAGAACAAGGCGGCACTGTAAATTAAAATTTTAAAGTAAGCACAAAACAGTCTGAGATTGAAAAAAACAGTCTGACAACAAAACAGTCTGAGATAAAACAGTCTGAGATTGAAAAAACAGTATGAGATTGAAAAAAACAGTATGACAACAAAACAGTCTGAGTTAAAAAAAAACATTAAAAGTTGTATATAAAAGGGACACAATAGATCATTTTTTTTAAAGAGTCTGAGCTATATAAAAAAGAGTCTGAGCTATATAAAAAACAGTATGGGGCTTGTATAAAAAAACAGTCTGAACTAAATTTATCATTCTGAACTAAACAGTCTGAACTAAACTTTCTGACAAAAAACATTCTGAACTAAACAGTCTGACAAAAACACAATTGATCATTTTTAAAAAGAGTGAGCTATATAAAAAAGAACTAAAAACAGTCTGAACAGTCTATAAAAACAGTCTGAACTAAATTTAAAAAGAGTCCAAGCTATATAAAAGTATCATAAATACAAAAAAGTCTTCATTAAAACAATTCATACTGTTTTAAACAGTCTGAGGGAAACCTAAATGTAAAGAGTGTGAGACCTAATTGTATCATAAACACAAAAATAAAAAGAGTCTGACTTACAATGGTCCATTTGCGTTGTGAATTTCTTGAATTTTGCAGAAGATGTTGTCAGGGAGCTTTGTTGTGATATCATTCTCATTTTTATTTGTGATGATATCGTGTGCTCTCTCTGTTTTGTCGGGTACATGGTCTACTAGACTACTGAAGTCGATTACTGGGAAATGGCCTTGGCCATCCTGGTCGTCCAGTTCAGGAGATTTCTTTTTTGATGCTCTCTTTTTTGCTGTTCGTCCACCCTTTGGTTTTTTATTTGGTTTTTCCAACAACGGATCAGAAGCGCCTACGTCTGCGACCATTTCAGACTTGTCATCTTGATCAGCTTGCTTACGTTTCCGTAGCTTGTTCTCATTTTCTTGGGTTTTTGTTGGAGAGTCTATTTTACTTGGTGTGTACTTCACTGGTGGTCTCCTATCTGTTCTTGCTCTGATTCGGAGAATGTTGGATCCCGGACCATCATACTCATAACCGAGTCTTTCCAGAATTTCTTTGCGGATTAAATCTAGCTGTGGAGTCTGTATATCCGCATTTAGGAAAGCATCAGTAATAACTTCATCGATTCGACACTTTTGTGAGTAGTCGTGTGCCGCATACACCTGTGCATCATTGTATAGCCCTTCTATCAGCTCATGTTCCCCTGCAACAATAAGAGGAAAAACAGTCTGAATAATTCATTGAAATAATACAGTCTGATTTATGATAGTAATAATACAGTCTGAGGTTTCTATTTGATATATTTCATTGAAAGAAATTTACTAAACAAAATAAAGGGATTCAGACTGTTTTTAATAATACATTACGAATGATAACAGAGCTACATGTAATTATTTTATACAGTCTGAGATTTTAATAATATATTTTCAGATTGTTTTTAGTAATACAATATGAATGCAAAGTAGTTGCATTAATATTCAAATAATTTTTGTATTATTCAGACTTTTTTTACAGTTTTGTACTGTAATAATTCAAAAACAGTCTGAATAATTCATTGAAATAATACAGTCTGATTTATGATAGTAATAATACAGTCTGAGGTTTCTAGTTGATATATTTCATTGAAAGAAATTTACTAAGCAAAAGAAAGGGATTCAGACTGTTTTTACTAATACATTACGAATGATAGTAACAATACAGTCTGAGATTTTAATAAAAAAATTTCAGACTGTTTTTAGTAATACAATATGAATGCAAAATAGGTGCATTAATATTCAAATAAATTTTGTATTTTTCAGACTCTTTTTACAGTTTTGTACTGTAATAATTCAAAAACAGTCTGAATAATTCATTGAAATAATACAGTCTGATTTATGATAGTAATAATACAGTCTGAGGTTTCTAGTTGATATATTTCATTGAAAGAAATTTACTAAGCAAAAGAATCGGATTCAGACTGTTTTTACTAATACATTACGAATGATAGTAACAATACAGTCTGAGATTTTAATAAAAAAAATTCAGACTGTTTTTAGTAATACAATATGAATGCAAAATAGGTGCATTAATATTCAAATAAATTTTGTATTATTCAGACTCTTTTTACAGTTTTTGTAAAAACAGTCTGAGATTCTATTGATATTTTTTAATTTTTAAACAGACTGAGATTTAATACAGTCTGATTTATGATAGTAATAGATTACAATAGAGGTACTTTACCTTTACCTTGTAGGTCTTCCTCAAGCTGCTTCTTTTCATTCTCCAAATTTTCTATTCTTTGATTCAACTCGGCTTCTTTGTTTCTCATTTTATTTTTTTCTAAATCTGCCTTTTGCTGGAGATCAGAGACAATTCTTTGGTATTTGGTGATCATCTGCTCATTTTCTATAACACAAACAGTCTGACTTAGGGAAACCAAGCTAATGGAAAAAAAATTAGACAAGAGAGGAAGAGTTTGAATTGCATTTTATGGCGTTTACCTTTTATTTCCTTCTCGAGCATTTTCTTTTCTTCAACCATTTGTTCAATCTTTTGTTTCCACTCAGGTACCCACTTGGACTTTAATTTTTCTTCTAAAGCCAAAGATTTCCCAAGGTCATTGATGTTTTTCTGCATTTTGGTTGTTAGGTCTTTATACTCTTTAATTTGCAAAATTGCCTCATCTAGGTTTTTCTGCAATTCAGCCACTTTGGTCTCTTCTTTTTCGGACTCTTCTTCTTTCCTCTCTTCGTGAATTGGACTTTCATTCACATGCATATCATCGGCACTGTAATTATAACAGCCACCACCTCCAGAGGGACCTCCCTCGTCATATTCAGAGCTCTTAGATGTTCCTATTATTTCATTGAATTTTGGAGTTTTTGGTGATCCGAATTGTTTCCTAAGGAAGAGGGTAAAATTTCCGTCTGACTCATTTTCGCTCGCATAGTCTTCTTTCGAGTTTTCCGAGCCTTCATTTTCAGAGTTTTCCAAGCCTTCCTCTTCTGTTGAACTAGAGTAAACATTCTGAGGATCTTCAACATCTTCGTCTATCTCTTTCTCCAACTCCTCATCTGTTAACCGCTTTGGTTTCGGAGGTAGCTTCTTTTTACCATCATAAATAACAAGGTTTTTTGATTGTTCCCTACATCCCTATGATGATAAGTTAAAGAATGATAAGGTTTTTAGAAGCAATTGTATAGATAGAATAAAAACAGTCTACAATTGTATAGAAATAGTGTTATACCTTTTCATTGCACAGGTCTACAATTGTGAACCTTGAGGAACACAACTTGAAGAATGAAAAGACGTCCCATTTGACACACAAAGCCTTTGTGGACGCTTCTTTTGTCATGTCCGGGTTTGAAATATTGAACTTTTCAAGGATGACATACTGTACAGATGGAAATACAGTATTTAAGAATACAGTCTGAGATTTAAATGATAGTAACAATACAGTCTGATTTTTAATAATATATTTTCAGACTGTTTCTAGTATTATTCAGACTCTTTTTACAGTTTTTGTAAAAACAGTCTGAGATAGATAGAGCAATAATATATTGTCTTAAATGATTCAGACTGTTTTTAAATGATTCAGACTGTTTTAAATGATTCAGACTGTTTTAAATGATTCAGACTGTTTTTTAGTATATTGTCTTAAATGATAGTAACAATACAGTATGAGATTTAATAATATATTTTTCAGACTGTTTTTAGTATTATTCAGACTGTTTTTACAGTTTTGTAAAAACAGTCTGAGATTCTTTTAAACATACTGACATTTAATACAGCCTGATTTATGATAGTAATAATACAGTCTGGTTTATAATGGAAATAAATAAAGAGTCTGATGTAATAATAAACAACTTAAGAACATTCTGAACATATAAAAGAGTACTAACTTATAAAAAAGAGTCTGAACTAATAAAAAAAGGTATTGAGAAGTAATTTTATTGTACCGGTATCGTGAGTACACACGTGGACAGTGATCTTGGGTCGTGGTTGTTGAGCGACTCCATAAGCTTCTCATGTATATGAGTTGCCCAATCATATTCCTTTATCTCTTTGATGTCACCGGCAACTATTTTCAAATACCCCAATGCTATTGTCATGCCGCTCACCATCAAGAAAAATGCATTTAGCATGTACAATGTTACCAGTCGGACGACGTCCTCTCTACCAACTTTTGTTGTTAATACCAATGCTTCGTTCAATGCCTTTACGATAGCTGTTTTGGTTAGGTAGGATTTGTTGAGTTTATTTGAAAAGCATCTTCCAACAAAGTTGTGGTAGACTTCTTGGTTTTTAGTAAAGCTTGTGAGAGCTATTGGATTTTCAGCATTACCAGAAATTCCATAAATGTCACGCACACAGTCTCTCTCTATTGGAACTGTGAATCTACCTAGCTTAAGGGCCTGTGAGTTTCGGTCGTACCTCAAGGCCATCTGATACAATTCTTTATCATTTTTCCTAGCCTGGTTCGTGGTTAATTCTCCATTTCTAGAAGCATTGATCAATTCCCAGAATGGACAGTATTGCTTAACTAATTGAAGTTGTGCCGGATTGAAATTTGTTTCGACAAAGAACTTGATTAGAGTAACCAGGTTTGATTTGTACTGTATGTTGCCTTTTTTGGTGTTTGTTGTGTCAGATGGTTGGTTTTTGGGGTTTGTCGAAGGTTTGATGGCAATATGTTTCTAAAAACAATAACAAAAAGTCTGTAAACAGTCTGTGTAAACTCATGCACATATTAAAATATAGAGAAAGTAAACAGTCTGAGTATTTTTCCAACATAATCTTATTAGAATATAAAGAGTCTGAGTACCAATTTTATTAGAATCGCTAAACATAAAAACAGTCTGAATACTATTTTTACCAATTTTATTACGAAAATAACTGAATATAAACAGTCTGAATACGAATTTTATTAGAATCACTAAACATAAAAACAGTCTGAATACTATTTTTACCAATTTTATTACGAAAATAACTGAATATAAACAGTCTGAATACGAATTTTATTAGAATCACTAAACATAAACAGTCTGAATACTATTTTTACCAATTTTATTACGAAAATAACTGAATATAAAGAGTATGAGTACTAATTTTATTAGAATCACTAAACATAAACAGTCTGAATAATATTTTCAACAATTACATATAGATCACTAAACAGTCTGAATCACTAAACAGTCTGAATACTTTTTTCCAGGCTGTTTTATGTTTTTATTCCCAAAACAATTGAATATAAACAGTCTGAATACTTTTTTCCAGGCTGTTTTATGTTTTTATTCCCAAAACAACTGAATATAAACAGTCTGAATAATATTTTCAACAAATATTATTAGAATCACAATTTTTATTTAAAAATAGAGTCTGAACAATAGAGTCTGAACCCTAATTTATATAAAATGGGTAAACACAATTAATAACCCTAATTTATGTAAAATGTCACTGAACTTACCCTAATTAAATTAATTTATATATTTTTCAGACTGTTTTAATAAAACAACGATTAATAAACTTACCTTCACCATGTTGTTTTCTGAAATCAACGAAGAGAGATTTTTCAGTTTGATAGCCGGATTTGTTGGCGGTTTAAAGAGAGAAAGTTTCAGTTTTTTCGGAGAGAGAGAAAAAAAGTTTCTGTTTTTTTTAATTGTGTTCTGATGACGTCAGCAATTTTTTAATGATGTCAGCAAATGGACCAATCCTTAATTAGTTTCAGTTTCATGGACCAATTCTTAAATACTTGTGTTTTCATGGAACAATCCAAAATTTACCCTTTCTTTATTTTCATTCAATAAAATGTTGTTTTTGGAAAGTACTTCTGAATAAAATGTTGATGATGTATAGATGTAAAAACATTTTAAAAGTTAAATATTTTATGACTAGTCAAGTTTTTGGAGCTAGAATCATATATATAGCTAAAGTACAACCTTGGATCCTCTACTTTTTTTTTTTAACCTTATTCCATATCTCCTTGTTTAATATTGTCTTTATCTAGAATATGTTGTAAACGTTTTCTAATATACGAAATAAATTGTAAGAATTCACAATAGGAAAAAGAAAGGCTAAACGACAAGAAAGAGGGTATAAAAAAGAGGTAGAATATTCGGATTTTTAAAATACTTTTAACGCCTCATTCTATTTAAGTGGAAATCATAAACTCATGATTGGAAATTTATTATCAATCATTAGTCTGCGAGTATCTATTTTTTTTTTTGATGTAACTTACTCAAGTTACTTCAGAACACTTGAACAATTATAAGTTATCCAGTTCAATAAATTTAATCAATGTTGAAAAAATAACTAAATCAACTACGAAAATACTTCATTTCATTTGGTATCATATCATCAAAAACTTAATATGATTTGTATAAATAATACTCGCATAGAGGTGTTATTCATCATACCACTTATTATCATAAATGTAGTATAATAGTAACCATCATTTATATTTAGTACCAATTAGTAGTAATTACATAAACTAACAAACATCATAACTACAAACTAGTCAAAAAATACTTATTAATACAAGTTGAATTGTTTTAAGTGAAATATAGTGTGGGTAATAAATAAGTAAATGAGGGTGGGTACGTTAATAGGATAAATTATAGTAGTGTCACGTTTGGGGAGGATTTATCGAACTTTCTAGTCATTTAAATGGATCCCAATTCAGTCATCATAGACTTTTTGAACTCATAAAACATGGCATCATCATTTACAGTAAATATGAGATCATCTACGTATAAGCTTACAATAAGCATTTTTTCACCAGCTCCACTTTTAACAAATAATGTGTGCTCATATGGACATTTTTTAAAACCTTCTTTCAACAAATAAGATTCAATGCGACTGTACCAAGTCTGTGGGGCCTGTTTTAGACTATAAAGAACCTTTTTTAATCGATAAACTTTATGCTCATTACCAAGCTTAATATAACCATGTGGTTGTTCAATAAAAATCTGCCCCTCTGTAAAGATGCCGATTTGACATCCAACTGAAATATAGGCCATGAATTTTGTGTCGCCAAGGCTATCACCAATCTGATTGTATCGAGTCTTGCAACTGGAGCAAAAACTTCTTTATAATCGATTCCGTATTCTTACTTGTATCCCTTAGCTACCAATCGCGCTTTATATATACTAGTATAATCGTCACGGTTTGGGTTATAATTTGGTACCGGATTCTCCCCAAATCGTTTGATCATGAATTTGTGTGTGTTTTCAACTTGTAAAGAGAAGTTATGTGGTTGTGTACATGGTTGTAACATGGAAGAAGAAATTATATGGTTCTTTTATACGTGATTGAAACTCGTAATGAGAAATTACTGTACGTAGTTACATCTACGTGGTTTCAACTTGCAAGCGGAAATTATTTAATACTATCATTTAGCTGTCAAACCCCACCAACACACTTTTTCCATACTTGTTTTGACTCAGTCTTCTGAAACTTAAAAAAATGATTTAGTATGTCTGATACAAGAATAAGGTAGAAGGTATGAGGCATAAGGTTCCAGCCTGTTTTCTCTTCTGCTTTGGGTATATATTTAATACTAGTAATCGTTAAACACGTGTTGCGTGTGCGATACGTAGTGATATAGATATGATCCCGATAAATAAACTTAATATTTTTTTTTAAATTTAAATATCGAATGATTAAATATAATTAATTAACAATCGTATATAAAAAGTAACATAATGTTTTACTCTTATAAAAAATACACAACGATTTTATTTGGAATATAAATGTGTGGAAAATAACATTTTTTAAGTTATTTATGTATTTGAATTGAGTTATGCCATTTAAGAGTAATTACAATATTAAAATAGGGGTATTTTTGGAAAATTTGGGTAAAATTGGGCAATATCAAAATGTTTGGGTTGACTTATATTAATAGTATGATATGATTATGTTCCAGCCACTTTAAATTGGTAGGAAAAGTGAACGTTTTAATAATATGCTTACATACTATCAGTGACGGAGCTAGAACTTAGTGTCGAAGGGGTCGCTATTTCATTATAAAATCAGGAGACTAAAAAAAAATATCATACATAATAAATATTGTTTTTCGACAAAATATGTAGAAATGATATACAAATCATTTAGTTTTTACTAAGTTCATATGAAAACTACAGATTCGAGAACCACCTACTTAGTTACAATATAGACTGATTTACTTAAGTGATGAAATTACCGGACTAAACATACCAATACCGTTATCGACATTGAATTTTCTCTTTTATAACCGTATTATCTCAAGTGTTTGAATATGCAATATATTTGAGGCTCAAACTCATATTTGATATCAGCTAAAGATTCTAAAACTTATCAACTATAGACATGTTTGGAAGTATAGCTACTTTTTCTATCATTTAATTTGATATCATATTTTACCTTAATATTTAGCATGTGTGTAATATAAGAAGTTGCAATCTTTTTAAATATTGGGAATTTCAGATGTAAAATCAAAACTAGAAATGAGTAATTAGAATGTGAATTGAAACTAGTGAAACCATTTTGTAGGTAATCCTAATAATAGGACACATGAGCACCGTAGAACCAGAATCAAATGTGTGAGCTTGCCAAAATTAATAAAAACGCATAATATTTTTCAAAATATAAAATCGGAAAAACCGGATTTTTATACCTTTTCTACCATGTTTTTTTTACCGTGGTTTCTTAATTAAAATGTATTTGATTTCTATTTTTTTCTTTTTTGCTCAATTTCGAATTTCTTTTTAAACTCCAAAAAAAACCCACAACAGTAATATCACATGCAGTCATGTGTCGACATTTTCAGCATTTCAAAATTGACTAAAAAATAAATAAAATAGAAAAATAAAAGATACAAAAGTTAAATTTAATAAATCAAGATATAACAAGTAAAAAGAATAAAACACGAATATAAAAAAATATTTAAAAAATCTGAAAAAATCAAACGTATATTAAATAATAGATATATACGAACAATTAAATATCTATTACACAATTTCAGTATATTCACTTCAATTAAAATACAAACACCAAAAAAAAAATTATAAATTTTGTTTGCACTCACCACTACTCTAATAATTATTTTTGTTTAATTTTTTTAAAGATGTGTGTTACGTGTCAACATGATAATTTGATGTAAAATGTCTTTTATAATCATTTCCATATGCTAATTTTTTAAGTATTACGTATATACGTATTATCAGCACATACAGAATTATGTTATATTATTACACTAACAATATATAATTTTGGGATGAGTTGCCAAAAAAAATATTTAAGAAATTGACAAAATACCGTATATATAAATTATTATAAAAAACATTAATAAAAAAAATTATTTTTCGAAATCACGACAACGCCAGATCATATGGGGTGCCGCCCTATAATCACTGTCCTGCCATTTATCACGCAAATACAAAAAGAGTAAAAGTTAACTGTTGTGTGTATCTCTCCCATTTATCTGCAAGTGTTACAACAGAACCCAAAAACCTTCGAACTTCTAACGACAGGGGTACCACTCTGGACGTTATATAGCTCCGTCCCTGCTGATACTATAATCAGTCATGTGAGGGTTTATTAGTTGAATACATTGCTAAAAGAGCCACTATAACAATGAACCAGATAAATAACTCAAATGCACGGCAACCGCAAGTCTCGCTATATGTTGCATTCACAGGCATGTTACTACTTGTATTTGCAGTGTTCCTAGCCTCACTACGAGTTGTTTCAGTTGTCTGTCTCCCGGCGTTTGTACCTTCTGTCTGATCTCCAAAAACTATGCGACATTCGTCAATATTTTTCACTGCATCTCCACAGACTTCACAACAACTACAAATAGAATTACATAAACAGTTGAGTAATCTTGTTGGCACAGTACATTAGTATACTTCTGTTCAGTTTTTTCTTAACTAAATGTTTGTTTGTAATCAAGGCTGAGATAAAAAAAAAATATGTCAAGTTTAGTACTAAATTGTATATATAATTCATTTGCGAGGATTGTCATTGTGTAACGCATGTCTGAGTTTTACAGAATAATTATAATGTATATTGTGAAATCACCAATGTAATTCTAATTCCATATCTAATCTATAGTCTATACCTTGATATATACAATGAACTTACAACACTGCCTCTTGAATTATTGTAATGGTGTGAAGCCAGAAGCCTAATTATAAATAAGCTCTTTTCAGTTGCAACTATTTAACTTAGTACTCTTTTCTTGCTTACTCTAGTGTACCTGGGTACGAACTTAAGCGCTAGGCTTTTTTGGTTGGTTACCCTACAAAACTGCACCCTACATTCGGGAATTATAAATTACTTTCCTATACGGTATGTGTAGGAAATTGAAATATACTATTTTTTAGGCGGAGTAAAAGTCATAAGTAGGAACCCGACTATTGTTTTCTCAATCTCCAAAAATACGTCTTACATTCTTTTAAGTTGCATCTGGATTCTGAACAAGAACTATATATATTTAAAGGGGCCAAATATTATCTGTAAACTGTAATTCTATGGCAAGTAAAATACTATTGACTGATAACTCAAAAACTAAAAGTTTTGTATTCTGACCTAAAGATTTTAAAACTTAACTGATTAAACCCTGCTTTCTTTTTCAGCTTCTAACATCTGAATGCCTAATAAGCTGAACCCGAACAAATCCGCAACCTCAACTTAGTTTTGTCGGCTCGTTACAAATAAACATGCAGAGTTTATCACGCTATGATTTTTTATTGAATTTTGAGAGCATCGACTTTCAACTCTTTGATATATTACCTAGCTGAGATTATGAGATACTACATCAAATCTAGATCACACCAGTGGGAAAAAAAGTTTTTTTTTTTGTATTTTCATTATTTCATATAACTATACAAGTCTACATTTTATATTTATATGTTACCTGTTCCCTTTTGTTCTGAACCAGTCTTGTGCACAACAAACATGCATAAAACCAATCTCGCCTTTGCACTTGCAACCTAGCTGAATTAAATCATCTTTGGTTGATAAGGCTCGCAATGTGGATGATACGGAATCAGAATTTGATAAACATATCCTACAAACCCAATCCCTCTTGAGATCCGAATTTTCACCAGATTCAAGATAGTCAATTCCTTCACCAGATTTTATCCTGATTGCTGCAGTCTCAGATGCACAACTTTGAATTTTGTCGCCTGAACTTATAGTGATCACTACCTCGGAAGGTCTCTGATCAAATGAATTTCCTAACTCTTTTCGACTTTCTCCAGCAGCAACTTGCGGATAACCCAAATTGTTATTCATGACTTCTTTGAGATGACTGCTCTTCAAAAATTTTAAAAAAAAAACAAAAAAAATTAGGTTGCCAGTTTCTCAAAGTATTAAACTAAATTCCAACTTTAGTAGATTATATTGTATTCTATTAATTCCCACGTCTGACGGGTGGCTAAAGTTTGATAAAAGCGTGTTCTCTTTTCTTTTTTTTTTGGGTAAATAAAACCTATTCTAACTCAAGCAGGAAAGAATGCATAAGGTTACGTGTCTTAGTAAAATCAGGATTATATAAGGATATATACTACATGATAATGATTGGATTTCAAATAATTATTTGTGATATTATCGTATCTAACAGTTATGTACATTTATCATAAATCATAACATTTAGACAACCAGCTAGTTATGGTAAACAGAAAGAAATTTTCGGGTAAATTTTGGATTGGTTAGCTATCTATAACTTAATTAAGGATTGAACTATAAAAATAAAACTAATTAATTATTTGTCCATGACATCATTAAAAAAAATTGTTTACGTCATCAAAAACAATTAAAAAATAAAAACTGAAACTCTCCCTCTCTCCTCTCTCTCTCCTCTCTCTCTCCGAAAAAACGTGTTTGGACTGTATTCTCTCTTTAAACCGCCAACAAATCCCGCCATCAGACTGTATTCTCTCTCTTCGTTGATTTCAGAAAACAACATGGTGAAGGTAATATTATTCAGAAAATATTATTCATACTGTTTATATTATTCAGCAAATACTCTTCGTTGATTTTAGAAAATATTATTCAGACTGTTGTTTTGGTAATAAAAACAGTCTGAAAAAAAGTATTCAGACTGTTTTTATATTTAGTGATTCTAATAAAATTAATACTCAGACTCTTTATATTCAGTTGTTTTGGTAATAAAATTGATGAAAATAGTATTCAGACTCTTTTTATGTTTAGCGATTCTAATAAAATTAGTACCCAGCCTCTTTATATTCAATTATTTTCGTAATAAAATTGGTGAAAATAGTATACAGACTGTTTTTATATTAGTGAAGATGTAAGATTATTGTGAAAATAGTATTCAGACTGTTTTTATGTTTAGTGATTCTAATAAAATTAGTACTCAGACTCTTAAAACAGTCTGAATACAAGAAAAAACAGTATGAACTATTGAATTTTAATAATAAACGCAATTGATCTTTAAAAACCTAACAAAAACATGCATTGTGTTACAGAAAACAGTCTGAGTTATTATATAACAAAAATACAATAGCTCAGACTGTTTATAATAACTCAGGCTGTTTTCTGTAACTCTTGAATATAATAGCTCAAATTGTTTTTTAAAACAATCTGAATACAAGAAAAAACAGTATGAACTCTTGAATTTTAATAATACAAAATCATACATTGTGTTACAGAACAGTCTGATTTATTATAATAAAACTCTAAAAGTTAAACTGAACTAGCAATTTGAGCTCAACTCAGCAAGAAAAACGGAGGTAGCAATAAAAAACAGTCTGAAGGTTCTAGAGAGAGAGAACCTGTCCGTCGGAGATAGATAAGGCAATTTGAAAAAATACGTTCAGTGAGAGATGATTTAGAGAGAGATATACAGGTGATAGTTTAGAGAGATGGTTTGGAGAGATATACAACTGATAGTTTAAAAAAACAGAATATATATTATATATAGTGGATCAATCATTAATTAGTTTCAGAAATAATGGATCAATCCTTAAATAAATTTTATAACCGGAGCAATGTTTAAATACTTTTATTTTATTTTCATGTCTAATCCTTAATTTTCTTTAACATGTATGTACATTTATCATAAATCATAACATTTAGACAACCAGCTAGTTATGGTAAACAGAAAGAAAATTTAAATTGGTCTGCCTTTTTAGATTTATAATAAATTTGGGATTTGGGAGGGGCAATGACTAATTAGATTCTTAAAATTTTGGTCCATCTTTCCGATGGATACAAATACAACCTATAAAATGTTTCTATATTTTACTAGAATCTACTATTACATGTAGTCATGTAGATATATTTCTAGAACTGGCATTGTTCAATCTTTTCGTCGATCGGATGGGGATCCTGTGCTAGTATTTTATAAAGATGTAACTCTCTTCATGTATTATCCGCTCTTCTATGATAAACATCCGGTACCATGAGAATTTAATTTCGTAACGCACCTCCTTTAAATATAAGATTCCGTACCAAGAGAATGTAAAAGTAAAATATAAGCTGCAAACACGCTCCTAGTTGCAATTCTCTATTGCCAGTAGTTACAGTTTCACTATGATTCGTTCCGGTAATTGATTTGATTAGTGATTACCGGTTTTCCGAAGATTAAAAACAATTCGTGTTAGTAGTCTTTGATAATGTAATAGATACTTAAACAGTTATGTAATCCTACTCCTATAGTTTTTCAGTGTTTTTTCAGTCTTTGATAATGTGATAGATACTGAAATTCCTATCCGCTGTTCTAGTTGCAGTTTTGCAGTAAGGTTCCAAGTGAGGTTGCAACCACAGTTAGAACCTAGTGTATTAATGGACAGAACAGTTTAAAGTTAAATGTACTTGAAATAATTCACACGCACATTTAACAACGGAGTTCACCTAACTAGGCTACGTCTCCGGGGCACTTACCCAGATTATGATATTATAAAAGATTACAATATAGGACTCAAGTCTTAATGAAAAACTCTCAGAATCTCTCTAGGTTTTTCTGCCTATCTCTATATTGCTCCTACTCTATAACTATCACGTATAAATCAATGGCATTCCACAATTGTTTTCTTTTTAAAAGCTCACGTGTATTCTCTCAAGAATGGGTTCTTTATAGTTTAGAACACACACTTTTTACAAGCTAGGTTATCAACTATTTATACAAGTAAAACAATCTTATTGCTTCAAGATCTTTTATGATTGCTTTGACTTCTTTTGATTGGCTTCAATCTTTCCATGTATGAGCAAACTCTTCAGCGTGGATTGATCCAATCTTCATAAGTTAATACATGTTTAATAACTAGCTTGGAAATAGGAGTTAGTCTTTTCCTTTAACTAGGAAACATATAAGGATAATATCTTTTAGAGATAATATCTTTTCATAAACATATGAAACATCCAACTCCATATAACAATCAATCTTTAAACGTATCTTTACTGAATATATAAAGATCAAAGATTGAAACAAGTGATAAGGACAAGCATAAGAATAGAGATCATATTTAAAAGGAAACATAACCTTATAAACTTATCTCTTTATATCTTTTAGAAAACATCTTTACTTAACACTTTGATATTCTCAATTTACGAATATTAAACCTTTAAGATCATATGAGAATATATCCTGCATACTGTAGAACAAATATTAATCAATAAAGAACAGTTATGCAGTTTTACAGAACTAGACAGAATTCTGCTGAACAACAGGTTGCAACTGAGGTTGCAACATTACTTGAAACCACCAACGCTGTCTAAGCAGGTTGTAACTGAGGTTGCAACATTGCTTGAAACCTAATACTACTGTCTTAGTAGGTTGTAACTGAGGTTGCAACATTGCTTGAAACCTGTCAACACTGTCTTAGTTCTTAACAACAGATAGGATTATTTAGTGAAAACCATTAGACAACAAATAGAATTTAGAACAGGAATCTGGTCCTAACAGATACTTAAACAATTATAAGCTCGCTGTTTGACAAAACATACTCCAACTAAAACTTTACTGCTGTTTAATTCTCCAACAACAGTTACCGTTTCTTAGCGAAATAAGGAAACATTTGGAAAAACAATATGTAACTCATAAGTTTCAGATCTTTAACAATTTGATTGGAGTTATATATGCATTCAAATAATTGTTTTAAATTATAAGCTAGCTTTGAATCAAAACAGCCCGATTCAAGGCTATCAAAGCTGAAAAAAGTTGTTGTTCCGCTTTTAGGCCAAGGCCGATAAGCTTATTTAGCATATTTCTTCAGAAAATGTTTTAGCTATGTTTTCGCGTTTCCGAACATTGATTCAAATGCATATGCATTTTAAATACTGTAATTTACGTAATGCATCTAACACACATCATATACACACATATATAAACCAAAAGAAGCATGTAAAGATATCTGAGAATGTTTCAAATAAACATTAACAAAAACGAAAAAGATTACATTGCGTAAACTTTATATCGGGTCGAAGAAAGTACCTAACTATTTACATGCTACAAGAGCAAAGGGATTCACTAGAAAAGGAGCAAAACAAACCTCTAAAAATGGTGTTATAACTTATACCAATACAATTTATCACCTGGGTCCAGACAGCTCAATGGCTTCTATTATCAAGGACGAGTCCTGCTGTAAATTACTGCAATTTCTCGGAAAACTAAATCCTTGGTTAACAGAAATATCGTTATTCTTTCCACTTTGTGAGGTGTCCTCGATATGCCCAGTAGCACTCTCTATGACTTTTAAAACTAGTGACATTTTTGGTCGGAGATTTGGGTTCGATTGAGTGCACTGTAGGCTGAGTTCGATTATTTTTTCAAGCTCTTCGAAACTGAACAATTCGTTTAAATCCATATCCACCAATTCTCCCAGTTTCTTTTCATCATACAAGGTTGTTACCTGCACATTATTCAATATAGCCTGTCATGTATATCTGATGTATCAAAAATGTTATACTACTATAATTTGAGCCCTTTTATTACTCGCCTTTACCCTCAGGCAGAAAATACACACCATTACACTAATGTGATTATGTGTATAGTGAATAGATTCTCTAGTCCCTATCATCACAGAAACATGTCATGCTTTTGTATGAGAAAGTATTTTACTCTTTTTCCAATTGCCACAATTTTGCAGTAAGAACGCAAGTATTGCAGAAACTGAAATTTCCTTAGAGAGCGGCTTCTCCTCTTAGCTTTTGAGACAAATGATCATTTTTCGTTGGATTGCTTCATACTTTGGATGCTCTTATTCTATTGACTTTTTGGGACACAATGCTCTAGTTCCTGCATTGTATCTTGATGATGGTGATTCAGGCGAGGCAAATGTATTGGGATCCTTTTGTTGCATTTTATAAAAAAGAAAAACTTTTTCACCGTAGGTGGAAGAATAAATTACTCCTCAAAAGTATGGAAAAATATATTTTTGTTTTTGCATGTCAAATTACTTTTAAATTTTTTACTTGAAAATACGACACCAAACAAGCCCAGTTAATATACACAAAAGCTAAAATAGTTTAACAAAAAACTAAAATTCTTCAGAAGCTTTAAATTCAATAAACTTAAGGACTCACCAACTCGAGGATCATTCCTTTCTCTGCCAGATCATTACGAGCCCTCAATGGCTTACGCCCAGTTATAAGCTCCAAAAGAAAAATCCCGAAACCAAAAACATCTGTTTTTTCATTAGATTGTCCAGTAGAAAGATATTCAGGAGCAATATGCCCAACTGTTCCTCTCACTGCAGTTGTAACATGAGAATCTTTAAGATCTAAGAGCTTAGCAAGACCAAAATCACCTACTACTGCTTCATAATTCTCGTCTAGTAGGATATTAGCAGCTTTCACGTCTCTGTGAATTATTTTTGGGTTGCATTGCTCGTGTAAGTATACAAATCCTCGAGCAGCGCCCATTGCAATGCCCATTCGTTTGTTCCAATTTAAAGATGGCTCTCCAGAACCATTATCTGTTAATTTATAAAAATGCTGTAAATGTAAAGAATAACACATTACAGAAGCAAGGGAAGAAAAAAATCAAAATCCAGCGAACATCCAATGGGCTTGGTGATACATACAAACTTACATATGTGTTGTGCATCTAAACCGCATGTGTATTTTTTTTTTGCCACTAATGAGAAGAATGTACATTATAATTCCTATATATCCCTTCCTGAAACTCTAGCATGGCAGTATTCAAAGTCTGTACTCTTATAATGAAACTAACAGATTGCTAAAAGAAAATCGAATATGTGGGTTATTAATATACCCACCCCCCTTGTCATATTCTTCAGACGTTCTGGAATTATTTAATTTATAGACATGTTATAATTCTTTATCAATTCACTGGATTTACAATTTAGTAATATAACCCATGTATTGTATACTTCAGTTATGTGAGAGTTTTCTATAATGTCATTCAGTTGCTCAAAACAAAACAGTGGGTAAAAAATGGGAACACTACTCTTTTTTTTCAGTCGATTTTATAGATATGGGGGAGTAATAATATGCCACCACACTCACATAAAGTATAATAGCCATTATTTAATATCCCGGTACCATCTTTAACAACATTACAAAATATGGTCTTCTTCTTTTTTTGTTCGGGTTGGATTTTTTCTAAATTTTACTATTTTAACTTTTCAGGAGAATCGAAATGCACAAATTTTACCTCTTAAACGATCAGCGACGCTACCATTTGGCATATACGGATAAACCAACAGCCTTTCATTGGCTGTCATACAAAAGCCGTATAATCTCAATATATTTCGGTGCAAAGCCAAGCCTATCATCTCAACTTCAGTTTGAAACTGAATTTCCCCAGTAAAGTTTGGATCTTTTAGTCTTTTAACAGCCACCAAGGTCCTGTTTGCGAGACAACCTTTGTAAACCACGCCAAAACCACCGTGTCCCAATATGTGTTTGGGACTAAAATTGTTTGTAGCAGTTTGAAGTTCTCGGAATGTGAACCTTCTTAGATTACCAATATCGAATTCATAGTCTTGTTGCACTACATATGAGAAAACAGTATATAAAAACATTAATTAACTATAAGCCAGTCCCAAAAAGAAAAAATACTCAGTACTTTTTGACCATCTATTATTAAATCTCACATTAGTCCTTACTCCTTACTTTTAATTGTTGCAGTGAAGTTTTTCCCTATAGGAATTTTTGGTGTGGCTTTTTTTGGATTAATGACAATCCAAAAATGTTTTGTGCAAGGGCATACTGATTAGGATATCAAGAGTACTGTCATTTGAAATGCCTTACCGGAAAATTTGCTACTCTGTCTCAGGCTCTCAGTTAGCAAGATTCTTTTAAATTTTTGTAGTCTCAATTCACTGTATTCACCGTTATAAAATAGCACAATCGAACTTAAACTACTAAGATCTCAATCTAATATTGTTTTACAAGAAGTTCATCTATACATATTTACAGTTAGTTTTTAAAAAAATGGTTAAAGGGCAAACCAAACTATCCATGCTAAAGCAACCTGCGACTCCGGCTCAGCCCTAGTTAGGAAGCTTAGTTAGAGAAAAAAGTGATTAAACTGTGAAGATTTATAAAACTAGAGTACAAAATACAATTTACGCAAAGGTAATTAATCTATTGAGAGTGTACCATAAGATGTATAGTAAGAACGAGATTTGAACCAATGTACCCCGCAGGCAAGTAATACAATGGAAACCACAAATGTGCAACAAAGTCCAATGGCAATAGAAACGACCCATTCATGATGATTGCTAACTTTTTTAGGTAAAGTTGTGCCTGCGAGAAAATGGATATTCCGTAATTAATGCTTTCACTAAAAATACTACCCAGTAGATCTCAACTATCTTACTAGTAATAGGTTTTGCAGCAATCTCGCAATGTTGTGCTGATGATGAAGAGCACAGGAAAATGTTCCCTTCAAGACTACATTGAGATATGCATATCAGTATATGAGAGACAACAGAATATAAGTAAACAAAATCCATGTGCAAATTTTTATTACTTGATGGGTTATATGTTTTGATACAGTACCATAACTTGCAAAATAAGTATAAAAAACTTGTTAACTCAGTGGCATAGAATTCGTAAGGGGCCGGTCTCTCTCTTGCTAGATTTGGAACTAAATATCACAGAAATTAATTTCTCAAATCCATAACGCGTCAAGTTCTCTACTACGTGTTCAACAGAGAGAGGCGACTCTACTATACCAAACAAACCAAACAGTTACCCACAAGATGGAACCGACGCAGTACTTAGAGCATATTTCTAGAAGTACATTTAAGTAATACATCGAGGAAGATCCTCTAAAAAATTAAGTTTACTCAAGTTATAATAATTTATTCACATGCATACAACCTGGGTACTATGTCACACAAAGAATCATGTTTTTCTATGTATTTACCTGTAGTCTTTAGCCAGTATCTTTGGTGCAGGACCGCTGAGGTTATTATAGGACAAGTCCCTGTAGATTTTACCCCAAAATAAAAACAATGAACAAATGGTTTCACTTTTTTTCGTATTATAATAATGAGATAGAACTTGATACATACAAGAATTGTAGACCTGTAAGATTGGCAACTGGTTGAGGGATATGTCCAGATAACTTGTTTCTGCTAAGCCGCCTGAATTATTAGAAAACAATTTAATTTCTAGACAGTATGTACGACTACAGATTTCACTAATAAATAAAAAGTGGCACTCACAAATAATTTAGACGAGTTAGATGTCCCAATGAGCTAGGGATTTCACCAGTAAACTGATTTCTTGAAAGGTCAAGAGTTGTTAGCTGTGAGAGTATCCCTAACTCAGATGGAACTGGACCCGATAATTGGTTGTTTTGCAATAACCTGCAAAATAGAAAGAACCTTCTTTAGATAGTAGTTGACCTATGCTAGATACATCTCGTGTACTTTGGAACTTTTATCTGGTCACCATGGACTAGTTTGGTTGAAACACTTAAGCTCAGTTTTTTTGGGGCTTAAAAAAGGGACTATGTTAGGTGACCGGCTCAAAATCTGAGCTTTCCTAGTCTTTTGACCTGAAATTGCTGAAGTTTTAAGCTTCAGGAACCTAGCTTTTTTCTCAACCTAAAAAGTCCAGCTTATTTGTATAATTGCAAATGAACAGACCCTAAAAGATTCTAAATAGCTCAAGGCCCACTAAAGTCACTAGATTCAGAGTTTCAGACTACTTTGGGCAAACATAAATAAAAAATAAATAAAACACGACAGAGGATAAATTGATCACTCAAAGTAGAGCTCTAATTCTAAGTAGCAACATTAGAAAAAACTACTCATAACCATGACTATGAATCAAGCTCACATTGTTTGAAGGTGACTCAAGTTCCCAATGCTCGGTGAAAGTGTTCCAGACAAGCCTTTATTTGTCAATTCACTAAAACAAGAAATAAAACAATATCTATTAACAAAACATTACTCAAAAAGTATAACAAACCATTAAACATTTCACCATCTCAGCAATAAACCTTTAACAACAAATCATTTAAAAGGTAATCCTTGTTTTATCACGACTACGCTGGACTGAACTAATAACAGAATTAAGTCAGGGGACTAACAGTTTAGTCCTGAACAAAATTCAGGACAAGAGAGAAAGCGGCATTACAGAGATACGACGAAGCCATCGGAAGAGCAGCCAACCATGGGCCAAGTGCAGGGGTCAACAGAGTCCAAATCCCATCCGTCTAACAATTTTTTTGCATCTCCCATTCTATTTTTCATTGACATCAGTGCAGCAACTACATCCCACAATTTATCAACAACAAAAAGGATATAAGAAATCAATCGTTTTGTAATCTTAGGCTTGTTCACTAACTTTATAGCAAATTAGCTGATTTATCTGATGTTGAGGAAAATGTTGGGATCATGCAGATTATAACAGCTAATTTTTCTTGAACAAATCATAAACTTTTATCTTTTAAGATGACCAACAAAGCGAAATACAATTTATAAGCAAAATAACTGAGCTTAAAGAATGCAACCAAACAAGCCCTTAATCCATATTAAAATATCACCTAGTTTAATGTTTTAGTCTAAAATAGCAAAGGGTAAGAAGAAAATAGAAAGAAGAAAAGGAACAATGTTTTAGTCTTGACACATGAAACATTTATGCATTAATCTAAAACTGAGTATCCCATTCATCAAGAACATGAACAAATGTATGCCCATTTCACTCATAATTACATTTATCCAAAAACCAAAAATCTTGCTTAAACATTATTATGAAGAATTAAATACTGGAATCATGATCACCTAACTTCGCAGAAAAAATCGTCTAGATAGGCAACTTGCAAGAAAATAAAGAAAAAGTTGGGCTTGAAAGAAGCAACCAAACCAACCCCGGAAAGCAAAAAGTTAGTCATCATGAATATAGAAATTTATATAAAAATCTTCAATTTGAGAAAATTGATATATCAGATTTTAACCTTCATAATTGACACCCTTAGGAGATAGGTTATTGTCAGAGCCTCCAACAACAGCTACCCAAGAAAATAATAGAAATAAATTCAGCTCCATTCAGACTGTGTGTGTGTGTGTGTGTGTGTGTGTTTACTTTACATAATGGAAAGTTGAGGAAATTGAGCAACATTTAGAAATTAGGAATCTTAAGTTGTCTCGAGAAGTTCAAACTTGAGTTTTCTATACTATATTAAGTTTAACTTTGATATAGAAACAGGCGGTGGATTCCATTTACACTAATGGTCCAAATAGTACTAGAATTGTATTTGATCCTTTTGCTTTTATTTGAGATGATGATAATCTCCAAATAATGAAAAATTAAAAAAAATCTGCCTTAATTTTAGGAAAGATTACGTTTGATGTCTTTTTATTGTCTTTTTCATAATTTCAAATCATTTAAGTGGTCACAATAGTTTGAGTTTAGATTACAACTAATACTAAAATAGACCAAATGGAACCAAATCTAGTAAACAGAGAGCATAGTGACGTTACCAACTTTAATATTTTGTTCAACTAAAAATAGTGTGTATGTAGATTTAGGGTAATTCGAGCTTAAAGTACTAAACCGGAATAATGGAACTCCACTAAACCAAAAAGGTAAACAAGTTAATTTATTTAAAACTAAAAAAAAAGGTCAAAATAAACAAGTTGGGAACAAAACAAAAATCAAGCAAGTACAGTTTTATTTTGATCTTAAAAGAAAAATTAATAACAAGACCCCAAGCGAAGTTGAAATTCTTGATTTTGGTTTCGGTTTTGCCTGAATTTGTGTGACTTCAAGCATTTTCTTTTATAATAATAGCAAACCAAGCAAAAAAAAATACTCCACTTCCATGTACACTTTGTGTAGCAAATTGGATTAAATATTTAGTAAAAACAGTTTAAAAGTGGTTTCTCTTTTTTAGGATGTATTGTATAAAAGGACAAAAGTATGAGGACTAAATTAAATTTTGACGAAATAAAGGAGATGACTAGTGTAGTACATCATGTAAGCTGTTATCGAGATTTGAGAAGGGCCAATATGACTAAATGAGTGTATTAAAGTGGTAATTTTTAATTAGTTTTTGGCTTTGGAAACTGGTCATTAATTGGCACTGAACATTGATGTTGCCAATCCAAAGCTAATCAATTTTTTTACCAAACAGCAACTGAAAATTCAATTTTTATTTATTTAGAGAGTTATGCATAATTTTATATTCTCATCAAAACAGCATCTTTATTAATAATCAATTATTTTAATATTATATTTTAATATAAATTTATTTTTAGGAAAATAACATACATATGGTTAAAGTGCTGTATATTAATTTTTAATTTATGAGAATAACTATATACTCTCTATTTGTAAAATAATCATAGTGGTATTCTCTAATAATAGAGAGTTGTTTATGAGTTTGATTTATAAGATTTTTTGAGATAAAACTCATCAATTATAAAAAAAAAGTAGAATTTGGTGAGTGAGATGTGAATGATAGTATTGTAACTGTGCTTCTCCAAATATTTCTTTCTATTGAATATTGGATTTTCTGTGGAATAAAAAATAATAAACATGCATAATTATTTTCTATAAATACTTGTAGTATGAGTACTTGTCACTTGTATCAATATTATTCAACGTACGACTTTGAACTTTGATTTTAATATGCCAACTGATCCCCAATATCAGTGTTTTCAGTATCACATATTATGATGTTGTCTTGAAGGAAAAACAACGTCTTCCCACCATTGTTGCCATCTCATTTGGAGTATTCAAAAAGCATATTTTGATAGAGTCACTTGACCTTTTAAGGAAAATTTCGTAATATTTAATTTTGGAACACGATGACTTATTTTTACCATAACTTGCTATAACCGTACGCCCGAGGTGATTTTTCCGTATTGAAAAGAAAATCAAACCTTCTTAGCCTTTTTTATAAAATAGAAATGTTAGTGCAATTAAATTTAAGGTTCCGGTTTGCTAGGATTCATTCAGTACGTTTTATTTTCGCAGTAGTGTTTTTAGGAATTACTGCATTGCCTTACAATGCCTACATTGAAGGTGAAAAAAAAGACTTAAATTCATCAAGTTCCAAAGATACTTTGTAGTTTGTAATTAAGCTGAACAGTTAAATGTAACACAATTTGTGAAAAACTAACAAATAAAATTTAAAAAGAGCTGCAATCAAACAAGCTGTATTCACAGGAATTACATATTCCTTTTTCCGGTTTTGCCTACACTATTGATACAGATATTGCGAATTTGACAAAAGAATGAATTAATTTGAGGATTCACTAGAACTCCACAACACACTCAAATGTAATTAATAAAGAACAAATAGGAGACTAGTAAAGGAGAAAGCGAAAACATCATTCGCTACTCAGACAAAATAACTAATCATCTATTTACTACCAACTATGATCATCACGACGATCATCTAAACTAACCAAAACAATTTTTTTATTTTTTATTTTTTTTATGATGGGGGAAAGAAGCGGTTCAGATTGAAAGACAATGTATAAAACTCCTCATTTCGACTATCTCCTTTAAATGCTCGAAACTTAGCCCACCATGGCATGCCTCTATCAAATGTAATTAATAAATAACAAATAGGCGACTAGTAAAGGAGAAAGCGAAAACATCATTCACTACTCAGACAAAATAACTAATCATCTATTTACTACCAACTATGATCATCACGACGATCATCTAAACTAACCAAAACAATTTTTTTATTTTTTATTTTTTATTTTTTTTATGATGGGGAAAGAAGCGGTTCAGATTGAAAGGCAATGTATAAAACTCCTCATTTCGACTATCTCCTTTAAATTCTCGAAACTTAGCCCACCATGGCATGCCTCTATCAAATGTAATTAATAAATAACAAATAGGAGACTAGTAAAGGAGAAAGCGAAAACATCATTCGCTACTCAGACAAAATAACTAATCATCTATTTACTACCAACTATGATCATCACGACGATCATCTAAACTAACCAAAACAATTTTTTTATTTTTTATTTTTTATTTTTTTTTATGATGGGGGAAAGAAGCGGTTCAGATTGAAAGGCAATGTATAAAACTCCTCATTTCGACTATCTCCTTTAAATGCTCGAAACTTAGCCCACCATGGCATGCCTCTATCCCTCGCAGTGTCCTTAAATTCGAGCGTGTTGTCCAAAAACACAGCAATTATAAGCCCGACAGTTGGGGAAGAAGTGAAGATTGTGTTGATGAAATCATTAAACTGCACAAAAATACGTGAAGAAATCGAGTTAATATCTACACAAAAAAAGAGAATACGGGCACGAGCTATACCGGGATTTACCAGTATCATATATGTACTTTAAATTACTGTTGAATTTTCCAGTTTTTGCCCAAACAATAAGACAATGAAAGTATCCGTGTCGGATACACTTAATTTGAATATTTTGTTCAAGATAATGGAACAAAATTATAGCTAATTGGGAGGTATATGTATATAGAATATTAGTATATGTAGCATACTGGTACACATACGTATTAGTTATCACTAGGCATCATAGGAGTTAACTATGCCCCGTGTTTACCAATTTAAAACCATGAACGCGGACCAAAAGTTTAGCACCGTTATTTACAATTCAGAACGATATATATGTGAAAAATATAAATACGTACCCATCCAGCCTTTGTGTGAGCAGGACCATGAAGAGTGGCTGCAGTGTAGTCCCTAAAGTATTCTGGAATAGACAGACCAAGGAACAACGATACGCCAACGATGAATAAGTTCCTCATTGAGTTCATATTGGTAAATTGCAGAAATGATAGCCCCACAGAAGCTGAAAAACGAAAGACCATTGACATTATCACCAAGTCCATCAATTCGAAAATATTTAAGGACGAAATTTAGATACTCACCTACAAGACCAAAGAAAACGCAATATACTGCAGCAAAGATAGTGAATGGGATTGACGCAAATAAAGCTCCGAATTTCCCTGTACAAGTTTGATAAAATATTATATTCGTTCCAAAATACAGTAACTGAGAATTGTTATAAAAAAAAACCTTTTTATAAGTTTAGCATACCCAACATGGAGAAGAATATCATAAAACCGGCTGCAATTTGTATCACTCTTCGGCTACCTACTCGAGTGCTTCCTAGAAGACCAACATTTTCTCTGAAATTTTTACAATAACATCATTATAATCATCCCAGCCAAATAAAAAATTGAAAATAATAAAATTTGGAGAATATATTAGTTCTTACACAGAGACCGTAGATCCGGTAGCCGTTCCAAATAGCCCATTCAAAAGTATCCCAATTCCCTGTTAGAATTTGTTTTCGATTAAAATTTATAACAAAACATGTTAAGCCAAAACAAATGCAAGCTCATGAGACATATTTTGTTGCAGCTTCCAAGTTCAGTTTTCTTTTTATTCTTTTGATTAATTTAGGTTTCTGGCCTGAAAAAAAGCTTCTTTCACAACCTAAAAAAATCCAGCTTATTTGTCTTAAAGGCTACAGCTAAGACAAGAATCTCTATTTTACTGACCTGCCATCCTATACCACGGCTAAGTACGTGGGCAGGAGGTGGCGTAGCACTTGCTAGACGGGATGCTGCCTTAAATGCTCCAGTCGACTTTACATAGCAAACAATCATACATAAATTAATCACAAGCATTTATACTAACAAAAAATATTGACTTTATTTTTTGGAGCAAGTTAGTGAGAAAATATTTACCTCAATTAAGGAAACAAATACAGCAGCCATCATCCCGAAAGCATGACCAGCGTTAAAAGTAGGCGCACCCCACTGTAATGGATACGGGATCTTGATCCTATATTTTGACCAAAAACCACCTAAATATATTTGAAATTTGTATATTGAAAACACCTGGGGCTAGTTTGAGATTGCTTTAGAAGTTGGAATGCAATCAGCTTAATAAGTCAAGCTACTCTAGGTTTTTTACGATCGATGTTCTCTAAAGCAACCTCAAAAAACCCAGCAAACTAGCTAGCGTTTTCGAGTTGAGAAAAAAACTGGTATCACCCCTTAAAGCTTCAATATTTTTCAGGCCGAAAAATCAAAGATTTTGAAGCTGGCCAGGCCAACCAAATGCAGACCAAAAATTCTAAGCAAAATAAAGAAAGCTACTAACAAACAGTGGCCAAGCCACTAACCATGGGGCAGAAGAAATAAGATTCGCCTTATCAGTGCGACAACTAAACTGAGTTTTCTCTGGACGATTTTTGTAGGCCCCACTTGCTGTTAAAAGATGTGCATACGCCCATATAAACGCAATCGCTATTAGAAGAGCAAATCTCTCTAGAATTGGGACATTCCTTGTTTGGAAGTGTTTTAGATACTGCATAAATTCAAAACATGCACTGTTTATATAATAATCAATCTCAAATTATTGCTACTTTTTTCACGGTTAAAATGTCTGTGTCTATATCCACACACGACATAAATAAGTAGAGATACTAAAAAGAACAGA
The DNA here is from genome assembly GCA_963920805.1 of Primula vulgaris. NCBI lineage: Eukaryota > Viridiplantae > Streptophyta > Magnoliopsida > Ericales > Primulaceae > Primula > Primula vulgaris. The sequence continues at coordinate 12,970,428 of OY987219.1, forward strand.
AGTAGCACCTGGGAGAAGGCAACAAACAGGATCAGCATAGGAACGCCGATTTCCACACATTGTCCCACCTACAATTATTCATGAAGAAAACTAAGTTCTAGCAAGATGGATATAGTGTGTTAATTAACTGAAATTCAACATTTTGGTGTACCCACCAACGGGAAGCCTTTGTCAAATAATCCGAAGCCTACTAATGATATCACGGGAACCATTCCAAGAGGGCTGAAGAACCTGATTTATGAAGCATCAATGTTAGAACATTTTTTATTTCCATGTATATGTTATAACAGATGAACTTATATACACAATTTGATTGCAGATTAAGTACCTGGAACAAATTGCCCATAACTGACTATAACCAAGGACAATCTGCACGCTCGATGCTACTATAAGTGCACCTTGTATTGCTCTCATTGTACTCAAAAATCTCTAGTAAAAGATATGAAAATCATAAATGGCTTGAGAATAATAAACCAATCACAATCACAACTCTTAGAACTAATAAAAAAAAAAAACTGTCACGCTTAACAATACATTATGTGGAAAAATGTTTTTATTGATTTACAATTATCATAGATTCATAATCAAATGATGAATGTATGTCACACATTATGGAAGCCAAAACGCATTTAAGGAAAAAGACTCCTTTCGGTTATGGACATAATGGTACTTACAATTAATTAGCAGTTTATTAAGGCACAATTTGTGTCTTCTATCCGAAAATTGTGGGGAAAATGATAAAACAATAAATACCCCTTTGTGGAATTAATGTTAGCTTTTTATTACTAACAAAAATCATCGTAAGCAAGAAGAAAAAATATCTTGTTACACCAGGGACACTAAAAGTCATTTACGAGGACTTCATTTGGAACAAGACACTTGATGGAAAATTGTTTATTAGTAACTATGTTCTTACAAGTTATGGAGAAAAAAAAGTACTAATAAAGACTACGTTAAGATAAGAGGCTTAGTGATAATCAGAGCTACTACTATAGTTTAGGCGTCGAATTGTGTCCACTGCCCAAAAGTTATTGGTATATTGATCAATTAGTCTCAAATCCTAACATTCAAGAACATGCACTTACTTTATTGAACAGAATAACATTTTATAATGACTTTATTCGGATAAAGTATCTAAAGGTAATCACAAGTTTCTTTCCAAATCACTTTATTAGGAATAGCTTGTGGGTGGGTTAACTCAGATCAATTAACTCTCTTGCCAATATTTGTAATTAATCATAAGTTCATAACAAAGAGTTCAAAAATTATAAAACCAAACAAATTACTGAAATGTTACTCACCAGATGAGGATCGTCTATCCGGCTCAAAGATGGGTCGTGGATAATGGAAATTATGGGGACCATAAAAGCCCATGATCCTCCAATGACAGCAGGTAGTCGGGTGCCAAATAATGTTTGTATAAGAGTGTTAATCCCTTCAACAAAGAGTAAGGTTTGGATTACCCTTACTTTATCATGCTGACAAAAACAAAAAACTAGATAGTAAGCAGAGAATGTTAAGCGTGTTAATCCCTTCAACAAAAAGTAAGGTTTGGATTACCCATAATTTATCACGGTGACAAAAACAAAAACCTAGATAGTAAGCAGTTACCCAATCATTCCCTAATCAATGAAAATATCTGTATCTTTTAAACTGTGAAAGTGATTAACACGCTTACTATGAGTTCTATGCTTGACAAAAAAGAAACTCTCAAAGTTAGTGTTCTATCATGAGTTCATACACGAACATGAAGACATCAGCAGACAGTAAGGTAACAAAAGTAAACTCTAAATTCGTCATGTTGACGAAGAAGATCAAATCTATCGAAGACATATATTAGACATAATTTTCTCTCAAATTTTAATTGTTTAATTCTGGATGATGATCAGAATTCGTCATGCGTGAATATGCACACACATAAAGCACACAAGTAAGATACAAATTCATCTTTATTGTTCAAAAGGAAAATCAGGATGATACACAATAGAAAATCAAAGAATAAAAAGGGCTTAACTGCACTTTTCAAACAAATAAGTACTCTTGTTTGAGACTGAGGCTCAAAACTCTTAGTTTATTGTAATCTAGCAAGATTTCACAGCTTTTAAGTTGGTTCACTACAAAAAACATAAAAATGAGCTTAAAAGCTGAAATTAAAGTTATGAAGGCTCACATCATTTCCACCCATCAAAGTAACAAGGTAAGTGGGGATCATAACAGCTGTTCCAAGCGCCAATATGTAATGTTGAAACCCCATTGCTATAGATTCCACTGCATCCCAAAACAATAAAAGTTTGATTAGGCAAATTGACAGTAATTTCAAATCAATATAGACAATTAGGGACTGTTTAGTTGCACTCGGTATGCTTAGGCTTATTTTGGACTTATACGCTGCAAGGTAGTAGTTTTTTAACAGCTACACTGTTTTTTTTCCAATTACCTTTAGCTTAAAAAGATGGAAAATTTAAGCAGCAGGACTATTGAGCTTGTTTGGTTTTGAAATTTTGCACATATAAGATGGATTTTTGAGGCTGGAACAAAACCTGGGTTCAGTCACTTAAGGTTTCTAGCATATTCAGGCCAAAAATAATAATTAGAAAAGCTCAATTTATACTCAGCCCAATAGAATCCAGATTTTAAGCTAAAAGAAAAAAAGATGCGCTGAAAATCTGCAATCAAACAGGGCCTACATAACACATCATTTTTTAAGCCTCAAGCACTTAGTTGCTTATTGGAAACATGGGTATTAATTTAATCAGATTTTTCAAAAATAATCATTTCTCCATGAAGGGTTGGTTCTTAGAAGTCTAGACAGTGTGCTAAAATAAGATGAGCTTAAAAAAGCTGCAATCAAACAAGGCAAACACATAATTTTCAGCCTTATACAAGATAGTCTAATCAGAATTTAAACTAAGCATTAGCCCATGGTGGGTTAGAATCTGTACAGTACTCAAGAAAAAGATGAGCTTAAAATGTGCAACCAAACAATGCTTAAAAAAAGGCAACATTTGTCCGATGAAAGGTTAGACTGCATACAGTATTCTGAGCACAAATGTGCTTAAAAGCTGCAGCCAAACAAGGCCTCCAAACCACTTTACTTTTCAGCCTCAACCAAGGGAAATATGGTTTTTACTTAAAATCTATTTTTTTTTTTTAAAACATACCCCGCTCTACAAAAAAATATGAGTTTTAAAGCAGCAAGCAAACAAGGCCCGAAGGGCGAAGCTAAGTAGTGACCATCGGGAGACACCACGCCCCCTAACTCCGATAATTGTGATTTTCTTAAACTTCAATTATGTGTTTTTACAAAAATGTGTTCAAATTATGATTTCGCACCTCTACGATTTATACTTTCACTTAACATTAGTTTCTAAGCAAATTCCACACGCTCATTTACAATTCCCGACTTCGCCCTAAAACGCCTTAAAAACACATCAATTTTAAGGCCCCAAACAAGATAGCTTATTTTCTAACTAGAGACATGCATGTGTAATTTTCTAAAAACAATAATAATACATAAAATGCATTACCCCAAGAAGGGTTGGAGTCAATACAGTACTCTAAGCCTTGAAGCTGTTCCATTGGAGGGTGACTTATCTCTTCCACCTTTGCTTCCTCCATATCTTAGAGAGGGAAAGAGAAACAAATATATAACAAGGTTGGCTTTTAATTTTTACTCACACTTTCACTAATTACTAAGGTTTTTTTTCTGAATAAGATTTTATTGAATCAATAAGACAGAAAGTAAAAAGTGAAGATTCAAAGCTGGAGAAAAGCAGAACACATGCACATATAATTAATTATATATGTGTTTAATACAAATATATATGGAGAGAGAGGCTTAAGACTTAAAAAAGACTTTTTGATTTCAATCTATTTTTTAATTTGTTTGTGTTATTTGAGCTTTTTGATGGATAGAGTACCGTTAACTTTTTTATTTTTCCCAATTTACCCTTTTGGGTACTTCCAAACCTAAAGTTACCGTTAGTTTTGGTGGTTATCTGCATTTACTCAAGTACTTACAAAATTTGGTATAAAACTACATTGATATTCATTTGGGATATATGTGCATTTAATAACTACTTTCAAAATTTGGTCTAAATTACATTAATATCTTTGCGTAGGTTCAATCTGAATTTCTTTTTGGTCTTCATTGTGGATATGTGCATTTAATAAGTAAAAATTTGGTCTAAACTACATTAATGTCCGCATAAGTTCAATCTGAATTTCTCTTTGGTCTTGGTTGTATAGAAAAAGTTGTTTTTTATATAGTGGCTTGTGTTAAAACAGAATTTTCATTTAGTTTATTCATGATTCAAAATCTTGATTTGTCTCATTTTACCAATTAACTTGATTAAGTGTACCAATGTTTCAAATTGTTGATTTAGTAACTGAGTTTAGCAAACAAACTTGATCTCGTGTACTCCGTTCAACTTTAATTTGTATGCAAAATCAAGTTTAATTGGTAAACACGCTAAATCAAGAATTTGAAAAAATTAGTACACTAAATCATTGTTTCATTTTTGAACTTTTTGTCAAATTAGAACCTCGCTTTCCTAAAAACAAGGGGACTTGACATCATCATAAATGAGTGAGAAAAAACTACTACAGCCAAATAAATATAATGTGGTTGCTTGAAAATGATTTCATTGTATAAAATGACTTCCCATCTCCATTTGAACTAAATACGCCAAAGCAATGGCACTGCATTGTTCTATCTGAAAATAAGAAAACCAATAGATCTGTTGATTAAAACTGGGACTGCTATTGTGAGCAATATAAAGACATAATAACAATACTTTTTTGTTGTTGAGAAGTTTTAATTACAAAAATCTAAAATTACAACCTTAAAAGAAGAGATTAAAGCAAGAAGAAGATGGGCATTTACTTCTCCTTTTTTAAAGGCAATTAGCTAGCTTTCATGATGAAGTACTACTAAAATTTACTGTAGTTAATCCACTTATCTTAACTTCATATAGCCAAAATATATATTTATAGGAACTAGATTATCAGTTTAAGTTAACGAGTCTTAACTACGCATTTTGAAAAACCAAAATTGATAATTTTTTTTACATCTCATTGTCATATGAGTTGACCTTAAACTTATTTTAGATGTTGGCTCACTTGGTTCATACTAGAAAGCTTTTTTTAACTTATTTTTGGTGTTTGGTTCATATGCTTCCCTCTCACTAAGGAGTACACCGAATACGTGCTTTTTCAAGACTCCTAAGTCCTATCCTATCCAATACATAAACGATTCGAATTTTAAAGATTCAATTTGAAACTCCTGACAAAGTTTCTTCTACTAACAAACTTGGAACAATGAAAATTGCTGTTCGTCTATTTTTATATTGGATTATATAAAAATTATGGCATCGTATTACATTTGATTGGCAAAACTGACAATAGTTTATTTGGCTAGCTAAATGAGATCGCACATGAGAACATGTGTAAAACAGCTCCTCCATCGTTCGGCTTTTGAAGACTGAGTAATTGTAATAGATTTAACTTTTAAATACTTTGGAAAAGGTACATTACTTTGTAATTAAGGTCAAATACATTAGGAAAGGGGCATTTCTCCGTAAGTAAAGATTAGTGAACATAAAGTAGGAAAAAGATAGGTCATAGGAAAAAAATAGTCTTAAAGCTGGTAGTAAGGTAGGGTTAATTCATCATTAAATCTTCCTTATTTGCTTTCGGCTCTAGATGCTATTTTGAATCCTAAGGCTAATACTACTACATTTGTACTTTTATGCAAGACACAAACCCAAATATCAGGGACTCAGACGACAAGACCTATTTGTCCTAACATTCATTTAGTTAGGACACAGACAAGTTTTTTTCCAAAAAAAAAAAAAATGTACACAGACAAAATTGATCGTCACATCTTTCAAAAAAAATTAAAAAATTGATTGTCACAAATTGACAAAATTCACTAGTATTTTATATTTTTGTACACTACTATCAGTCACTACTAGGTAAGAGGGAAGGTCCGGTAATATACAGAGTATCTAATAGTGAGGGTTTTTTTCACTTCCATGTAACATTGACTTTTTATAATTTTATACACTATAGTGATTATACTATCAGATTATTTAATTAGTACATCATACGATCACTTTTCAGTAATTTTATATACTTCTGTCCAATAAAACTAAAAATTCTGTCCAAAAAGAATATATGGTAAGAAAACACTTCATTATTAGCCCTAAATTTCAAGCTAAGACTTGAAAATTTAAATAAGTTTGTACATAATTATTTTGTGGTATGGAATGAACATAATAAGTTTGAAGTCAATATGCTACATGAATCAAGTTATGCAAATGATATTACGAAAGAAAAAATGTTGGTGTAATATGTGAAAATCGAATGAACGGAAATTATTATACGGAAGTGTATAAAATCACAGAAAAGTGCTAGTATGGTGTACTAATTAAATAATATGGTAGTATGGTGTAAAAAAGCGTAAAAAAATCAATAATATGGTATACAAAAGCGCAAAAAACCCCTAAAAGTGATGGATCGAACATATTTTTGTAGATCATCATCTAGTTAAAAAATAACCGCTCATAGATTTCGGAAACAAATAGTCAGGACAACCTTCAAAATTACAAAACCAGCATACAAAAAGAAAAACTCCATAGTAGTGAAAACAGTATATATACAAGTAGTACTGTTTCTGTCATTTTACTTGTTTTATAATGAACACTTTCAAAAATCTAACAGTAACTTCATTGTTACTTGTCAAATCTTCTTGGATTTTCTCCACAACATGCACATTTGAAATGGCTGATAGCCCAGCTAATCAAGTTTATCATTTGATGATGGAATTGCTCTATGCTACATGTACACTTTCAACCAAGGGATCAAAAGTAAACGTTACTACCCCAGAAAAAAAGTGGGAATACATTGTACTTATACTATTTATATTTATATTGTAGCAGATGGAGAAGCCCTTGGCCGAGTTCACGTACATACAATCATATGATCTTTTATCCTTCTTTCAAATGTATATAAGTCTTTGTTGTCCGACGTGTGCAAGTAAAAAACCGAAAACGTATGTCATTTTTTCTTCTGAAAATTGGCTGTAAAGCTGAGTTATTTATTAGAGAAGAAAAAAAGAAATATGAACAAGCTAAAAAGGCAGAGAACCACTATCTCCGGGTACCACAAAAAGGTTTCAGTAAGTTCTTAAGAGTAAGTTTTTTTAAATTCCCATCAATAAGCAGAAGTGTAAAAATTTCAACGAAATCTGCATTTTCTGAAGGCAACCATGACAAAACTTCTTAGATCTTTGTTTAAAATGTGCTCATATTTACATAAACCGTGCGAGAACATGAAATTCATATGCTTTTTTCGCTGATATACAAGAAGAGCAAACGTATACTACATTCCAACTTGGAGAAAACTTACACAAATGCAGTGTATTGATCCAGAACTGACATTAATTAGCAGCAATTAAAGGTTTTGGATGAGCTCCCTAATTGTTTCATCATCACCCATCTGAAAGAAAATATTGCTGCGAGTTTCTTAAATATTTAAAAGCATTAGTAGAACTTCAAGTTTCTGGACGATTGAAGCAAAATTAAAAGTCAAAATGAAACCTTATCCCATTTCGACTTCTTATTCCGAGTCTTAGAATCAACTGCAGCAACTGCCCGTAACCCACCACCACCATCTGCAAAATATGACAGCAAATCAGTTAAATTCAAAGTTCCATAAATGTATAAATTTGAGTATTTATTTTTATAATTTCCATATCAAAATAAACTCGTCGAAGACATGATCATACGACCTGGAATTGGGATGCATCTGGATTGTGCTCCTCTTTCTGATATGGAATCAACCTTTTGAATTTTCTCCCTCTCTTGTTCTTTCTGCTCCATTTCACGCTTCATAACAGCCTCTGTTTTCGAAAATGGAAACCGTTAGGCTTTGTTTGGTGCAAGAAATTTAACTGCAATATGTCATGGAAAAGAAAATTTATTCACAGACAATATTGATTCAAGAAAAACAATTACTTTTCTCTTAGATTTTCCCATCTAAATACTTGCACCAAACGGAGGCCTTACCGTCTGTGGATAATGTGCTCAATAGAAATATGCTTTAGAAAAGAAACTGGCAGCACGGATTATTTATATAAAAAAATCCTCATCAGAGTTTCTTAATGATTAAAGTTTATTTCCGAAGTATGTGACGTGTCACGCCACCTGCTCTAGCTTTCCTCTTCTGTCAAAATGGTGAGCGATAGGCAATTAATTTAGTCAAAATAAGTTCAATGAGTAAAAAATAACAGCCGGTCTTTTCTATAGGAAAGAAAAACTTACCACACTAATATTATCCTAGTGGGTTAAACATTTTAATCTACAAAAACCAATGGCAGCTGGCGTTGATGGTTGATACTACCATCACATAAGTAATACGATTAGTTCATATTTTTCCAGAATCATTACACTCTGCATTCTATGAAACATGAAAGTGTAGCTCATCAAGGAACACTTGTGAAGAAGATGGGGCCAAAAAGGAAATGTGACATGTCTAATCTCATGCAAGATATAAGGTTTACGACGTTCCTCTCTTATTTTTCCTTTTATCCTTCCCAAGACAAAACGGGCAAACAAGTAAATGCTATTTTTAAGTAAAAAGAACTGAAGGCACTTTTAACCCAAATCCACTACGTAATACACAATTTTTTTTAGTAAACTTAGCTGCAGATATGAATCAAACAACCAGGTCTATTTGAGGAACTGGAGAAAAAAAAACAAGCTCATATAACTTCAAACTTCTACTGGTATTTTAGGATGGAAACCCAAAATAGCTCAGGTTTAAACGATACAAAACAAATGTTTTATCTTTAATAAACTAAGCACCTTACTTAGAGTGTTCCAAAGACACTAAGAAACCACTAAAAACACAAAACAACTGAATCAGTAAAAACGCAGTACAGAAAATATATCAACAAGAACCCTACTGATACTTCGAATTTTACCAAATTCCTTCTTTTTTTTTCACAGGCACTTGATACGTAAAATCCCAAACTTGCTTATAATAAAAAAGATACACACCTTTCTGTTCTTCTATTAGCCATACTGCATTTGGTTTGACAGCTTTAAAGCTAATCTTGTTTTCGACTTTCTAGCCCCCAAAGCTAGATATTCTATATTGTGTTAATCCAATTCATTTTCTTACTTTCAAAGAAACTATAGGCACCTAACACCCGAAACTACTACTCGTACTTTAAGCCAGAAAACCGAAAAATCTCAGCTTTAAAGCATTATGATTCATTGCTAAAAACATAACTTAGAAGTTACAACAACCACTAAATCTCAGTAAAAACACAGTACAGAGTTAACGAGAATCATACTCATACTTTGAACTTTACCAAAATTTTCTTTTGTTTTAGGCACCTGATAGGCTAATACCAAGGTCCCAAATTACTTCAAAATAAAAAAAGAAATACGATCCGTGATTGCTTGTCTGCATGCCCTTTTTCTTCTATTATACTGCATTTTGGCTTGACAACTTAAAATCCAATCTCATTTATCCCCAAAGCTAGAACTTCTAAGTTATGTTAACCCAATTTATATTTTTTCAGTTTCCAATAAACTATAGGCACATAGTATCCATACTTATGGTAAGTTTAGCTGAAGATATATTAATCAAATAACCTGGTTTATTTATAAAAATAATCGATTTCATACTACTTAAATTTTTACTACTAGTATATTAGACCACTAACACAAAAAAGCTAAGCTTTAAAGCTAAACAACCAAATGCATTATAATTTATAAAATAAAAACGTTACCTAGAAGTTTCAAGATCAACAAGCAACAACTAAATACACAAAACAATTGAATTTAGTAAAAACCAAGTACAGCATTAATTTAACAACAATCATACTGACACTTTGATTTTCTTTTAAATAAAGCTATTTTTTCGAAAAAGAAAAGGAAAAAATAGTATGTAAAATAAATCAAAGTGATTACCTGTGAGTAAGGTGACGTGGCATAATCGTCATCGTCGGAGTATGTAGATGAGATTAAGTTTATAGATTTCATTAATGGAATCTTATTTTAGAATTTCTATTTGATTTCGTAATATACTCGGTGTGATATATTAGGGATACAAATTGGGTTGGGAAACCAAAATATAGGATCTTTGCATGTAAATAACATAAATTTCACTTTGATTTATTTACTACTGTACAATCCTTTTACAGTTTACTACTAGTAGTAAATTTTCCATCTGTCTTTCTGTTTATTTGTAGATCTTTTTTTTCCTTTTTGGCTGTATTCATTAATTATTTTCAGTTATTTAATTTTTCATAATATTGGAAAAATACTTTTTTGTAGGGAAAAAATACATTTAGTGTACTGTACTACCCGTTGTTAACAATTTAGGTACCGGACTACAATAATTAACAACTGGGGTACTCAGATTACGAGAATTAACAATTGAAAGTTACTTTCATTTTTTATTTTGGTGATATTCTTTGTAAGTTGTATAAATTAAATCTTATTTTTAAAAAAAGTTGCAATTTACAAGCTTTATACAAAAACACATTCATATTAAATATCTCAATTTCAAAAAAATATATTATCTGACTAAATTTTCTTCGAAAAAATTATTTTTCATAAAATCCATTATTTTAAAAAAATATATAAAACTTTATTTAACGGAGATAACGTCAGTTTTAGAAGTAACATTTTGGCAAAACCTATTTCAGACCTTATCATTATCTGAATACTTTTAAGGAAAAATGGTAGGGTTTTTTTTTAAGTATACATTTTTTAATTAGAAAATATTTTTTAAGTATTTATAATTTAATTTGTATACACAAACATCATTTATATAGGAAGAAAATGTTAATATAGAATCTATATTATTTTTAATAATATATGTATATGCATAATATTGTATGTATTTATACATATATACATGTACGTGTATACACATACATACATACATACATTTGTGTAAGTGTGTGTGCGCGTGCTAATATATATTCTTATATATATATATATATAATAATAATATATATTTATGAATTTATATTAAAATGAGACGTATCAGAAAATTAGGGATTAATTTAGGCATATTATAAACAATAATATCAATATGAAAGTTCAAATTAACTTCCATCAATTTCAATTAACGGCAGTACCTAAATTGTGAATGTTTTTCTTAGGGGTGGACTTTTTGTACCGATTTTCGAACCGAACCAAACAAGTTGGTACCGAAAGTTCGGTATACCGACTTTTCGGTACGGTACAACCGAACCAAACTTTAAAAGTCGGTTCGGTTTAGGTATTCATTTCGTATGTTTGGTACAATACCGAACCGAACCAAACATTAAAATTATAAAATATATATAAATTTACGCATAGTTATAACTTACAAATAAATTGTATTATAGTTTATTTTAATTTTTCTCACAAACTTACTTTTCTATTTACGAAGCCAAATACAATCGTTAAAGTAGCAAATATAAGAATAGTTGTACACATTTTAATTTTTACAAACTTTTTTTGCTATTTTATTGTTATCAAGAATTATTTTTTAATAATAATAATGTTTCGGTATAAAACTGAAAACCGAACCGTACCGAACCGAAAAAGTTTTGGTATAATTTTTTTCAAGCCAAACAAGTTCGGTTCGGTATTGGTATATGGTAAAAAAAGTCGGTACCGTACCGAAGCCACCCCTAGTTTTTCTAGATAAGTACCTCAATTGTTAATTCTCGTAGTTGATAGCTAAATTGTTAACAACAACTAGTACAGTACCTAAATTGTGAATGCTTTTATAGATGAGTACCTCAATTGTTAATTATCGTAGTCTGATAGCTAAATCGTTAACAGCAACTAGTACCGTACACTAAATGTATTTTTTTAGTTTTTTGTAATATGGAAAGTATATTCAAGAAAACTATATTATCAAAAATTACAATCAAACATTTGTTTTTAAAAATTGAAACTGTGCAATTAATCAATTAACAACTCACCTAAATACACACCACTCTCACTATTGCGCACCACCACCATCAATGACTACATACCCACCGCCACATGTTGTCACCAGAGCTCTATCGGAACACCAACGAACTTAACTTATTTCTGATGAGCTGTTCGGATGTCCAACGGGCTCAACGGATCTATACAGACAATGATATTATAAACATGAGAGCACATTTGGTCATGTGTTATTAGCTTATGTTTTGGTCATATTAGTATTAGCATAATTATGCGGTGGCATGGCTCATTTATATCTTCTTTATATATTCTAGTAATTCATAACCACACTACTTCACTTCTCCACTATTTTGTTTATTATTTTAATCATGTAATTACAATTATTATTATTTTATATTTTCTTATTTCCACAGAAAGCATTACTTATTTTTAGTTCTTAATAATTTCAATACGAAGCCTGAACAAAAAAAAAAGGACCAACAAGTTATATTTTTTTTATTAACATTAGTTTAATTAAATTGGGTATTTTATATGTTCAATTTGTTTGTTTTATCTATAACAAATTTCCCTCACATTTTATGTAGAACACATGAACAAGAAAACCAAGAAAATTTTATAAAATCTATTTGAAACACAACAAAACAAACGGTGTGGTTAATAATTAACTAGGATAATTAAATAGAGAGATATAAGGGGACAACGTAATTGTGACGCCACTAATATTTACCAAAATATGAGATAAGAAACATGACTAAATGTGCATCCAACAAATTATGACATTTGTCATTTTATTTTATTTTATCTGATTTAAACTCTTATGGGTAATACATGAGTAATGCAAAGTTCATTCACCACATATAGTAGAATAAAAAATATGATTAAATCTAATTCATTAACGTTAATTTCACCTAAAAGATAACTTGGGAAATGTTAATGTCAGATAAGTGAAAATATATTTACTCATAAAACATACTAAAGTAAGCCTATGTGGCACGAACATCATCCCGATGCAAGATTTAAACAATAAATTAAGGTATGGTACATCTGAGGTAGCGTCAAGTAATTTAATATTTTCTTATATTTATAAAGTAATTAGTTAAATAAATTAAAACCATTATTTATAAATAAGATTAAAGTAATAATCGTGCATTTATTCATTAGAATATGATTGGTCTAGATGCGATTTATTGTTGATGCATTTTATGCACAACAATATTATGAGATACTTCACATTTATTCAGTTTGCATAATTAATTTATCAAATTTCTTGTCACTAATTAATAGGTAACATATAAGCAAAAAAATTATATAAATAGATTATAATATAATCATTTTTTCATATTTATTACATTTAAGTTTCATTTTGTTTTCTGTACTAGAGATGTACGACGTCGTATGAGATGGTCAAATAAATAAAAAATCCAACGATACTCCAAAATTTCAAATGATATGCCGAAATGTCGTAACTTACTAATGCCTCATATGGAACCCGACCGACCCAATACTCAAAATTTTCATTTTTGGAATTACTGGTCATTCATGCTACATTAAAGCATTTCCATATAAAGACCAAATATAAAATTGGAAAGTAGTTCCACATATTCCGAAAGATACCTTTCAATTAAGTGTACAACAAATCATTACTAATTACCAATGATTGACCTTCTAAATAGAGTAAACCAATAAACCTGGACAGTAAGCACACAGCTGACTTTACCAACACGAAAATAAAAATAGAAATTAAAGTTGACGGAAATTCCACGTTAACAACAGGCTGGTGCTAAATGTACAGCTGTCCGTTATCTCTCCGTCTACCTAATGAACAAACCGAGTTTTTTGCTGAAATGGTCTGCTGTGGACAATTAAAGCCCAGAATGGGCTACCTTTCTGAAATATTCCCAAAATGGTCTACTTTCGAAAAACGACCGATCGAAATGGTTAAAACGATCGGTCGTTTTATTATTGAACTCTCTGGAACAATTTGGACAATAAACGATCGGTCGAATTGGACAATACGACCGGTCGTTTTTCAGACAAAAACGATCGGTCGTTATTAACATTTCGATCGGTCGTTTTTCAGAAATAATTGTACTTAAAAAACTCATCTCATTTCCACAGACCACTGTATCTCATTTCCCAGACCACTGAAAAAAAAAAAAAACAGAGCTCTTATATCATTTTAGGGCAAATCTCAGATCTCTTCCGAAACAGGTAAAAGCTCAATATTTTGTGTTGTTGGAGTATTATTTGAGTAAAATTGTTAATTTTACCGTGTGTTTATCGAAATGAAAAATCCTACAATTATGTGTTATTGGGGAGGTACGATAATGGAAACTATTAGCGAGGGGTTATCTTATGATATTTCTTATAAAAAAATTTTTAAGGTATCTAGAAACACGACATACGACCAATTTTTGGAAAAATTGTTTAAGGTACTTGATGTGTCATCGACTTCAAATCGTTTGAGTTTAACATGTCGTTATCCATATCTGACTACACTTACTGAGTTTAAATATATGCGATTGGCTGTTGATGATAATGATTCGTTGGAAACCATGCTTGAGTTAATAGAAGAAAATGGAAGAACGTTTATAGAGTTATATGTTGAAATTGAGCAAGTTTACTCTTCTGATCAAGATTACGGGTTGTATTATAATATTCTTTCCACTAATGAAATCGGTACATCAAGTGGAACACCCATTCGACAAGAGCCAATGCATGAAATCGGTACATCAAGTAGAACACCCATTCGACAAGAGCCAATGCTAGAGGTATATTCTGAGAACAACGAACCAGATTTGACACATTTGGATGCAGTGTGTCGATTGGCAGATAATATTGGTTGGTCGATAGAACTTGGGGATGAACCAGAGGATGAAGATCCGGACTTCAATATTAGCGAAAACGAGTCTGACGATGACGAAGAAAATGTACAAGAAGTTGAGTACGAAGAATTATCCTCTGAAATGGGCTTGTATATGGATGAGGATGAAAACGACCAATCAAGTGGGTTATTTCATCCCGCCCACAACAATCGCTCTAACAAAGATGAGTTATTTTACCGATTTCAAAGATGAGTTATTTCATCCCGCCCACAACAATCGCTCTAACAAAGCCCACGGCCTTCTTTTCCGAAATAAATTAGCCTACCATATCCTCTCCCATATTGTCGTCCCCCATACCTCAAACTTCACAGATGTTACCAATGAGTACATCTTCCTCCTAGGGTGCATCCATCGCCGAGTCAAAATTGACTTCGCGTCACTCATCTTCTTTAAGATGGATTCGCTAAAAACGAAATCGAAGAATGGGTTACCTTACGGTGCCTTGATTTCGGCCATCTTAAAGGACTTAAACCTTGTCCCCGGTGGTACCTTGTTCAAGAACAAGGACAAACACATTTGGGACACCTCCTATCTTGCCCAAATGTCAATAAAATTCAACACTACCGCCAAGACCATTACTTGGTCTGATAAACGGGTGTCCGGCCCCGGCTATACTACTCTTTCCCTCGAAGAGGAAGAATATGTCGGCCCTAAGGCCACACCGCAAGCCGCTCGTGAGGATGTGCCTATTTCCTCCGAGTCCCTTCCCCCGTCTCACATAATGCCTTCCTCTTCTCGTCCCACTCGAGGTCGCGGAAAAGCTCAAGTCGGATCTTCCAACCGTCCTCCGCGCACCCAACAATTCTACGACGATCTATACATCGACCAATATCAAAATGGGCGACTCCACCGACGCATGTTTCGCTCCATGAACACAAGTCAAGAAGATTTGGACGAAATTGATAGGATAAGCGCCGAGCAACGGGCAAAGTTCTACGGGTATTTTCCCGATCTAGCCGGTCCCAACAATGACGAAGACGAAGACGAAGAGGACGACGCGACCTCCCACCGCGACTAGGCGGTTATTTTTTTATGTTTTTAATGATGTTTTTTGCGTTGTATTTCCTTTGTTTTTCATTTTCTTTCGAACTACGTTGTTTTTGATGTAATAAGTAGCAAACGCTTTGCAATTATGTTATGAATCTTTTTTATGTTGCTATTTATCATTACATGTTAAATTGTATGACGTTGTGAGATTGCGTATTTATAATTCCACAAATGCGATTTTGATGTTATTATAACTTGTGCGTATATATATCTATAGTTGATTGGGTTATTTGTGTTGTTTTCATTTGTGGCGATTGACCGTTTTTAGGCAAAACTATGGCCAATTTTTCGCTTGCATTTGATCGTTCGTTTTCCTTAATCGTTTAGCTTTGTTTACCTTCGTTTTAAATCGGATGTTTTAAATCGGATGTTTAGTAAAACGTCACCTACACATCTTATACTAAACATATTAATTTACGACATCATTTTATGTGATAATATTTTTGCTATAAATCTTCCGGACAATCCGATGTACTAAACATATTAATTTACATCATTTTTTAAGGGATCATGTTCAAAAAGGGATCATGTTGAAAAAGGATCATGTTTTTATATATTTTTTGCCAAATCAGTGTCGAAAAGTGCCAAAAATTCTTCGTTCTATAAATTCTTTACAGTCGATCGGTCGACTGTGAAAAACGACCGATCGTTTTTACACAGACGACCGGTCGTTTCTGTAAAATGATCGGTCGTTTTATATCTTGGCTCACTGGAAGAAATCTCATCTAAAACGATCGGTCGTTTTAGCTTTATGATCGGTCGTTTTTTGTGCTTCAATGTTTCGGTTTTCTCGACAAACTTCGAAATCTCGTAAATAATGCGTTTCAAATCCGATTGAGGTTCCGCTTGAACCATTGGCTTGGTAATTACGCATTCTATTATTTAGAACCTTTAACACACTCGATAAATGATTAGTACGCAAAACGAGCTTTTATCATGTTCTACAAATATTGTTATCATCAAAATGGGTACATAACGTTTTGCTTAAAGAAGTATAACCGAAATGTGTACATAACGTTTTACTTGGATAAAAGATTTCTTCGAAAAGAACAAGTAAATGTCATAACAGATTTAAAACGAAGTATAACAAAGCAAAACCGATAAAGGTTAACGAAAGATCTATATGCACGCGAAAAATCGGCCATAGTTTTGCCTAAAAAAAGGTCAATCGCCACAAATGAAAGACATATAAATAACCCAATCAACTAGCCAACTAGCAATTTAAGCGCACTAAATGCAATATCATAAGATAAAAACGCATATTATGAAGCACATTCTCGCAACGTCATAGATTATAACAACCATGTTTAAAACCAACATAAACACAATTCATAATATAATCATGCTACTTATTACATCAAAAACAAACGAAGTTCGTAGAACGGGAAAGAAATACAATGAAACAAAAAGAGAGGTATTTCTCCCCCTTGACAACATAAAAAAAAAACATGAAAATGAATAAAATGATATCCGCCTAGTCGCGGTGGGAGGTCGCATCATCCTCTTCGTCTTCGTTGTTGTCATGGGGCCCGGCAAGATCGGGAAAATAGCCGTGGAATTTCGCCCTTTGCTCAGCGCTCAACCTATCGATTTCGTCCATATCTTCTTGACATGTGTTCATGGCACGAAACATGCGTCGGTGAAGTCGCGCATTTTGATATTGGTCGATGTAGAGATCGTCGTAGAATTGTTCGTTGCGCGGAGGACGGTGAGAAGATCCTACTTGAGCTTTTCCTTGTCGTCGAGAGGGACGAGAGGATGTAGGAATATCGGTGGGGGGAAGAGACTCGGAGGAGAAATCCTCACGTGCGGCTTGTGGTGTTGGCTTAGGGCCGACGTATTCTTCCTCTTCGGGGGTGAGAGGAGCATAGTTGGGGCCGGATACCCGCTTACCGGACCAAGTTATGGACTTGTCGGTATTATGGAATTTTATGGACATTTGGGAAAGATAGGAAGTGTCCCAAACATGTTTTTCCTTGTTTTTGAACAATGTTCCACCGGGAACGAGGTTTAGGTCCTTTAAGATGGCCGAAATCAAGGCACCGTAAGGTAGCCCATTTTTGGATTTCGTTTTAAGCGAGTCCATCTTAAGGAAGATGAGGGTAGCAAAGTCGAGTCGGACTCGACGATGGATGCACCCAAGAAGAAAGATGTACTCATTGGTAACATCCGTGAAATTGGAGGTATGAGGGAGGACTATGTGAGAAAGGATGTGGTAGGCTAGTTTGTTACGGAATAGAAGGCCATGGGCTTTGTTGGAGCGATTTTGATGAATGGGATGAAAAATTTCATCTTTTAGATCATTGAAGTGGTCGATCTCGAGAGTCTCACAAAGTTCCTCACTAGACTCATGGAAACCGCCGCTATCTAGGCGTAAGAGAGTTCGTAGACGGTCTATACCGTAAACGAAAGGTTGTCGGTTAAACGATGAACGCAAGCGGAGTGCGCCATCATTATCCCTATCGAGAACTAGGTTATAATAAAATTCGTAGACATTTTCTTTGTAAAAAGGCTCTTTAAGAGTGAGGATAGTATCGAGTTTGTAAAAACTTAAATCTATCATTAGAGCGGCAAATCGTTCACGGAATAAACGCATATCTAGAGTGAAGTTGGTCAATATACCTCTTTTACCCATCTCGGGTGGATAGAGAGGAGAAAGAGGGCCGGAAGAGGAACCGGGGCCCGAGCGAGAAGCGGTGGAGGAGCCGGTGCGTGGGGCACGAGGAATAGCCGGACGGCGAGGTGGTGGAGCCACGACCTCGTCCTCATGTTCATCAACGAGGTTGAGTGACGCTTTCTTCGTACGAACCATTGTTGAATAAAATGGGTTTTGAAGAAAATAGGGTTTCTAAGAAACGAAATTAATCGATAATCGATTATACGGATAATAGGTGAAATTGGGTGATATTTTTATACAAAATTAGGTTTTATTGAGGAATTTTGATGGATTTGGAAAGAGGGAGGCGATTTTGGAAGAGAGGATGAATATATTTTGTGGAATGAATGAAATTAGGGTTTTGGAAGAGGTTTTAACACAGTGAAACAGAAAAACGATCGGTCGTTTTTATATTTCGACCGATCGGTGTGGAACGAAAATGTTCCAGTGAGCAAACCTTAAAAACGACCGATCGCTACTATAAAACGACCGATCGTTTTAAGTAGAAATTCTTCCAGTGACACAACACAAAAAACGACCGATCGCTATGCTAAAACGACCGATCGTTTTTGGTCTGTAACACGACCGATCGTAATGTACATAACGACCGATCGTTTATTGTCCAAATTGTTCCAGAGAGTTCAATAATAAAACGACCGATCGTTTTAACCATTTCGATCGGTCGTTTTTCGAAAGTAGACCATTTTGGGAATATTTCAGAAAGGTAGCCCATTCTGGGCTTTAATTGTCCACAGTAGACCATTTCAGCAAAAAACTCGAACAAACCCACTAAACCCTTCTCAAAGTGCTTTCTTTAACAGCCACAAATATATATATATATATATATATATATATGTATATATATATATATATATATATATATATATATATATATTATCAAACTAATTAAAGACCATACAAACAAACAGGAGTGTGTATATATAGAAAGAGGAATTGTTTAATGATAACGAAAGTGTATTTTAATTCCTAACCTTCTATATTATGAGTACCATTTTGTTTAATCATGATATAAGCCAAGTATTTAATTGGAACACACCAAATTGATGATAATTATAGCTTCTAATTCTCTTCAATGTTTTTCTCCTAAAAATATGCCTCTTTAAGCTAAAATGTTTTAATAGATAACTTTTTTTAGCAAAAGTTAAATTTGAACTTTGTTGAATAAGGGTCAGGAACATCTAAAGAGTTAGTGATCCCGAGAGCTAACATTTTTAGTCACATTAGTCTCAAGTGCAGCAATAACAATCTCTAAAATTTGTAAAATAATTACGCTCTTGAAATATATAAATTACAAGCAATAGATTACATGAGAAGAGTACAAAATTACAAAAAAGACTAAATCACTTTATAAGAATTGTATAACACTTGCGTTATGTTTTAAGAAAAAAAGCACTTATGTATTTGTTTATCGAAGTGGTGTTTTACTTGTAGAAAATCTCCTCTAGAAAAATTAACCTCTACTGTATAAATGTTTTTGATAATTTTAAACAGGAACTCAATGTCGATTAATTAGTAATATGTTAGAAGTGGTAAAAATTCAATTCCTAAAAGCGAATAGTTATGCCTTTTCAAATAGGCTTCTCAATACCATTACTCTTGAGACAATGTAAAAATGGTCGCCACCAAATCTACATAAAAAAAACTACTTAGAAAGTAGTTTATTTGCTCCAAAATGCACTTTTAATAAAGTAACAAAAAATCTCATAAATTTAAAACTAGCTACCAATCATAATAATTACTATCAGGTTAGAGATAGCATGAATCAACCCTAATGACAAATGTATATACGGCTCTAATCACTTGGCCGACCCACATTGTTCAAGTTTAAAAGTACACATTCCGTTCCCATTTAGTTGATCTATACGAATATACGTGCTATTTCGATAGAGGAGGAACGTGTATCAAAACTGTCGAAATGAAAATTTCAAAAGTTAATCATATAATTAACACTAAAAATATATGACTAAATTTTTAAAAAAATCATTTCGATAATTTTAATATAACCTTTTAACCGATGAAAGTTCCACACAATTTCATAAACGACAATCAAATCGGAAACAGGGATCAGTTTACAATTTTAGAAGGACCAAATAGCATAACGGTCGAAACTACAAGTACCACCTTGGAAAACACTAACAGAACACCCCGCAGTTAAGCCGGCGCTAAATAGCGTGAAACAGCTGTCCCACGTTTATCGCCGTTAACTCCCCGTCTAAACATTTTAAATATTTAAACCCCATTAAATCATTCCATTTAGACCTTTTCAAACCACAAACACACAAACACAGAGAGAGAGAGAGAGAGAGAGAGAGATCTCCAAACACAAATACATATATTGTTATATAGAATTATAGATACAAATATATTTATTTAAATTGATGGCGGAGAAGGGGGTGGTGAAGAAGGATCTGTTATTAGGAAGGTATGAGGTGGGGAAGCTTCTCGGCCACGGAACCTTTGCAAAGGTTTACCATGCTCGTAATCTCAAGACCGGCGACTGCGTTGCTGTTAAAATTATTGAAAAAGAAAAAATACTTAAATCCGGCTTAATCGCTCAGGTACTGTTTTATCTATTTTTTTTTGTAAAGATTTTTGTGAATTGTTTATGTCTTGTGGTTTTTTTTTTATTCACGGATCGTTCAATTATTAGTTTGTTTAAGAAAATTAATAGCAATCGCTCAGGTACCATTTTTTTCAATTTTTTTGTTTTGTTTTGGCAGCTTTTTATGATTTTGTTATGGGTTGTGTTTTTTTTTTATTGAAGGATCGTTGAATTATTAGTTTGTTTTAAAAAATCGATAGAATAGTTAATATTGTTCATCTGATTAGTAATTTTTCATCATTATGAGCTAAAAAGGTGATTTTATGTTGGCAAAGATAGCTGTTTCTTAAATCCGGTTTAATCGGTCAGGTACTGTTTTATCTAAATTTGTTTCTTTTTTTTAAAGATTTTTGTGAATTGTTTGTGTGTTGTGGTTTTTTTTATTCATGGATCGTTCAATTATTAGTTTGTTTAAGAAAAAAACACTTAAATCCGGCTTAATCGCTCAGGTACTGTTTTTTTTTTTTAAAAGAATTTTTTATGTTTTTTGTTGTTGTTGTTGCAGATTATGGTTTTGTTATGTGTTGTCGTTTTTTTTATTGAAGGATCGTTGAATTATTAGTTTGTTTAAGAAAACCGATAGAATAGTTAATATTGTTCATCTGATTAGTGTTTTTCATCATTATGAGCTGTTAAAATCATCGAATTATTTTTCATCATTATCAGCTTTTTATAAATTGTTTATGTCTCTTGTGGTTTTTTTTTATTCAAGGATCGTTGAATTATTAGTTCGTGTAATAAAATTAATAGAATGGTTAAAAAATACTTAAATCCGGCTTAATCGCTAGGGTACCAGCTCTCTTTTTCTGTTTTTTTTGTGTGCAGATTTTTGTGAATTGTTTATGTCTTGTGGGTATTTTTATTCAAGGATCGTTGAATTATTAGTTTGTTTAAGAAAATCAGTAAGAATGGACATTATTGTTCATCTGATTAGTGATTTCATCATTATGAGCTAAAAATATGATTTTATTTTGACAAAGATTGGTGCTTTTCTACACAGGTAGAAATTTGATTCGCTTTTTTTGCAGTTTTTTTTTGTTACAGATTTTGATGAATTGTTTATGTTTTTGGGTTTTTTTATTGAAGGATAGTTGAATTATTAGTTCGTGTAAGAAAATCAATAGAATAGTTAATATTGTTCATCTGAGGGATGATTTTATTTTAACAAAGATTGGCTTAATCGTTTAGGTACAATTTTTAATTATGTTCTTTTTTGCAGCTTTCTATGAATTTATTACGTGTTGTGGTTTTTTTTTATTCAAGGATTTTTGAACTATTAGTTTGTTTAAGAAAATAATAGAATAGTTAATATTGTTCATCTGATTAGTGATTTTCATCGTTATGTGCTAAAAAGATGATCTTATGTGGATAAAAGGTTGCTGCTTTTTTTACAGGTAGAAGTTTGATTTGATTTTTTGCAGTTTTTCTTTGTTTATAAATCAATTTTAAGAATTTTGGTTTATGAAATGAAAGCAGTAAATATTTTTGATATTTTATGATCTGATGAGTGATTTCATAATTTGGGGTAACCACTTTGTTACGAGTTAAAAAACAGTTTTTTTTTTCTCCAGGTTATTTTATGAATTTAATTTGTATGTTTATGGGGATTGCTGCTTTTTTCAAATCTGATTGGGGAAACATGAAACAAAAACAATTTTTTGTTAGTCATTTTTCTTTTTCTTTTTGCTTCAATTTTTTGTTAGTCATTTTTTTTTCTTTTTGTTTGATGATTATGTTTATTGTTTTTTTGGTTATTCTTTTGCAGCTTAAAGTTTTTTTTTTGGGTTGGACAGACTGAAAGACAGAGTTATTGTATAGTTAAAAAATGATTAACAAAATCAAGATGAATAAACCAGATTTTTTACATCCCCAACTTGCGGCCAAACAAGTCTATTTTTGTTTTTGTAATTAAATATTGTTCCTCTAGTTGTTAATTGTATGAAGATAGATGGCTGGTGAATTTCAATTACAAACAGATCTCGGAGAACATATGCATAGGATCTTTACAATTTTTTTGTAATAAGTTCTAAAGAAACAAAAGTAAAATTTTAGCATAGTTTATATATACTTAAATAACAAATTAAATTTTCATTTTGTCGATAACAGTTTGCATCTGTTATTCCTTTGATAGGTAAAGCGTGAAATCTCAATTTTGCGAAGAATCCGACACCCAAACGTTGTGCAGCTCTTCGAAGTAATGGCCACGAAAACCAAAATATATTTTGTAATGGAGTACGTAAAGGGCGGTGAATTGTTCAAACAAGTGGCAAAAGGTCGATTAAAAGAGGAAGTGGCTCGTAAATATTTCCAACAACTAATATCAGCTGTCGGGTTTTGCCATGACCGTGGAGTTTACCACAGAGACCTAAAACCCGAAAATATATTATTGGACGAAAATGGAGACCTTAAAGTCTCTGATTTCGGGTTATCTGCTGTATCTGATCAGATACGACAAGATGGGCTTTTCCACACGTTTTGTGGGACCCCTGCCTATGTGGCGCCTGAGGTGCTCGCTCAAAAAGGGTACTGCTAAATTACCTTAAACTTTCTTAGCATTTAATCATTTGTTTTTTTTCTCTCTAAAGCTGTCCGTCATGTGCAGTCCGGTTTCATTTTTGATTCCACCCAATTTTAGGTAGGGCTTGCACGTCTAGACTTTGCTTGCTTGCAGCTCATTAGTCATGTTATCACTCAAAAACTAGACTGCATTTGGTTCTCCAGCTTATGAACGTAGCTTTTTTCGTAGGCTCAAACAACCCAGCTGAGAAGCTGCAAAGATGCAGTAGTTTTTTTTTCGCTCTTGCTTTTTCTTATTGCAGTGTATCTGCTGAGAATATAACTAATGACTTAGCCTTTGATACCATGTCAAGTTACAATGTTTAATAAAAGTGGAACCTCTAGTAGTGACAGCTTCTAATCAGTTATGTTATTTTCCAACAGGTACGATGGGGCGAAGGTGGATATATGGTCGTGCGGTGTTATTTTATTTGTTTTGATGGCAGGTTACTTACCATTCCAAGATCAAAACATAATGGCTATGTATAGGAAGATTTATAAAGGGGAGTTTCGGTGCCCGAGGTGGTTCTCCCCCGAACTTACAAAATTGCTGAGCTGTCTGCTTGAATCGAATCCCGAAAAGAGGATCACGATCCCTGAGATTATGAAGAAGAGGTGGTTTAAAAAGGGATTTAAAAGGGTTAGTTTTTACATTGAGGACGATAAATTGTGTTGTGTTGAGAACGAGGATGAAGATTTAGGGGCTGAAAGTGACGCGTCATTGTCTGAGTCGGATTCCGAGGGGGAGTATATTAGGAGAACGGCGAGTTTGCCTAGGCCTGCAAGTTTAAACGCATTTGATATTATTTCCTTTTCGCGTGGTTTTGATTTGTCCGGTCTGTTCGAGGAAGGTGGGGATAACGCGAGGATTGTTTCGAGGGCACCGGTGTCGAAGATAATAACGAAATTGGAGGAGATTGCAAAGATTGTGAGCTTTAGTGTGAGAAAAAGGGATTGCTTGGTGAGTCTGGAGGGGTCTAGGGAAGGGGTTAGAGGGCCTTTAACAATATCAATTGAGATATTTGAATTAACGCCTATGGTGAATGTGGTTGAGGTTAAGAGAAAAGCAGGGGACAGAAGAGAGTACGAAGAATTTTGTAACAAGGAGTTAAAGCCCGGTTTGCAGAGCCTAGTTAATGGAGACGAAGAATTGCCAGCTCCTCTTCCTAGTTTGGTATGTGAAGGTAATTCGTCGTTTTCGTCGGATATTGAATGAGAAGATATGAAGGTATATCCAAATGGAGAGCTATTCTAGAGAAAATGAGGATCTTTGTGACCATGGTTGGAAGCTTCGTTCGGCCAACAATACTACTGATTTCTGTGATCATATATTATTCGTTTGAGACTGATATGGAATGAAGATTTATATATTTAATGGGTATTTCAACTTCGGAGAAATGAAGTATCTTTTTGACAATGGTTGGAAGCTTCGTTGGATTCAAATTTTCATTCGAAGATTGGATCAGAACTAGGAAAGGGGTAATTAGTTTGCCCCTTTTTACTTATGTTTTGTTTGATTGATGAATCGTTATTTGCATTAACTGCTCTATACTGATATAAACTAAGTTAAGCCTTTGCTTGTTGTGCGCTCACTTTTGTTTTCATTCCCGATTTAGAGATACAATTATAGAAGGAAATGAGACCCAGTTCTATATATATGCTTGCTTACATCTTATGGTGTGTGGCATTTGGACCTTGGATCGTGTTGTTTTGTACATTCTTTGGAGCAATTATACAGTTTTTTTTTTTTTCTTGATTGCAGACTAGGACTTTGGTGTTCCATTTTTATTTTTACTAATTAATTTTGATGATGTACTAATACTAAGGAAGAAATTCAAAACATTCATTCCTCTTATGCAACATTAAAGTCAATCAAATCTGATCAAATGATGTTTGAGTCGTGTTCGGCTGAGAGGGGGAAAGTGAAAACTGCGATTATGTGATTATTTACCGAGTGTTTGATTTGCTAGCAAGCTTATGAAATAACTTGACGAGTTCTTTACGAGTCTTGTTATAGGTAATACATCTATTGATCACTTTGGTGGTATGTAATCTTGTTATAGGTAATACATCCTGTGCGTATGAAATAACTTGACGGGTTCTTTACAAGAAGTCCCAATTGTGTATGAATACATCTAAGCTTGTGTTTTCATGTTGTCTTAAGTTATAAGTAGCTTGGAAATTGATGTTAATTTTACTATTAGTGCCTTCAAGTCTTGAGGAAAATGAAGATGAAATTTTAAGCTTTCCGATGTCAAATAGCTGTGTATTTATTTAAGTAGAAGTTTCGTTACATAGACGAAGAAACTAGATTAAGGGGTTGACTTCTTCAAGTCCATGTGCCTTGTTTTTGCTTCAACGTAAAAACAAATCAAACTTGTCTACGTAAATTTAGTTCTTATAGACAAGACTTTTATGTTAGTTGTCCTATCAGTCTTTCCATCTTAGGTATGAGTTTGAATGTTCACTTTTATTTTTTGTTAAGAATTGATTACCCTATTTCGTTATTTGGATCTTTCATATTTGCAGCTTGTTTGGCGATGGATATTTCAAAATGTAAATTAATCCTATCTATACACTTGTGCATAAAACTTGCAAGAAATAAGTTGAAGTAGTTCTGTTGCATTGCATTACTCTTTAAGTACTTGTTAGGTTGCAGCTTTTAAGCTTCAAATTATTTGTTTTTTGTACTAAGCTTGCAATGGAATTGATTACCCAGCTAAAATATTTGATTTTGTTTTCTAACATGTTAGAGCTAGAGGTTTTCAGTTAAATAAAACCATCCTTTCCTCATCATCACATAAGCCCGCTGATGTGCTTATAATCTATTATCAATGCCAAACAGGCCCTAAACCTTTTATTGCTTGAACTTTCAGTCTTAATTTTCTTTGCTTCTTGGGTGTATACAAATCAATGTTGTGTGGTATTGACCTTGTTCTAGCTTTCTTGTGATTGATTAGTTTACCAACCTCACAAGCAAGTGCCTTGCATAACATAAAGCACAATCATCATTCATCAACAGGTGTTTTTGAAAGGTGTATTGTCTTTATCTACAAAGAAAATATCTCATTAAGTTGACTTTCTACCGACCTATTTTAAGAATTAGCTGTTTTTAAAACGAGTCAAGAGCTTCTGTTTGTTTGACTTATAAGTTCGAAAGACTTGACCAAAACAGTTCTGTGGACGTGACATGAGATTTTAATGGGGAGACAAAGTGAAGAGCATAATAACAATGGTCATAAAAGGAAAAATTACTAAATAGAAGTGCTTGTTATTTCCCATCCCAGATATGGTTTGTGTCCATGAACAAATAACGAATTGGTATGAAATATTGGGAAAAACAGATTCTGTTTTTTTCTTTTAAATGCATTATTGCTCAATAAGTGATACTTTAAATGGTAGCAGCGTTGCTGTAGCCCAACTTTGCTTTGAAAAATGATAGGTCCACAGAAGGAATACCCGGATGCACCTCGGACGACCTTCCGTGTAACTTACAACATTACATAGCCCATGAATTGATCTTTATTCGATATGGAATGCTGTATACCCATCATATACGGCTGTAGAGCACAATTTAAGAGCCATAAAATTGGGGCCTCCAACCCACAAGTGGCCTATTTTTTCAATTATATGTATTGAAAAATTATTGTTTATTGTTTATTGGTTCCCGAATTTGTTTAAGTTCATATCAAAAGCTAAAAAGAAAAATACATCATATATAGTAGGTAGTGCTCATCAATTAAAGTGCTCAACTAAATAAAGTGTACCACATCAAGTCTTATTCGAAATGGGACCCTTTAAAAGTAAAAAAATAAATGTATAAATTCTTCTCAGCTAATATCATGTATGTAAATTTTACTATGCGTCTAGTTAGTTTTCAAATTTTAGTAGTAAAATATGTGAAAGATAAGCTATTCAACTTGAAATACAACTTTTGTAATTTATAAGAATACAAATAAAGAAAGTATTCTTTTATATACAACTTAAAAGTAAATTTTCACTTTGGTACGACTTAGCTAATTTATTTAGTAAAAACACAGATTATTAATTTTTATTTCACTTATGTCAATACTCTCAATTTGGATAAAATATTACAAATTAACAAAAAGTTCTAAGTGCCACTTTCTAGCAATTCATGCACAATTGTGTAACTTTCCAACGACCGTGTATGCATTTTTCACAATTGTTTATGTCTTTCATCAAATCTCTAACGACCACTGTCGGTGACCAAAAATGAGAAAAGATATCTATATAAAAAAGGGCAAGAGTTTTCCACGAATGTGTATGCATTTTATAATTGTTTATCCACTTCACCGGAGGTTTGACGACCTCATCAGAGGTCTGTACGAATATAACCACCAACTCATGAACAAGTGATGGAGTTAGGATTGCAAATAAATCTAGCCGAGCCGATAGCTTGATAGATACATACATATTACAAATAAAGATACAATTCATATACGTGCTAATTTTTCAAAAAAACAAAAAGAAAGTACTACTAAATTGTACAGCCATGACAAAAAATATGTAGTACTAAATTTAACAAATACTAAATTATTATACATGTAGAAAAAACTACAAACAACGCCAAATATTCACTCAATTCTGAAAAATAAATAAATAATAAGCTGTTAAGCACCCCATGGTTGGTGGTGAAATTGGATCGACTCGCATCGTGTGAAGGAGAAAGAGAGTCCATAAGAAGAGACTGTAACTGTGATGGTGGCTCCTACTATGAGTATTAGGGCGCTGAGAGTATGATGATTGTGAGGTGGGCAGGAGAAAGGGAGGCTACGATATGGATGCGTGGGGGTAATACGTCAAGTAAAGAGTGGCGTGTGCTGGGGTGGGGTTTTGAATGATTTAAGGGTTTTTTCGAAAATATCTTCTAACTGTTATGTACTATGTTCGGTTAGTTCAATTTCAAATTTTACTTTTGTTTTTGTAAATAATGGAATCCCAATATTTTCTTCCGAACTGCATGAAGTTTAAAAATCCGTAGTTAAGGTAATGATATAAAACGAAACTAAATGAAACATTATAGTCAGAGCCGGCCCAAAAAAAATTGGTAGGTTGCCCTAGTGGTGAAAATTTTATTTTGCCCATTTCAAAAAAATCTAGAAAAACATATTATATATATTTTTTTCAAAAATTATTTGCACTTGGGTCCGTTTTGGACTGTTTATACATTCTCAAGACCGGCTTTGATCATAGTGTGGAGAGTGAATGCGAGCACTTGGTGTATTTGTTAGATTAAGAAAGCCTCTTTTTGAATAAGGGGCCACATACTATACTTTTATGTAGGGTTGGACGAAAAACCGAAAAAACTGAAGCGGACCGATAACCGAACCGAAAAAGACCAAAACTGAAAACCAAAAAAATTTCGGGTCGGTTTCGGTTTTCAATAAAAACGAACCGAAAAAGACCAAAACCGAAAAAGACCAAAACCGAAAAAGACCAAAAAAACCGAAAAAACCCCGAAACCCCCCCAAAAAAACCGAAACTCGACTGAAAAAAACCGGTCCGGTTCGATCCAAAAAATAAAAAAACCGAAACCGAAAAAAATCAAAAACGAAAAATATGCTCGGTTTCGGTTTTGCTAAAAACCGAACCGGATCGGACCGAACCTAGCCCTACTTTTATGTATAGTTTGAAAAATATCCCTGTTTTACCGTTGAATCCTTAATAAAAAATAAAGGGCTGTGATTAACTTAGTTTTAAAACATTAAAACAAAAACAAAAACAAATCTTCACATCAGAAAGCAGACAAAGAATTTCTCAAACAGAAAGAATAGAACAGACAAATAATTTCTCAAACAGAAAGAATAGAACAGGGCCACAAAAAACTATACCATCAAGCAATCGCCACAAAACATCTCCACATCATATTTTTGCTTCTCCAACTAAATCCTCAAAGGCACATACATTAGTACCGAATAAGGCGTAAAAAAACAAAAAGAAAGAGCCCAGAGAGAGGATTTTTAGTTTATTTTTCATTTGTCTCTCCACAATTGATTCATTTATATTTTTCTTTGTTCATAGTCTTTGTCCACTGATAAATTTTTTTTAGTTATAGTTTACTTCGATGCATTCCAAGTGTTTGAGAAAATGCAACTATGAACAATTTTTTTTCTCTTTTGAGGTTAAGTTGGTTGCTTATTGATAAGCACTTGTGTTGATGTAGCAACGACTCGTGATCATTCAATTGAAATGCAGTGCTTTATTTTGTATGAAGTATTGGACACATCTTGCTTATGTATATTTTGTAATTACTGTTTTTGGCATTTTATATGGATTAATTTCGTGAATGAAATCCAAAATTCTGGAAAAAGTGTGAATGCAAATTTGGAGTTGATTGTGAATGCTCATGTTTTAAATTGTGATTGGCTTTATAGGCTCGACTGTTATGAAACAACTTATGAAATTCAACTAAAAAAGTTGCAGTTTACTTAAAACTCAATGAGGCAACAACAGAAAAAAAAAAAATGGCAGTGTTTGAGCTAATGCTGCAACGGGCTACATTTTTAATCTTTAGATGTATACCAAGTATTCGAGGAAATGCCTCAATGAGCTGTTTTTTTTCCTTTTTTGAGGCGAACGCCACGAGTTCTTTTTGTAGCTTCCAAATAATCGGCATTTCCTCAAAGCAAACTATATTTTACCAAAAACTCAAAACTTAGTGAGCTAGAAAGTCGCAGTTCACTCATGTGACATAGATAAATAAATTATGTCAGAGTTCAACCTGCTTTTTAACCCAACTGAAATAAAACTGCATCAATATATATGTGTTGAACCATGGGTTCAATAATTAATTTTGATTATAAGTTTGATTATGTTTTTAATGATTTTACGATTTCTCTATTTCGATGATATAACACTTTGTCTTTTCCAAAAGTAGAAAATGTAAATTTCAGCATGTCAGAAAGATAGAGCACAGAAAAACGAAGCCACAAGTTCAAGCGGAACCAGAATCGAAGCTAAAACGAAGAAATTACAAGCATTCGAAGTAAAGCGGGAATACTGAAGATTGCCAGAAAACGACCGATCGTCTGGACAAAAACGACCGATCGTTTTTGGTCCAATTTCTTCTAGTGAGGTCGTAATAAATACGACCGTTCGTTTCTCAGAAAACGACCGATCGTTTTCTGAAAACGACCGATCGTCTGCATAAAACGACCGATCGTTTTCTGCAGTTTTCAAAAACAGCTTTTCAGCTTATTCTGGGAAATTGCTTAAACCAATGGATAAAAGCCCTCAACCACTACCAACAGTCATATTACAAAAAAAGACTTTGCTGGCCATATAAACCACCCCAATCACTCTCCAAAAAGAGATATTCATACAAATTAATCATCCTTCAACCTCTCTCAATCAAAACCCTAAATATCATCATTTTGGTGAAAATATTCGAAAAAGAGGGAAATTAAGGAGAAAGCAATTCAAGCTCAAACAACATCAAAAACTTACCAATTAGCTTATTTAGAAGCAAATAAAATAGTGAGTGTAGTTACATTGCTGTAACAAATTTGTAAAGAGTGAATTATTAACTCATTTGTGAGCGAGTGACCGGGTAGAGACTTTGTAAGCGAGTGTTGCTTAAAAGCTCTAGGTCTTTTCATTCGGGATACTCATAAAGTGAGGGGGAGCTTAATCGGTCGATTAGCTCGATAGGATTTGTAATATCCGAAAGAATATTTTTAGTGAAATACTCGATAGTACCGAGGAGAGGACGTAGGCCGTTTGCCGAACCTCTATAAATCGCGGTGTCAATTTCTTTCCCTAAACTTTTACTTTCCGCAACTTATATTATTGCTTATTTTCTTGCTTGCGTTTAGGACTTTTAGCATTTCATTAACGCTATTAAACGCTTAAACTTAGAATTGCAAATAGTTGGGTTATTAGTTGCCATTAAGTTTAATTTTGCGAAAAGCGCCAAAAACCTTATTCATCCCCCCTTCTAAGGTTTAGCCGCACGAGCCAACAATATGCGACATAAAGAAATAAAATTTTGCAGTAACTACATTCAAATATCTGCAATTGCACATGACAAATTTTCATTACCATACATTTTCAAATTAAAAGCAAAAGTCACCAAATATGCAACAAATATAGTTAACAAAAAGATCTTTTAGTTATCCAACATCTTTCTTCAAAACATATTCAAAATTCTGCAATCATAGTCTTTCTTCAACCACAGCTACTCGAGTCCAAAACTTGAAAGAAAATGCGAAATTAGACAATTCTTCAAACGAATAATTTTAATTTAGAAAAATTAAATTGTAAATTGGATTTAACTAAACTGTAATCGGATGCTACAATTTTAAACATAGGTCAATTTCGTTATTTTTGTCACGGGTTGCTGTTTTTTTGTTCTTACTGCTACACCCTTTCGATCTTTCCCTACAAGTTTTTTATCGTTTCTTTTGAACACATTTGTTACCTTCTATTGGTTTCAAACCGGTCACTTTGTTATCAATAGCCTCATCTGCCACACCATGCACATTAATTTCCTGCATCTCATTCTTATCAATGAAATCATCTTCGGCGGTTATAAGTTTCATAATACGATCAACATAAACATGCTTTCATTTAGTACGATATGCTAGACGGCTAAAATTTGACATTAACATTACAACATTTTCAGCATCCGACTGTTCGGGTACATAAGAGTTAATGTTCGCGAATCCACTCCTAGCATTTTTTGTCCATCTCTTTTTTATATATCTATCAGGAATCGCACAAATACCGCAAATATCAAATACCCTTAAAACATGAGCACATAAGTATCCATATCTCTCAAACATACAACAATCACATGAAATAGTTACCAATGTAGGATCATAAGTAATTTTATATACCCGATTATCGTCGGACGCATTCCTAACATGTGGCCCGTGAACAATGTTCATCTCATTCAAGAAAACATTATGCATTCTATCAAACTACTTACTAAATCGATGAAACAAACGTGGTGTATAAACTTGGGCAGCATGTTTTAGTATTTTAGAACTCGCTATTGGTATATGTGGAGAAGATTGCCTACACGTGAATTCACTTTTCCTTTCTCGCTCTCTAACCCCATCTAAAAATTAGTCAAAGCACTTGAAAAACTTCTTCATAGTTATGCCGGTTCCCAACTCTCTTTTAAGTCTTCCATTCACACTTTCAACTAGCTGAGTGCTACGTACTCTCGCACTAAATATATCCATTCTATATGCAACACTCCAATAATTTTTGATGCCATAAAGCCCAATCAACCATTTATTAACCATCAGATTGTATTTTTTTATCATGTTTTTCCACATATGCTCAAATTTCTGCAGTTCAGCAACGTTTATAGCAATTCGTTGTTGATGGACCACTATTCAACAACAAGATTTCTTCCGTTGCAAGAAATATGTTATTTAACAATGAAATGCAATTTTGTTGCCAAACGCTGTATTTTCAGCAATAATTTTTTTTATCGTTGCACGAATTCGTTGCTAAGCATGTATTTTCTTGTAGTGCCCAATCTCAAATTTTTTTATCTACGCAAATATGATTTAATATCCTCCGGAAGAAAACCGACATTTGTTGATCCACCAGCTAGTATACTCATGTATCTATATGTAGTTTTGGGACCTAAACCCACAACTGCTGCCACATTAATGGCCT
Source organism: Primula vulgaris (assembly GCA_963920805.1). Taxonomy (NCBI): domain Eukaryota; kingdom Viridiplantae; phylum Streptophyta; class Magnoliopsida; order Ericales; family Primulaceae; genus Primula; species Primula vulgaris. The sequence continues at coordinate 13,003,815 of OY987219.1, forward strand.
TAACTTGAACATCGTTAATGTGTCGATGTGATTTGAACTATTGCGTTGTAAGTCGGTCTTCCAAAGGATGATTATGATCTTTAACAAATGTGGTTAATTTAAATTTACTCGTATCTTTGATTAATCTAATCTTCATAATACATAAGCAGCCACATCTTGTTTCAGAACGCTTTTTGGAAATAATCGTTCGTTCGTCCTTCTGTTTTTTTTTCTTGCTTAGTACATGAATAGTCTCTGCTATTTATAACTTGAAGTTTTCCTTTGCTCTTTTGGGTAGAACGAATTTTTGTGTCAAATCCCTTAACACGTCCATACTTATTCCAATAAACGTGACTTGCTTCAAGTGAATCAAAAACCATACCAACACGGGGTTCATAAACAGAATTAGCCTCAGACTCGTCCTCGATCGAGACGGACTCTTTAGTTATGTTACTAATATCATCTATTGGGTGCCCACTATCATTTCCTTGCTTAGTATCATCTCCTATATGATCGTCCTGTGGCCATTCGTTCGAATCCATATCAATTCTGTGAAATCATCTAAAAGTTTTGTCAAAATTATGATGATTTGCATCTAGTGACAGATACCAACGGGTGACCATATATAATTCATTAAATTTTACATTTGTATATATTACATTAAAAAAAACTCTCAAGTTTTAAGCTCAAAAACTTTTAATGATTTAACCAAATAAAAGAAGTTTTAAAATTAATGTGTTTTACAAGGAGGTTACCAACATTTATAAGTTTCCCATAAAAAAATCAACCAATCTAATACTTGCTAATTAGACAATTAGGTCAGCGATCAAATAACTATTTGATACCAAAGGCAGTTATTTCATGTCAAATAGATTGTTTAAAACGCAATTAAAATATAAAAACCAATAAACATTATATCTGTACCAAAACGGAAGGTAAATGGATTTAAATTGGTTGTTCTCTCTATTATATTTTATTCTCAATTGCACTGATAAAGAGGTTTAGAAGATCGAATTAATGTGTAGAGACATGGAGTAATAGGCTTTATGAAGCTGCGAAACTGCATCACTTTAGTAAGAAGTAGTAAAAGATTGGGACATTTTTTTACCAATTCCCGCCAAAGTGATTGGCTCCATCCTTTTTATTAGAGTTATTTCTTTTAATCTGATGTTTTAAAATTACGTTAATCACATATCTTTATTTTTATTAAGTATCCAACGGTAAAACAAAGATAGTTTTTCAAATTATACATAAAAGTATAGTATATATATTGGGCCCTTTCCTTTTTGTTACACCTATCTCCTCAAAGTACCAAAAACCAAGGGGGCAACCGAGAATTATATATGTGGGTGGCAAAATTGCATAAATAACAATGGTTAAAAAGTTTTTTTTTTTTTTTATAATTAGATCACTGTTTTCAATACATGATTAAAAGTAAAAAAATCAACGACTATAACTGGTGACGTGTTGAACCCTTATGGTCAGTTGGTCACAACTTGGCTTCTCCTGCCAAAATAAAAATTTCAAGGACACTAGTCGTTTTGACGATATAAAATTGGTAAAAACAAATTCAAGTAGCAATGGTTATCGTAACGTAATTAGTTCATAAATTCTATCGATGACAATTTAATACATATTTAATTAGTAACTTATTTATAAAAAAAATCGGTTGTTTTGAACTTGATGACAATTTTATAAAAAATACATATTTTGTGAACTTATTTACAAATAGCTACATATGTCATTACAAAATCCAAAAAAATCGAAAAAAATATTTAAAAATTAAAATTTAAAAATTAAAAAAACCAAAATTTTTAAAAATACATTTTTTATGCAAAAAATATGTGTGTAGTGTCTAATCCTTTTTAATCATGTTCAATCCTTTATGTCTAATTTTATCCAATCCTGTCCAATCTTGTATGTTAATCTTGTTTAATCCTATCTAATCATGTCTAATACTGTTTGATACCATGTATAAATTTGTTTTTCCAATTTTTTCGGTTTTTTTATTTATTTTTGATTTGTTTTTTGATTTTTTTATTGTATATTTTTTTTATGACATATGTATATAATTGTAAATAAGTATATATAGCTAATTATAAAAAATATACATAAACGGATGTTTTGTAATTAAGTTATTAATATATAAATATTTGTAAGTATCCCTAAATTCTATGTTTATTTGAAACCAAATAGAGTAGACTATTGAGCTATTACTACATCTACATCTTGTCCATATTTCGTGGCATCACCCTACAAAGACAACTATGTCGCCGACTTGGAAAAAGGTAACCAAGTTGTCAAAAATGCATTTGCCTTACAATAGAAATGGACAACATTTTCACATCCTCCCATGTATAATACTGCCAAATATGAACACATTTTATATGGGGGTGATATAATCCTCCCATGAATTAATACTGCCAAAAAAGAAAAAATATCAAGCCGGTTTTAATTAGCACTGCTCTCTCCACCGCCATACACAACTGAGCCTGCACACTTTATTTTATTTTTTGTGTGTTAAGATTATAGAGGGTCATATTTAGAAGACTCTAGAGTTCTTGCTCATCCTAGTTTTCAGGCTGCACATTTTATTTTATTTTATGTAGAGGGTTATGTTTAGAAGACTCGAGAGTTCCTGCTCATCGTAATTCACCAATATTCATCTAGTATTCTTTCTAGGGTTTCCTGTTGTGAGAGGAAACCTTAAATTATAATTTGTGATTACAAAACAAAAATTCGGGAAAGGGATAGAGGACTGCATATTAATATGACTACTATAACTACTAATTTTCAACCGTATGATTAGAATAAACTGTTAATTAACAAAAACATAATCTATCACTATTATATTAACAAAAATATATCATAATAATTTAAATTATCAAAAATATACCTATATATACTTATTATTTTTCTAATTCTAATCAGATCATAATCTAACCTCTATCTCTAAGCGCATCTCTCTCTCTCTAATCGCACACTCTATCTCTAACACACGATAATCGCAGTTGTTTTTAACATGTGCTAATCACTCATCTCTCTCTAAAAATGACTAAAAACTCACAAAATATTCATATACTAATTATACAACGTCATACCCTAATTTTAAAATTTCATACCCTAAATGTTCTGAATTACAATCAAATATCTAAAAAAAACTTCATATCCTAATTTTAAAACTCCATACCCTAATTTCAAAATTTCATACCCTGATTTTAAAACTTCATACCCTACATATTGATTTCTCTTAATACTGTACATATGGATTCTCTTCTTTCAACTTGAAACCCACAAGTTTTACAATATTTTCAAACCTCAATAAATAGAAAACAATCTGACCAATTTCATATATTTTTCATATATTACGGGGTATCAACCAGTGTAATATTTGTGTATTACGTATGTATATATCTGTATTTATATGTATATAGATGTTTATATAATTTAGATGGTGTTCGGTAGTCAGTGACGGGTTTTCGTGGTGGAGGACGGGAGAGAGATAGAGTGGGATATGAAAGAAATATACAGAGAATAATGGAGTAGAGAAAGAGAGCAAGATCAGAGATATATACGGAGAAAAATTGATGAGAGAGAAGAATGGAGAAAAGAGAGAGAAAGAAGATAATAAACAACATTAAATTTGTTTGGTATGTTTTTGATAATGAAAAGTTTTTAAGTATTTTTTGTTAACTTAGTTTAAAAAGTAGTATGTTTTGTTAATTTAAGAAATAACAATATCAGATTTGGAAATTAATCCAATTAATTTAAGATGGACATACGCATTTTAAGATTTATTTACAGTCCATGAAGTCAAAAAGAAATACTAATCTTAGAATTAAACGTAGCATCTTTTTTTTTTTGCCACTGTTACAAATTGGATTGTGTTGTGTAAAACTCATCATTCAAACGTGTTGCCTTTCATTTTTACCCATGATAAAAAAAAAACACCTATGAGGTTTAAGCTAATCTTACAAATCACTACAAAATACATCTAATCTGAAAAAAGATGTGAAGTTATCAAAGAGTGAATAGAAGATGGTATTTGTTTTTCTTGTTTTTTAAACGTTATTACCAGCTAAAGATCGGACATGAGGGGGTAAGAAATTACAATTGACAGCGGTGCATGGGAGGAGTAGGGCAAAAGAAAGACAAGATTACCAAAAAATCTTATGACATTATTTAGCTCCCTATCACACACAATATGGAATATTTTAAATTAATTGGATTCATTTCCAAATCTGATATTGTTATTTATTCTAATCATATTGTTGTAGATTAATAGTTATAGTAGTCATATTAATGCGCAGTCCTCTACCCTTTTTCCCAAAAATTTCTAAAAGTTGTACTCATGTCTACCATTAAAAATTATGAAATTAAAATTACTCAAATTACTAATTACCAATTAAATAAAGGGGCAATTAACAAAAACATAGCTTAACTCTATTATATTATCAAAAATATACCCACAAAACTTAAATTACAAAAAACATACCTATATATACTTATTATTTTTCTAATTCTAATCAAACCATAATCTAACCCCTCTCTTTCTAACCGCAACTCTCCCTCTCTAATCGTACCTCTCTCTCTCTAACATACGATAATCGCACATCTTTCTAACACATGTTAATCATCTATCTCTCTCTCAAAATGACTAAAAACTCACAAAATATTCATATGCTAATTATAAAATGTCATACCCTAATTTTAAAATGTCATACCCTAAATGTTCTTAATCACAATCAAATATCTAAAAAAGAGTTCACACCCTAATTTCAAAACTTAATACCCTAATTTCAAAACTTCATACCCTAATTTTAAAACTTTATACACTAATTTTAAAACTTCATATATATGAATTTCTCTCAATACTATACATATGGATTCTCATCATTCAACTTGAAACCTACAAGTTTTACAATAGTCTCAAAACTCAAGAAATAGAAAACAATCTCACCAATTTCATATATTTTTCATATATTATGGGGTATCAACCAGTATAATATTTGTGGATTACGTATGTATATATATGTATTTATATGTATATGAATGTTTATATAATTTATATGGTGTTCGGTAGTTAGTGGCGGGTTTTCGTGGTGGATGAGGGGAGAGAGATAGAGTGAGATATAAAAGAAAAATACAAACAATAATGAAGGAGAGAGACTAAGATCAGAGATAGATGTAGAGAAGAATGAGTTTTTTGCTGAAATAGGCTACTTGGGTCCGAAAAATCCCAGAATGGGCTACCTTTCTTCAAAATTCCCAAAACGGTCTACTTCTGAAAAACGACCGATCGAAATGGTAAAAACGACCGGTCGTTTTTATCATGAACTCTCTGGAACAAGTTGGACAAAAAACGATCGGTCGTTTTGTACAATTCGATCGGTCGTTTTTCAGACCAAAAACGATCGGTCGTTTTGTCCATTTCGATCGGTCGTTTTTATTGTGAAACTTCCTATTTAAAAAAACTCATCTCTTTTGCAGACCTACTTTTCCAGAACTACTCTGTAAAAAAAAAAACAGAACTCTTAGATCATTTTAGGGCAAATCTCAGAGCTATTCGAAAACAGGTAAAACCTCGATATTTTGTTGAGGCTCTATGTTTGTGTAAGAGTCAATATTTTGTAAAGACTCGGTTTTTTCCACTATTTTTCAACACAGTTTTCACTATTTTCAATCTTATTTAGTTTTTTTTTTTGTGTTTTTGGAGTATTATTTGATTTTTTTTTTTGTGTTTTAGGTTATCGAAATGAAAAATCCTACAATTATGTGTTATTGGGGAGGTACGATGATGAAAACTATTAGCGATGGGTTATCTTATGATATTTCTTATAAAATTTTTTTTAAGGTATCTAGAAACACGACATACGACAAATTCTTGGAAAAATTGTTTAAGGAACTTGATGTATCATCGACTTCAAATCGTTTGAGTTTAACATGTCGTTATCCATATCTGACTACACTTACTGAGTTTAAATATATGCGATTGGCTGTTGTTGATAATGATTCGTTGGAAACCATGCTTGAGTTAATAGAAGAAAATGGAAGAACGTTTATAGAGTTATATGTTGAAATTGAGCAAGTTTACTCTTCTGATCAAGATTACGGGTTGTATAATAATATTCTTTCCACTAATGAAATCGGTACATCAAGTAGAACACCCATTCGATAAGAGCCAATGCCAGAGGTATATTCTAAGAACAACGAACTAGATTTGACACATTTGGATGCAGTGTGTCGATTGTCAGATAATATTGATTGGTCGAACAATATAAATGAGATAGAACTTGGAGATGAACCAGATGATGAAGATGACGAGTCTGACGATGACGTCAATATTAGCGAAAACGAGTCTGACGATGAATATGTCGCCCCTAAGGCCATTACTTGGTCTGGTAAACGGGTGTCCGGCCCCGACTATACTACTCTTTCCCTCGAAGAGGAAGAATATGTCGGCCCTAAGGCCACACCGCAAGCCGCTCGTGAGGATGTGCCTATTTCCTCCGAGTCCCTTCCCCCGTCTCACATAATGCCTTCCTCTTCTCGTCCCACTCGAGGTCGCGGAAAAGCTCAAGTCGGATCTTCCAACCGTCCTCCGCGCACCGAACAATTCTACGACGATCTATACATCGACCAATATCAAAATGCGCGACTCCACCGACGTATGTTTCGCTCCATGAACACAAGTCAAGAAGACTTGGACGAAATTGATAGGATAAGCGCCGAGCAACGGGCAAAGTTCTACGGGTATTTTCCCGATCTAGCCGGTCCCGACGATGACGCCGACGAAGAGGACGACGCGACCTCCCACCGCGACTAGGCGGTTATTTTATTTTGCGTTGTATTTCCTTTGTTTTTCATTTATGATGTCAAAGGGGGAGAAATACCTCTCTTTTATTTTGCGTTGTATTTCCTTTGTTTTTCATTTTCTTCCAACGTTGTTTTTGATGTAATAAGTAGCAAACGCTTTGCATTTATGTTATGAATCTTTTTTATGTTGCTATTTATCATTACGTGTTAAATTGTATGACGTTGTGAGATTGCGTATTTATAATTCTACAAATGCGATTTTGATGTTATTATAACTTGTGCGCATATATATCTAGTTGATTGGGTTATTTGTGTTGTTTTTCATTTGTGGCGATTAACCGTTTTTAGGCAAAACTATGGCCAATTTTTCGCTTGCATTTGATCGTTAGTTTTCCTTAATCGTTTAGCTTTGGTTAACTTCGTTTTAAATCGGATGTTGTGACATTTACTTGTTTTAAATCGGATGTTTAGTGAAACGTCACCTACACATCTTGTACTAAACATATTAATTTACGACATCATTTTATGTGATAATACTAGTTCTATAAATCTTTCGAAAAATCCGATCCAACACTCTCGTACTAAACATATTAATTTACGACATCATTTTTTAAGAGATCATGTTCAAAAAGGGGATCATGTTTTTATATATTTTTTGTCAAATCAGTGTCGAAAAGTGCAAAAAATTCTTCTTCTGTAAATTGTTTACAGTCGATCGGTCGACAGTGAAAAACGACCGATCGTTTTTCAACAGACGACCGATCGTTCTAAAAAACGACCGATCGTTTCAGATCAAATTTTTTCCAGAGAGTTCACAAGAAAAACGACCGATCGTTTTTCAGAAACGACCGATCGTTGTAGGGATGATTTCTTCCAGAGATTTCACAATAAAAACGACCGATCGAAATGGACAAAACGACCGATCGTTTTTGGTCTGAAAAACGACCGATCGAATTGTACAAAACGACCGATCGTTTTTTGTCCAACTTGTTCCACAAAGTTCATGATAAAAACGACCGGTCGTTTTTACCATTTCGATCGGTCGTTTTTCAGAAGTAGACCGTTTTGGGAATTTTGAAGAAAGGTAGCCCATTCTGGGATTTTTCGGTCCCAAGTAGCCTATTTTGGCAAAAAACTCGAGAAGAATTGGTGAGAGAGAAAAGAATGGAGGAGAGAGATAATAGGGGAGGAGAGAGAGAGTAAACGAGAGATAGAAAAAGAAGAGAATAAACAACATTAAATTTGTTTGATATGTTTTTGATAGTTAAAGTTGTAATTGTATGTTTTTGGTAATTTAATTTTAAAAGTAATATGTTTTGTTAATTTATCTTAAATATATATAGCACCATTTAAAAAAGGGCGATTAAATTGATGCTAAAAAGGTCAATTACTCGATAGAAGAGAATTAAACAACATATACAACCAGGGATTTGAGGAATTAACCAGCCGACCCTTATACATTTCTATAGTCAATTGAGTTTTTCGTATTTCTCGTAGAACTACTAAACAATTTATACAATATTTCTTGGAAAAGTGATTGAGGGCGCCTGCTTATTTTTTCTGAAATATTGTAATGTTAGGCAATTACCGCACTAAAATAAAATGTCATGCTATCTAACAAGAAATCGTACGTTGCTATGTGACATTCTATATTGAGTGAACTCATTATACGATAGTTTTTTAACATATTTAAATCTTACCATTTATCAAGGACAAAAACTATCATTTTAATTATCGAGACATGCATTGCAGCATTTCCAGGATATATTTTATATAAATGATGAAAATATACATATAAATGATACTTATTTATCAAAAAATAGGTCCCTAAAACACTTTTATCATTTGATACATACTATTTTTTTAAATCACATTATACCCTTCAAATTAATGCACTTTCTTCTCTCTCCTCAAACTAATACACTAATATATATTTGTATATATATATATATTTATAATATATATTAGTTATAAATGAAATTTATATTGTTTTAAGAGTGGTTTAACATTGTTAATACATTTCAAATTTCTTTTAATTCAGGAGTTTTATTTACATATTATGATTGAATAAGTTCTTACCAAAAATTTATATGAGAATAAATTAGTGTAAAAACAAATGGTACATGCTGATATTACATATGTTCAATACAAAATAATGTTTGATTTAGTGAGAGTCAAAAACCGTCACAAGCCTGTCACTAATTTAAAAAGCTGTCACAAATCTGTCACAAATTGACTAAAGTGTCACAAAACCGTCGCAAAAACCATCACTAATAAACTTGTAATAAAAAATACCGTCACTAATCCCGTTGCTATTTATGTATTTTTTTTATAGTGGTTACTTGATGCTACTACATATGTTACATGATGCTAATTCTTTTTAGTCTTTGTTTTTAACTTGTAATGCATATTTAACTTGAAAAAAAGTATTATTGAGAAAAAAACGACAAATATTGTATCATATAGCATATTATTTAGCATTATTGTATTACTCCTATATAGTAACACGTATTTCATCATGTAGCATCATCACATACATTATATTATATACTTTTAATAATGTGAGATATTTTGTATTTTTATATAAATAAAAAAGAATAAAGAATCATGATGCATCACGTACGTAGTATCATTTAGTCTTATAAATTTTAAATTAAAAAATAGCATAACATCATGATGCATCGTGCATTATCATTTAGTCTTACAAACACGAATATCACGTAACATTATCTAGTCTGATGCTATAAGAAAGTCTTGATTTTATTTTATTTTATTTTATTCTGTCTAAATTTTTTAAAACAAAATGTGTTTATGAACTTAATTTTTTCTTTTTCTTTTCTCTATGAACTTATATGAATTTAATAGAAGATTTTTTTAATTTGAAATAGTTTTATTTAAAGTGGAGTAAAAAAGGAAAGTACTATTTTAAGAAACACATGAAAATGGAAACTAATAATGTTAATATTAATTAGAGAGTGATTTATGGTAAATTTGTGTGTTATGGTATTGAAAGTAACATATTGTTTGATATTGAAAGATGTTATTTATTGGAGTCTAAGTTTTCTACCCCATCCGTGTCCCATTGCTTATTTTCATTCAAATTTTAAATTTTCATAATTTGTTCCGCAAATTTATAAGTTTTTATATTATATTGTATTCAAATTTTAAAACATTTGGACATAATATTGTTTTAAACAATTTTTCTAAGATTTAATGTTAATTTACACTAATTTATATATTTATTCCAAAATAAATTACGCGTGAATTTTCTTTTAAAAATAATTATTGAAATGTATTGATATATGTTGTATAGTAATTTTACAATTTTTTTTCAAGTTTTTTAGAATTTTTTGTGATTTTTTTCATTTATTAGGGAGGAAGGGAGAGAGATATTTTTTGTTTTTTTATGAAATTAGATTTTTTTTAGTTTATATAGTATGAAAAAGTGGTATTTAACAGTAATGCAAATTATAATAGGTATGTAATAAGAATTAAAATTCAAAAATGATACAGTATTAATCCTTAAAGCAGAAAATAAAAACAAAGCAGATATCATGAACTCTTATAAATAGCCACACAGACTAGCTTATTAACACTTGTACTTCTCCCGTAAGCTTTCTTTACTAATGTGGTTTTAACAACTACCAAATTACACTAATTACAAATGGCTGATGATTCTAACCAATCCGGGGCAGCAACTCTGAATCGTTTCTTTGACGAATGGATGAATCTACAAAAGCAAGATCTCTCGGACCTACTCAATGTCCTTAACATAAACAACGATGACCCAGGTAAGAATGACTTGCTAAACGGTCTCGTTAAGAAAAATATCGAACGTTTTGAAGACTATATTAGTACAAGGATGCGGCTCAGTAGGGACCAAATCTCGGCCTTTTATGCACCTGCTTGGTGCACCTCTCTGGAAAACTCCCTCTTGTGGATAGGAGGGTGTAGACCATCTATGTTTATACGACTCGTGTATGCACTGTGCGGTTCTGAGTTCGAGTCTCACCTCAGTAAGTTCCTAGACGGGAGCCAAGAAGGTAAACATACCAAATAAAAAGTTAGCGAAGCAAGTAATACCTTTTACATATTGATCCAAAGTTTTAAGAAATATGTTAATTGCACCTTAAATATTTCTCTAGTTCAAAAGATTTTGATGAACTCAAAACAATTTTACTATACATATAGTTTCATTTAACCATAAACAAGAAGGCAAGTTGTACTTTAGCATATTTCGACAAACAATTTTCAGAGACTGTCACTTAATTTGAAGATTCCTATGACTATTTTTCTAGGGACTAGGTAGAAGAAGAAAAAAATTATCATGGAAATTCTAATCTGTAGATAACAACCAGCTATTACATACAATTTCTAGAACTTGCATAATAAAGTAATGCTATTTAGCAAAAATAATGGGTAAATCTACGGTACATGCATGTACCTACATACAGATTTTGTTGATAATTCTTGAGAAAGAAGCGTAGTTTACCTTGCCAATTGCCATAGTATATATTTTTCCTTTGTAACTTTCGGTAAAAATGTCATGTTTGTGCTGGAAACACGAGTCCAAATCTTATACCACCTATTCTTTATTTACTTTCGTGCCTTCTTGTTTATTTTATCCAAAAAAGAATTCTAAAAAACTTGAATTTTTTTTTACAATTACTATAATACATGTATCAATACATTTCAATAATTAATTTTTTTTTAAAATCCACACGCAATTTATTTTGGAATAAATGTATAAATTAGTGTAAATTAAACATTAAATTTTAGAAAAATTGTCTAAAGCAATATTATGCCCAAATGTTTTCAAATTTGAATACAATATAATATAAAAACTTATAAATTTGCGAAATAAGTTGTAAAAATTTAAAATTTCAGTGAAAATAGATAAAAGGACATGAAATGAAGTAAAGAATAGGAGCAGAAGATTTGAACTATAGAAACACGCGTGTCATATTCAGATAAAATAGATCATGTTCTCCGCAAAGCAATCAACAAGATATGGTATATTGTAGGGGTACATGTGCATGTACCATAGATTTTCCCGATAGTAATACTTATGCATTGTTTATCAGTATATCTACCTATCTATGAAATATAAATATAGGTTACAAATCTTTTATCCCATTTCGTGCCATTTTAATTTTTAATCCAAAATAATTATTAAAAAAATGTTAGAATTATAATTAGACATATATCAATACATTTCAATAAAAAAAATTCTGACGAAAAATTCAAATATGATATATTTTGGAATTAAAATAAGAACTATTGTAAATTAAAAAATAAAATCCTAAAAAATAATGTAACTTTACAATATGTTTCAATGTTACGAAATATGTTTATAATACGTTGTATAAGTTTATAAACATACAAAAAATGTTATAAAAATTCAAAATTTGAACAAAAATAGCGAGAGGCACAAAATGAGGTATAAATTAGGGATATGAGATTTGTACTTAAAAATACCAAACTGTCAAATATGTACTTAACTATTTTGTTTTGAGGAATGTGGCATATGACACTAACAAAAATATTTATAAATTATAGAAGTATGCAAATATCCGTCAAGGAAACAGAGCCTGATCATAACAAATCGTTTTCTGAAAAATAGGAGTATTCCCAGCAGGTGACACATGTTTCGACCTCTCTCAAAATCAACTCACCGAGCTGGATAAATTGCAAAGGAAAACGATCAAGGATGAGGAGAAGTTGACTACACGCTGGGCGAGTTTTCAGGAAGAGATAGCAGACCAGCCACTCGTGATGTTAGCTAAGGCAACTAAAATCGATGAGTTAAACGAAGAGACGTGCAAGGTTTTAGATGAGCATGAGAAGTGTATGGCTAGTTTATTAGAGGAGGCTGATCGATTGAGGATAAACACACTTAGGGAAGTGATAAAAATTCTGACAACCAAACAAGCTGTTGATTTTTTAGCTACTAGCAAGAAGCTACATCTCTGTGTTCATGCCTGGGGAAAGAAAAGAGATGCAATGCGTTCTAATAAAGAAAATTAAGTATAGATACGGCTTGGTTAGCGAGTGTTTTTCTATATTTAGAAAACCTTATGAACATGTGGATAAAGACCATGTATGAAGCAATCTAATAAATGATGTAATTTTCTTTTTCTCGTCTTGTAATGGGCCAAATGTTTGTGTTGAGAAAGCCGTCCTCGGAATGAATAAGGCGTTTATTTTGCTAATTTTAGTTTAAACGAATTATTTTGCCAAACACAGTGAATGTGGATGTCATTGTGCTATAGTGTTTTCGTTTTCCTATTTGAGGAAGCTAAAAAGCAAGTAATCCCCCCATTCTTTCTTGTTTTTTTTGTTCATTAGTGATGGTATTCCTAAATGTGAATGGTAACTCAAAAGTAATTAAAAATGAGCAATATTGTCGATTTATCCTTTTTCTGTTTCTAGAGATTATTTTTATTACAGAGAAGTCTACTATTTTGAGTAAATTCATTATGGAGTGTAATTGATTATTTCAATCTAGACAAGTCATGGTAGCATGTCTAACAGATGAAAGTTTTAAAATAGGAAGAGAAAAAGGAACTAAAAGAATAATTTTTATAATAGCGCATCACGCTATTGCGTGTTGTGCCGCGCCCGCAGTTCGAATAGTGGTACATCCTCATAATAACAAGACATTTAATGAGACTCAAATCAACAACGGAACTCGTAGTTAACAGTTAAAACACCTATGAGAAATAATAACAAGATGGGCATCGTTTAACTCCTTTTAAGTATTAGACAAAATCGAAATTGTTATTGTTGTGGGTACTGTTTTGAGCCTGTTAGACTGGGATACCTATAGCTCTAACCTACCTATTTGCTAAAATGGTTAGGCCCATAATATTTCAGAAGCAATCTAAATCCTTTTAATCAAGCTTTCCTTGTTACTATAATGACTATTGCAAAATTGCAAAAAAAGATTGGACCATCTTTAATAGGTTTTGTCATGAATTGGGACACTGGCCTTGAATGTGTTAGACATTAAATCAGGCTGACCATAAATAAGATAAAGAGGTTTTACAAGATAACATCTGCTGAAATTAAGAACCCCAATCGTCGGACTAAAATTCTAATCTAGTGATATTTCCAACTTAAAAGACCACTATAAAGTCTGATAAGAACTTGTAAAGTATATGCTAACATAAACTCCAGTAGAAACACATTTCCAAGACTCAATTGCAAGTTTAATGATCATATAACAACAATTCAATCTAGCTACTACAAACACTAAATTTTGACATTCGTTTTTTCTCTTTCTGGATCATGTGAGTAGTGAACAAATAAATCCCGAATCATTCTTGCTAAATTTTATTCTTACTTCCACAATAGCGTGAATTTAATTAGTAATTAATGACCCAGTTTCAACTCATTTTCTTGCCTTCAAAACTTTCAAATTTCTTGTTCTCCAAATATAAATATATCTTTGTTGATGACAAATAGCAGTATTAACATAGAAAAAATATATAAGGTGAAAGTACCAAACATATTTTGAACATCGATACCGAGTATATAACAAACTAAATGCAACCACAATCCACAATATACATTGTAGTCGAACCGAGCACAATCCCTCCAGAGACACCAACCAAAACAATTTTAAGATATGAAAAAGTGCACCATAGATGTGATTTGAAATAATCCCAAGGAACCAGCTCAACACCAAATTTGAAATAATCCCAAGGAACCAGCTCAACACCAATAAACTGGTCCTTGTAAGAATTATTTATAATTCTTTTATAAATATTAATTTATTAAACATAGAATAAATATTTTTCATTAATGTGTTCCATATACATTTCATGAGTTATTTAATTTATGATTTAAACATAAATTTGTGAGTTAAGAAACTCTACATTTTCACCATATGATCGGTTGAGATTGATTCTAACTTGATGGACGGTACATATCGAAAGTACATGAAAAGTCTCGAGTCATCCTTCTACCTATATAAATGACACAATATCATCTCAATTTGTGTCAAATACACACACACATAAAGAACACATAAAGTAGAGATAGGCAAATGAGAAGAAATCCAAGTCTCTACCACGACGATCTACCTCAACCGTCCGAACTCAACTCTTAAGTCCCGAGCTCACCGTCTTTCCGCATAGCTTAAGTTATGCGTTTCGACATACTCTCGATATGTTATAATATGTATGATTATCATGTAGATAAGATCTTAAATAGTTATGTTAATAACGTGTAAAACAAATATATAAGTTGCAATTAACTTATATTTGGTATCAAGAGTATAAGTTAATATTTTCAAATAATGTTCTACGTAATTTGGTTGAACATGAAAATGGATTTCGCAATATATGTCTATGAAAACTAAATATTGTGCATATTAGGTTCGTTCTTCTCATCTACTAATGATTATTTAAGGGTTTACAAATTACTAGGGAATTGAAGGTTTTATAATGTTTTAATGCTTCATCGTACATGTATGTCTTACCACTAAATTCCCATTTACATGAAATGTGACAGATCGCAAGTATTAAAAACATAATTTGTGAATTTGTTAGTTTCCTGAAAGTTTTAACGCATTCACTTTCTTAATAAGTTTGTGTCATTTGAGTTTCATTAGCGAACTGGAAACCTAAGAAAAGTTTGTTCAAAAATAAAATTAGAAACTATTATGTGAATGTACAGGTTTTTCATTGTCTTTGTAATGTTTGAAAGTCAAAACATTACAATTAATTCTTATGGAACTTAGATGTCAATGTTAGAGAGTTCTAACATGCAGACATATATTTCAAAGTAAAATTTCTTACTTAGAAAATACGGACCATGATTTATGATGTAATTAGGTCGTCCTACTATGAGTTTGTTACTTCGTTGTACATAAGAGTACAAAATTGTTAATTGAAAAGGTATAAAATGATAAGTTGTACGTACGTATATTTGCATCATGTTAGCCATATTAATTATTGTAACATCTCATTTTTTAATGGCTATTTTAAATGTGTAAACATATTAAACTTGAAGATGAATATTAGAGCTTAACTTTCATTTTATTGTCCATGATTACCCTTTTATGTCATAATTATTAGCCCGTTACGTGTTTCATGGTGACTTATATATTTCACTGTGACTTATGGTTTCATTATGAGTAATGGGTTTATGAAAGTTATTTTTTGTTTTAATTCTCATTCATCATATTAGTCTCTAATTGATATGAATGGACATAAAAGCATACTTTACAAGACTACACAATGAGTTGTATCATTAAATTCTTTTAATTTTCATTATGAGCATGTTTAGTATGACATTTAATTGGATGATGAACGTTACTACATATAAATGGTTATTCCTATAATGCCTTATTGTTATATTTTATTCATTCTCAATAAGAATTGTTTGGTTACCGAATGGTTTTTTTTATAAAAAATGTTAATTGTTATCCTCGTAACCGATAATTTTATTAAATGGACATGCAAGATAAACTGTCAATACTACAATTATGTAAATTTAGTTGAAAGTTTGCGAACAAGTTTAGAATTACATTAAGGTTGAAAAATTATAAGTATTTTCCGAATAGGCTCACCTAGTATGATGCGATGGCAAGACAAGACTTCAGTCGATACTTGGCATCTTAATGAAGTCGGTTTTTAAGCAGACTTTGCTGCACAAACCCTCACCCTCTCTTACCTGGTCGTATTATGTTGGAGCTAACAAAAGGGTTAGAGTATGTAATAATTTTTCCGGTTGTATTTTCATACTTATGTTCGTCGAATGAGTGTCTTTATATTATGGCATGTGTTAGATAAATGAATAATACGAATGAATGAATGATAAATATTTAGCCTCTCAATTAATTATATTAACTCACAATGATGCATGCCAATAAGTCTAATATAGTATGTAACTTGTTGAAAGGTTAGCCAAAAAGGCTAATAGTAACAAGACATCATTTACTAATTATTTTAGTAACTAATTTTGATATATGACTAAAAGTAGAGATTTAAATACGAATTTCCGAGTCCAATATTGCATTATTTAAGAGTACATTGAAATTGCTACTGAAATCCAATTATCACATTGTAAGAAATGTAAGGCGAAGTTTCAAGATGTTGTTACGCATTCAGTTATAACTCAAGTTATAACTGAACTCTGGAATAATAAATGAACTGAACACACAACGTTGATGACGGAGTTTGATCTAGTGCTAGATCTACGTCTCCAAGGCCTTCGCCCAGTGATTTATTGATATGTCAAGTACAGTAATGAGTTTTGAGATTTACAACACTCAAGCGTATCTGCCTAAATCTATACCTCACAACTTAAACACTATCAATCTATCTAGACCTAAGTCTATGATTTTTTTTCAATAACCACTCGTGTGTTTTTCTCTCTCTAATAATGTGTCTAATCTATTTTTTTTTAAATTTAAACTAAGGTAAGAAAGGTTGAACATAGAGTTTTTTATAAGGTCTATACCTTTTTTTTTTTTTAGAAACACGTGAGATAAATAATAAAACAACACTCCGGTTTCAAAGTAAAAAGAAACAAGGATCTAAATCGTGAGCTGCAAGTCATTACTTAATAAGCGTTTTCCCCCACTTATTTTACCATCCTAAAGCTTGGTAGGGCAGACAAATTAGTGACATGAGCATCATAAACCTCCCGCGGTAACTCCATCAAGTTAAGATAAGTATTTGTATTCTTATTAGAACCCATTTTTGCTAATCTGTCTACCACATTGTTATTTTTCCTATAAATGTGACTCAAACTATTGCAAACTAGATTCATTAGAACACAAGTGTCATCCCATATATCGGTATAAGATATATGAGGTTTTGTTTTACCATTCCACCAATTATTTACTAATAAAGAGTCAGTTTCAATGTCGACATTATATATATCTAAAGAATAACAAATTTGGAGCCCAAAGTATAGTGCACTTAACTCAACATAAGTATTACTTTTAAATCCTAAATGAGAGCAAAATGCGAAAATAATATTATCTTTATAATCACGCAAAACACCTCCACTTCCAGCTTGACCAGGGTTACCAAAAGAAGAACTACAACTCTACTCCGTTTATATAATACGGTTACAAGACTAAATAAAATATTAATCAAATCTTCTTTGTTCAATCTTCAATCTTCAATATTGTAATTGATTTGATATCTTTCCTTTGTTGATCTTGTTATCAATAAAGTACTGGTTTTCTTCATTTCGAAATTCATTAGTATCTTTCTTTACATGTGTTCAAGATCTTTACTTTATCTTCAAACATATTTCCTTATTTATCTTCATAGATCTTTCCTTTTTTCCTCTTTATTATAATTTGATTTGACTTTATCGTTTGGAGAATATCTTCTGATTTAATCATTCAACTACTTGTAGACTACGTCCAAATCTTTAATCATCAAGATAAGAGTAAAATATAAGTCGACATAATCTTTTTCAGTAAATTCGCCATAAACCCAGTTATATGTGAGTTCTAACTGAAACTGTAATCTCCTTCACCATCTGAATCGAAAGTCCAGTTGTAACCGAGATAATAATAATCTGTGAAATACACTCAACTTAATCAATTAAAAGCACCACTTTATATCAATATTAAGATCAATAAGCTGCCATATTAATGACAAACAAGTTAGTCATTCTCTACACCTAACACACATGAACGAAACTCATATTTATAGAATTTATTGTTGAAAGTTATGAGTTGTATATACGTTTTTAAATTTATATTAAAACAAAAGAGCGTTTTAATATATAATTTTAATATTATATGTCACAATGAACATTACTGATAAGGATGCATATACATATGAAAAGTTGGCTGATGTGCATATTATTTTTTGATTAAAACATGACACGCATTTTAATCATTATATTGCATTTGTATAAGCTTACATGTCATCATAAACATTACTGATAAGAATGCATGTTACATATGAAAAGTTGGATGATGCACATATTATTGTTTGATTAAAACATAACGTGCGTTTTAGTCATTATATCGTACATATTGTTGTCCCAACTATTATTTTTAAGCCAATTTTGACAATATAAAGTTAAGTCAATTGATGTTCACCATATAAGTTTTGGTAATAGATTATAAGCTAAATCACATATATAACATTCATATTATGTGAAAATTTATTAGTCCACGGGTACAAAATTTTAACCGAATGAATGTTAAATAATCATTGGTGTATGTGTAATTATCAATTAAAATTGTTGATGCTCTAATGTCAATATTCATAGTATTGTTTGACTAAAACTCAGTATAGGTTTTGGTCAAATCTAGTGAATATTTAGTTTAAACAACTACACCTAATAACATAGAATTGATATTCATATTATTGTTCAATTAAAATTAAATGTATGTTTTAATCTATATTTTAATAAGTATTAATGATAATAATTATTTTAAATCAACATCATATGTCCCGACTTTGGTTGTCCACATGTACAAATTCTTGGATACGGATGCTTGGTTATAAACGTTATGTTTTGCATCCATTAGTGCCTTAATTATGATTGCTAAATTATGGTTGCGTACAACATTGTTATGGATCGTAGATGCATAAGAGCTGATTTTTATGTATGTTTGTTTTTGTTTGCCCACAAGTTCAAAAACATTATGATACAAATAACTATTGATTTTTTTATCATTGTTTAATCATTCTTTATAACTTGGTTGCCCACATTTCCACTTATTTTGACTAAGTAAATATTATGAATGATTTCTTAGGGTATAACATTAAGATGGAAAATATAAGATATCCATATATACCATATTTTTTCTAGTTAGACAAATATTATGGACGAACTTAAATTTAACATTAAAAATAAAAATATAGCTCAAATAAAGATGCCATATTTTTATAGTTAAATTTTCAAAATGATCCATTTTATTGACCTATTCCATTAGTTATAAACTGTCTTGCAAAATGATATGCTTGATTCAAATGTGTTGTTAAAATACAAGTTGTTTTATATGTAAAGAGATTGGTTTTAAGTTTTACGAATCTAATATGATTATTGGTGTGTATTATTAGTCAAGTTGAATTTGGATACCGACAGGTAACAAATTTACTTGATGAAAGTATACCATCAATTAACTTACTAAATAAATATAGAAAAGAATAAAAATGTTACATAGTGTTACATGATCATTTCTTCGTAAGAAAACAGTAATTGTTTGATATTTTGAAAAAAGAAATATGAAAACACTAGTTGATAGATTCTTTTAATATGATTAAATTAATTAAATCTCAAAGTACAAATTCGTGAGCTTTTACAAAATTCTTACTTTATTGTTCATATTTTCTTTATAGGTCGCATATTAGTTTGCTAGTAAACAAAAAGTTTTTATTTGAAACTAATTTTATATTGTTAGATCTAATAGAATATAAAAGTTTTTCAACCACATTATGTGCATGTAGATTGATACCTTTAATAATTATAGTAATGAATTTTTTAAATTTTATTAAATAAATGAGTTTTGGTTATCGATAAAGTTACGATAACATTAGTGAGCGAATTGGATTATTCAGTACACCAACTATTAATATTTTTCTTAATTCGTATTAAATAATAAATGTATTATTACAACCACTATCAAGTTATATGTTACTTACCATAAATTTTAGAGTAATGGTTAAACAAGTAGGAGATAATTACTCGTTTCACTATTAATGTATTATTTAACCATATACTTCTATAGTAAGGGTAAAATCAATGGAAGTAATTAATAATTTTAAAATAAACTCATTGTTGAGATTTACTTGAACTAACATTTTATTTGACTTCAAATAAAATCGTTAACATATTTTGTGTTCATAACCTATTATTTTGAAGTAACCATTAGTTTAGTAGGAGTAAACATTTTTTTATAGCTATTATCATTTTGTTTTTGTAACATATTATTTTACTAATGGTCATATTCATGTAAGTAAGTTACTCGACCCATAATGAATTGCAAAAAGATTTTTAAAGGGTTTCTAAATGATAAAATGTTTTGAAAGAGTTTTACGACTGATTAATAGTATTGTAAACTGGTTCTTGTGTGTTTGAACTATTAATTGTACTTAAAACACATATTATTGTAGGCAACGCTCAAATAATCATTATTCATGGTGGATTACTTTTTTTATAATATTAAAAATGTCTAATAAATGTTTTATTTTTGCAAGAATATAAAGATTTTATGCTCACGTATCATTGATGTGATACATAGAAAAAAAATATGATAACTAAATATTTCACAATTGCTCATTGCTCATTAAATTATGAGTTTTATATATGATGCTAATATATGCTATAATGATCAATAAATGCATTGGTCAATTTTATGTCTTATTGCTCAATAAAAGTATGTAGAAATTACAAGTTACATTTCTCAATAAAGGTATAGAGAAATCATAAGCTACATTTCTCAATAAAGTTTTGTACAATTTATGTTTTATTGCTCAATATAAGATTGGAGCCATTTAATAACATAAGTAATTGAATGTATTATCACATTCTTAATATATCATCAAGATAAATTATATAATACTTTGAGTACAAAACTCATAATAATAGTTGCAAATTAATTTCAGAACTTATATTATGTCGAGCTTATAACCGAGTCGTTGAAAATGAACGTTTGCAATTATTTTTGACAACTAGTATTCAAGTGGTGTTGAGTTCACATAATGTAAATGCTAAGTTTTTGAGGCTAAGTTTAGAAACAATACTATCAATAAACACATAATGATCGTATATATCTTAACGATATCTACATAATGATTGTAAATATCAATATGCTATTACATAATGATAGTTATTTATTTGATAAGTAGAGATCTTATTAGTTATTGTTTCTACTGTCCTATTATCAACTTAAATACGTACAATAATGAAAAGTTATGAACTTTTAGTGGAACTGTCTTTTCTTAAGACATTATCGAACCATTTCGATTATACTCGCCTTATAGGCTTTATTGAATAAGTTGTCGTCGTCGTAGTACATGGAAGTAACCATGCTCTCAATTGTAGTATGGAACCGCAATGACTCTCACCGCCGATTTGTTTAGTAAAGTGTCTCATAAATCTATTTGGGCACTGATGATTGATTATGGAATTATGATATGGACCAAGTGTGAGAATGTAAGAATTATTTATAATTCTTTTATAAATATTAATTCATTAAAAATAGAATAAATATTTCTCATTAAGTTGGTCCATATAGTTATGTAATTTATTATTTAAACATAAATCTGTGAGTTAATAAAATCTACATTTCCACCATAATGATCGGTTGAGATTGATTCTATCTTGATGTACGGTAGAGATCGGAAATACATAAAGAGTCTTGGGTCCTCCTCCTACCTATATAAAAGACACAATAGCATATCAATTTATGTCAAATACACACACATAAACAACACATAAAATAGTGTAGTGATAGGCAAATGAGGAAAAACCCAAATCTCTACCCCGACGATCTACCTGCGTCATCCGAACTCAACTATTAAGTCCCGAGCTCATCGTCCTTCCGCATAGCTTAAGGTATGTGTTTCGACATTGTAACGCCTAGAGTTTGGAGTTTATTTTTGTGGTAACGCCTAGAGTTTACGGAGCTGTTGCGTGTCTTTTATTATGTATGATATTGCATATAGGTGTTTACCTTAGTTGAGTTTTGTAGATGTTATGGAGTTGTTACAGGTTGTGAACCCTGCGTATGTTATTTCTTGAATTATGTCACGAATTGTACGTTTAGAATTTTTATGGCCTTGTTTATATAAGTTTATCATTTCTGGGTATAGTTGTTTAGAAAGGAAATTTCGGGACGAAATTCTTTTAATGAGGGTTAGTTGTAACATCCCGTATTTTTATAAGTGTTTTTAATTAGGAATTAATTTATCCAAAAACGTTTTATTCAAATTTTACCAAAAACCGGTCACTCGACTAATTTTTAGCCAAAAACCGAAACTCTTCCAAAAAGCTTTATTTAAAAACATGTTACTAATTTTACTAATAAAAAGGACCCAATAAATTTGTTTATAAATATTTGTTATTTTTGAGTAGTAAAACAATATTTTTGGATTAAGAGTTAGCTTTTAGAACTTTTAGGACCAAATAGTTTGCTTTCACAAACTATCTAAAAACAGTTTTTCTAAACCAAAAATCAGCGCACTTTCAATTCTTTAAACCTAAAACCAGCAAAATACAAGAGAGAAAAGAGAGAAAAATGTGAAGAAGAAGAAGAAGAAGAAACCACGTTAGCGGGTTCATACCGGAAGCATCTCCACTACGCTCTAAGTTAACGGAGGTTATCCATTGCGACTAGACGAGGGTGTATGTTAGGATTAGGTTTCGCGTTTATTACAAATTGGGGCTTTTTGCCTTTTATATTAATTATGTTATTAAATTGCTAATTGGGGTTATTTGTTGTACTTTTAATTCACTTATTTGATTTTGGAGTAGTTGAGAATTTAGTCTTTTAATTTCGGATTGATATAGCTTTTGCTTTAGGAAGAAAAGTAGCTTTTCTCTAGAGTGCTTTGAATGAATATTAATCCAGGGATATTTTTCAGTATTATACAGTGAATCAAGAGAATTAATTTTATATAATAGGATAAGTAATACCATAGCTAGGCAGAGTCTAGTAGGAAAAAAAACCCTGAGGATCTTATTCCGATACGTAATCGTAATAAATACGTGATAGTAATATATATTTATATATTGCAATAACCGGTATGAACTTTAGGTGATTCATAAATGGACCCAGAAAATAATAAATATTGTAACTAACCCCTTTTGTACAATCTACTTTAGGTGATAGGTTGCATGTTGTTATGAGTTGATTATGTGTTATCATAGTTGTGGATGAAATTGGGTAATTTATTGTTGATTAAAAATGAATTGTAGTTTATGCATACAAGATGTTTGTTAAAATGCCTGAATGAGGTTTATGTTGTTAGACTTGTTTGGCTAGTCGTGAATCTAGCATCTAAGCTTATGGGTTATGTTGAATTACGTTAGAGTGACGTATGAGAATGTGTTATTTGCGTGGATTTATATTATTGGCCGAGGTCGTATGAGAATGTGATATTTGCGTGGATTTATATTATTGGCCGAGGCCTTGTGATTTAGCTGTAGTGGCAATGGTCTCTGTCTCTCCCTAATTCCGGGGACAGAAGACGGCCGAGGGGATAGGGAATGACTCGTCTTACGGACTGGGGCGAGTGACGTGAGAGGTCCCAGTGTGCACTATATTTATTTTATTATTAGCTATGGTCTATATATCTCCTTAATTCCGGGGATATAAGACGGCCGAGGGGATAGGGAATGACTCGTCTTACGGACTGGGACGAGTGGCGTGAGAGGTCCAAGTGCGCACTATAAATCTACTTTTATGTTAGCAATGGTCTATGTCTCTCCCTAATTCCGGGGACATAAGACGGCCGAAGGGATAGGGAATGACCTACCTTACGGACTGGGGTAGGTGGCGTGAGAGGTACATGTATGCTTTAGTTGTGTGTTGAAGTTATTTAATTTATCTTGTTGTACGACGTTATTTTATTTCTTTTTATTTGTTGCTACCATAGTTGTTGTTGTGAGTCTTGCATTTATGGGATGGAGTGATGGTATTTTGTGGTGCCGTCCTGTCTATGTATGTGCGTGGAACTCACCGTTACAGTTTTGTCTTTCAGGTACAACTTAGGTTGAGACTTTTGGATAGGAGGCATTGGAATGCATCACATGGGTTCGGGGCTTTCGCTTTCTTTTTATTTTAGAACAGTTTTGAGGTTGTAGCCTACGGGCAAATTGCATTTGTTTAGTTCTTCTTATATAATTTTGTTAAAACCTTTTGGTCGTGTAGCCGCGTTTGGCAAGCATTTTATTTATTGTTTAATTGTTCCTTTAGCTCGCGAGTTATTTCTTTTAAAATTTTAAAATTTGTACCAACAGGTTCTATTTTCTTTTGTTTTAAAAAGTTCACGCCTCGATGTCCGTGTTTTATGAATTTTGGGGCGTGACAGACATAATCTCGATATGTTATAATACGTATGATTATCATGTAAAAAAGATTGTAAACAATTATGTTAATAGCATAATATAAACAATTATGTTAATAGCATAATATATTATTATAAGTTATAATTAACTTACGGTCCTTTGAAATTCTTTTTAAAGGACTAACATTTAGTTTTGTAATCTACAAGTAGATTTTCCAAGGGTTTCTCGGAGTTAGTATTAATTTAATTATGTGTATAAATGAGTGATTGATTACTCACCTTTTGACCATTTACTGAATTAGTAACAAATATACTGGCATTGAACTCAAATTTCTTTTTTCATTTTCGTTACTTACTTCATAACTTTATACTTTTAAGTGGAAGTCCAATTATTAGTTTACGATATATGTTCTTTCTATTGCCTATTTAACTAAGTACACAAAGAATTGTTTGTACTGTTGGTCGAATGATCATTTTTTCCTTTTGAGAAGTCGTATAAATGTTTTTCTTAAACAGAATGTATCGTAATTTTTTATTAGAAACAATTAATTCTCGAATTCATTATAGACTCTAGAGTAAGGCACCTGGCAAGCCGGCCCATTACATACCGTCTTCTAAAAATTCTGATAACGATCTGATTGTAGTATTCGAGTGGCTCATTGAAGATTCTTATTTGACTTTTGAACAAATTAAATAAGTCAACTCCCAGACAGTCGTCAAAACAAATTTAAAATTTACTCCTTATTTATATTTAATCAGTAGTGCATGTTGACTTATTGGGCTTCTTTTGTGAAGGATAAATTAATAATCAGTTTAGATTTTATTCCACACTTATGTCTCGTATGGTGAGTTTTTTAAGGTGTCTGATCTGTATTTCAGTATTTTTATAGTTTAGATCAATGTTTGAAATTCTTTAGTTTAGAGAAGTAGTTTAAATAGATTTGTTATCATGAAATTGTAATATTGTAATATTAAAAACATATGGTTTAAGTTTTCAGCTAATTCCCCAGCCAATGTGTGATGTATGGCGATGTCACTGCAGTACAAGAATTTTTAGTGCATGTGATTCGGAAACTAATTTTTTGTAGACAGTCAAAAATTAATTTCCAAGGAATTTAACATTTACAGAAACTTGACAACAAAATTTGAATTGTCGCGTATAAATCGTTATTTGTAGTAGTGAATTGATTGCACAAAATATATAGAGTAATGAATTGGTTCATTTGTTAAATAATGTTACAAACACAGAACATCCGATACATAGAGGACAGCAAGGTCCTCGTAACAATATTTTTAAAACTTATTAGATGTGGTCTTTTTTATGGCGCCTCGAAAAATATACAATGTAACAGTGCTACATACATTTTGCAATAAAAGGTCATTTTGCAAGTTTAGCACGACTGTCATTTTTAGGGTATTAACTCTGGTTTTTTTCTACTATTATTTTGCACATCCAATGACTCAATAGATGTTCTCTCTTTTTCCGGAAGAAAATCATAATATCGAAACAGATTACTAATCCAGTAATAAAATATTTGAAGGCCTCTCTTATGACAAAATAGGATGGCCAAATCTAATAAAATTATGTATATTGGCTAAATTTTGATTCCGTTAAATTTTGGCTCACTAAGTTAAGAAATTTGAGCCCGCTAAATTTTGGCTAAATTTTTTTCAAAAAAATATCCTTACTGTTGTGTGACATATTAGCTCACATATATATGTGTATAGATATAGAGAGAGAATATAGGGAGAGACAACAACAGGGTCTTTATTAATCAGAATGTATGAATGAATGTAAAATACAAGACTCCTAGCCCTCTTTATATAGATAGAGGGGTAGGGTTACAAGCCCAACTTGGGCCCATAAAGTATAAGCCCAAGAGTCCAATAATCTCACAACACTCCCCCTTTGGACGTCTTGAATTCTTCGTCTTCATGCAGTCGATCTGAGTCGAGTTCATTCGCAGTGCTAAACACATAAAAACCTTAGGGCCGGAAAACCCAGTGTGGGACAAAACCGGTACCTAGGAGAAACTGTGTAGCCGAATGATATAGGCCGAAATATCATGTAAGTAACTAACCACAAAACAGTGTGCCTCATCAAAACCTTGTCAGAGCAAACCCAATGGGAAAATCTCTGATCGAAGGAAAAAGAGTGCAACAATGGTAGTAGTAGGGATCAACCACAAAACAGGTGCCTCATCAAAACCTTGCTAGAGTAAACCCAGTGGGAAAAAATCTCTAGTCGAAGGACAAAAGAGTACACAGTGGTAAGAAGTATACAACAGGATACTCCCCCTAATTTCGGCAATCTTAAGTGAGATATAATGGGAACGTGTCTCGCTAAAAACCTTGCCAAGGAAAACCCAGTGGGAAAAAACCTTGGTCTAAGGACAAAAAGAGTACACGAGCATGCGACTGGATGCTCCCCCTCACTTGCACACGACAGGGTGCGAGGATTTCGACTAAGTAGTAATTAGTGCAATAAGCATTCACCTGGATGCTCCCCCTCACTTGCACACGACTGGGTGTAATGATTTCATATTCGAATAAATAGTATGAGCATTCGACTGGATGCTTCATTTACTTGCACACGACTGGATGCAAGAAAATCTAACGTGGAATAGAACGAGCATTCAACTGGATGCTCTTAAACTTCATATGTGAAGATTTATTTCGGCGAAAAATGCTAAATAGCACAATCTAGTCATGTCTCTCTTGATCGATAACAACAAGTTGTCCTCAAATAAGACAGGTGTTTTATCTGGATCGTGAGATAGAGTATATGTAATTCAAATATGGCTAATACGAGCTCGAAGTCATATACACTCTCTAGTCGTCTCATAGAGCACGAGTAGATCAGAGTGATTCGTTTGGAGTCGTTCCAAGACCTCCAAGATATCGCCTTATTCCTAATGGCAAAGACATACCATGTTAGGAATATCCCTTATGCGGGTCTGATAAGTAACCAGCATCGGTATAACCGAAAAAGGGTTGCGTTAATTCGAGTACCAAAGGGGGTAGGTACACTCGATGACGCAAATGGGATAAACTAGCCCACTTCCAAAATTACCATAAGGTAAGGGAATGTGTCTTTAGTGCCATTTCGATGGCAGCGTGTTAGCGCGATGTTGTGTCGAGCTATACCATTCACAACAGACGAGATGTTCGTCCTAGCACATTAGACCAAGTACAATGATGCGCTTATTGTACTTAGATATGAACATTATGGTTCAATATCTCTTCATCGTCTCATCAGGGACGGACTGGGTCTATATCAATGTCTAGTGATCGAACGATCATGGGAGAATCTGACGACTCAACGTCATGATGACTAAAACGTCATAACACCTTCTGGGTGTAGTCTGAATCATGGACTTAGATTCAATCTTTACGGGACTCAATCATCAGGTTGAGTCACTACCGTGTCTTCCCAAGATCCTTCATCTCGAAGGCAAATCCAAAAATGGATCGCGTAATAAAACACGCAAGGGCATAATACTTGTTCAAGTATCCCAAGCTAATCAAGTACTCACTTAGGCGGGTATACCACATCCGCTCGGATTATATTAATCCATATAGTGAATGTCTCATTTAATTGAGATCGTGTTCCGTGGTCAGGAACTACTTGATTCAAGCATTATGAAGTCACACAGGGAGCTTCATCTATATCTCTTTGTCTAAATCCCCATAGAGATAAAACTGTGACCACATTCATGGCTGCATACTCATTTTTCGGAAACTACTAAACTGGTAAAGTAGGGGACCGTTATAACGTCCATTACGAGGAAATCAACCATATCGTAATCAATTCCAAGGTGTGAGAGAAGCCTTGCGCTACTAGACGAGCATTCTACAATCTCATTATTCTCATCACTTTTCCTTACGAATAACCAAATAAACGAACTCGTTTAACATTGGTGGTGTTGGAGCTACAGGTCCGAACACACTTTCGCTAAGGAGTCTACTTGGATTGCAAGTTTCCATTAGGCCAGTCTATTCTACGTTGACTTCAGGCAACGGTACATGGTTCCCTGTCATAATTTGCTCATATTATCAGTCGTCACTGAATATATGAACAAGTAATCAATGACAGTCTCGTCTCGCTTCAATATCGTCTAAGATATCATGATCGACAGATATTTCGAGATTCTTAGGATGAGGAGGAAATCACACATCTCCTTGATCCTTTATAATCTCGTGTGACAAACGAGTTTCAGTTCACCACCTCTGGGGCTGAACGAATTAAGAACCGGTCAACTTCCTCATATCTTAGGAAGGACGACAGACTGACGGCCGACGGCAGCGTCCTTTGCTTGGTGGGTTCGGCCAAAGCAACGTGTTACGACAGGAACACGGCGTCCGACAGGGACGTCTATCCTTGCAAGCATTTTGCAGCAGGTATAAATGATCTCGTGACATCTCATAAAGTCATTAAATGCGTTTGGCATTTAGTTAGACTTGAGGGAGTCTATGCACTTACTTATCACTAAGTACAGTTTTGGGGATCAAGCTAAGACTGAGTGGGTTATGCCACGTTACTTCACGTCGTTCCTTATCAACGGTAACGTGCAAATCTCCCCCTAACGACGGGGAGAACAGTCTTAGCGATGTCACTTTCGCATATCATGCGGTAAAGAGATCGCTTGCCAAGGTTACTCTATCAAATGATAGGCAGGAGATTCATAATCGACTTATGTCCCCTTCAGAGGTCCATATTTTGAACGCTAGAGCGGCTCAATCAAAATATTAATTAATCACTTTAAACACGCGTTAATATGAGACTTCTGGCTCATAACCAGTAACCAGCTGGTACGCATATGGTGTTTGAGTGTCTATGAGCCTCATAACGGACCAATGCAGCAAAATAGCATAACCCCACATGGAAATATAAATCTTGGTGCGCAAGACCAAGAAATGCATGCAATCATTTGCAGCCGCATACTTTCCGTGAGTCCATTTGGGTCTGAACATAATCGACAGGATGTTCAATTTCAATTTCCAAACTCAAGTAATTCAAATCGAAATTTCGATTATTACTCTTCGGAATTATCAAGTCGACTAGACTTTTCAGGATAATCCGGATCATGAGCCATCAACTTAATGATAGG
The DNA here is from genome assembly GCA_963920805.1 of Primula vulgaris. NCBI lineage: Eukaryota > Viridiplantae > Streptophyta > Magnoliopsida > Ericales > Primulaceae > Primula > Primula vulgaris. The sequence goes on from OY987219.1 coordinate 13,033,720, forward strand.
GCTAAAAGTTTTGGAAATACTGCATTTCTGTGGACAACAATAAAATGTGACCTTATTGTCGATGCTTCAACCATAACCATTTATATTTATGGTCCGTCTTATGGTTGGATAAGTCCACAATAACTCCTTCAATTCTTTACCAGAATTCTACGAGTTCATTTTGTGATCTTTACACATACTAGTCTTTCAAAGTGAGCATTAGTGGCATTAATTTCGGATTAATCACGAAATATATTCTCAAAGAGAATCCAAATGCGATGCGATTATAAATCAACCATCGTCTTTTGACCCGGGAATATCTCATCCGGTCAATTCCACAATATCAAAATTCTCTTATCAATCGACGACAGGCGAATGATAGTACAGACAATCATGTCTTAGCATCTAAATCATTTATCATTCGACGACAGGCGAAATGATAAGGTAACTTTAAATGCTTTAAAGAATGTGGTAGCAACCACTTGAAAGACATTTCAACTCCTCTAAAATAAGTTTTTGAGTGGAGGCTATGTAAAGAAATTTCATTTCTTTCCTGAGCTATTACCAGATAACACTGGTTTTCTCGAATATTTTATAACTCAACAAGGTACGACAGGACCTGCATGAGTATAACGCCTCATATTTGACAAATCAATTTGGCTTTACCAAAGATTTCGATTTTGGAACGACAGGTCCAGAATCGTTGTCACTGAGTGCTCTTTTAGGCAAATAGTTGGTGAAATTATGTGGTACACTGTTACCCACTATTTCCAAAATATATCAACTACCCCACAGGTATGGCCTAAAATTTCATAATTTAAAGTTTGGTCACATTTGTCAAAGGAATTTGCTCAAAACACTTTAAATTATTTCGAGAAATTTTGTAAACAGGCAAACCATAATCCAAAAATATGGTCCAAATGGAAAAATAATAATCCAAATGGAAAACATAATCCAGATGAGCGAAAAAATGGCTCAATGATTTATCAAAATCAGTAAAGAAAGGTATCAAACTCATTTGAGCCACAAAATCGGGGGTCTCAATAGTTTCCTTTCAATTAACTTTAACCACATTAGCATCGATTTTTCCACCTTTATAATAGTTGTGAACTATTTAAGGAGTAACCGTGCATGACCGTTGTCTTTATAGCATAGAGTTGGCTCCTTGAGCATCATCTCTTACTTTGTGACAACGGCCCATATTGTTCCTTTCAATTACTGTCTTGGAGCCACAGGTTTCAATTTCGACAATTGTCTAAAATCTCGCTTGGCTAAGCGATTCATCGGGATCGCGACAGTTCGAGACAAATAACACTTATCTCGGTTCTCGATTCGTGAAAAAAAAAATGTACACGAAGAGCATTAATATCAGGCAAACAATTCGCCATTGACCCAATAGGATTAAAACTACTCACCGGGGTAATTTTCTTATCCAATAACAGATGGGCGATAAAGGAACATGGTGAATATAAATTCACGATACTGCTTATGGATTGCAATTTCCAAGCTAGTATTTTGGTGAAGGATTGCTCCAATATGTCAATTTCAGACATTTGTTCACCATAGACGTCATCACGTCTCAAATGTGGCGGCGCAATAAAATCAACGCCTTAGCATTCATCTCGAGGGTAACAACAAACTCGTGTTTTACTCATCAAAGATGACATCCAAATAATTTGGGTATCACATGCTCACACATCAGGGTGACTAACATGTGGTGACGGAATAACATCAACGTCTAAACAGTCATTTCGCAAGTATGTTTTGCGATTTTTCTCATCATAGATGGCATCCAACATGTGTTGGGAGTTCTGGATTATTTTTCATATAAAACGAATGGTTTATATGTTTATGGTTTGCACAAGCATAAACTTTAATTTCGAAACGACAGGTTCGAAAATAGTTTTGCTTTTAATGTGAATATGTTCTCATTGATCGAACGACAGGTCGATACAGAGACACCAATTCGGCGAAACATACATCACTATATAAACACATTCGGGGAAATTATTATTTAGTCAACCCCTTTCGGTAGCTCTACTTGAAAAACGACCAGGAAAGACGGTGAGGGTGGAAGGCACGAATGCCACTTAAAACCCGACCTCATTAGGATATCGACTTCCGCCTATATCTTTCCTAGACATCGTATCCAAATAGGTGAGCCTATTTAGGGAAGGTTCATAATTTTTCCAACTTAAATGTGAAAATATATGATTTCGCAATTCTACCATTCATGGCAATAAATAACAGGTATATCTTTTCTAGATAACCACATATATACAAGGCAGTATAAAATATATTCATGATATATATCTAATCATGCAGTAGATTTGGTGATAAACTAAATCAATTCAGGATTATCAATCACACAAATTATATCATACCAAATCAAATCAAATCAATTAACTGCCATATGGTATATTTATATCTATGGTAATATCAAAAGATATGTTGATTATACTAATAAGATATCAATCAATTATCTACGGTTTATTGCCATATAAGTAATTCTATACATAGTAGTGATAACATGCAAGCAAACAATATATTTTTAATTACCAATCAATACTATATATGGTAAAAAAAATATTTTAACATGCAAAAGGTTAAATTTACATGGAAACATATCAATTTATTCAATTAACATGCAATTTTTATTCGCTTGCCTTTTAATAAAAAATTTTTATATGCATGTGTGTGTATATGGACCGAATATTGTATCTTATCATACACATATTAACATGTAGTTCTAACATGGTGTTAATAACATAACATGGTTGCCGGTATACATAATTCTCGTTATTCATGGAATTAATAGTAGGTTCTGTTAAAAATCCATTCAAATGGCATAGCATATGATTTTGTTTTAACATGATAATATATATGATGATTATACATATATACAGTAAACACAGTATGCTAATTATCTAAAGACAACCACTTCGGTTCTAAATCAATTCATGTAGATACAGTAAACATACAAACATGCGTTGTAATCATGCAATACAGTAGCATACAAACATGTAATATGTAACGTGTACGGTATAAAAAAAATTTATATCCGGGTACCTTAGGCACGGTATGTTGGTGAAGGTCGATATAGCAAAACCCTAAAAACCCGGTTAAACCTCAAGGTTTATAGATACTCAATATCCGTGCGTTTATCCAAAATCTCCAATACCCACGAGCGTATATCCTAGTCTCCGCGAGCATCGTGCTGATAACGTGTTGTGTGACATATTAGCTCACATATATATGTGTATAGATATAGAGAGAGAATATAGGGAGAGACAACAACAGGGTCTTTATTAATCAGAATGTATGAATGAATGTAAAATACAAGACTCCTAGCCCTCTTTATATAGATAGAGGGGTAGGGTTACAAGCCCAACTTGGGCCCATAAAGTATAAGCCCAAGAGTCCAATAATCTCACAACACTTACTCTTTTTTATTATCTATGCTATCACCCTATTTTTACGAATAATAGAAAAATAAAAACTTATAATACTCTTTCTAGCTCTTGAACCGTCCAAACTAATCTCAACTTTTCTTCGCTCTTGATCGCACTATGCATCGCCCACGCAATACATGGTACGATTACTATATATATATATATATATATATATATATATATATATATATTACTACTTCACAACCTTAGTTAAAACAATAAAAAAGCATTTATTAGCGTTTTAACATATTAAACTAAATGGTTTGCTACTGTTAAGAAAGTAGGATAGATATCTTAAATTATTGTGTAAAACAATAATGGGTAGTCAAAAGTTGTTAATTTATGTTAAATTCAAAAAAAAAGAAGATAATTTGATGAGGGTGCTTTTAGACAGGTGTGATATCGGGTCGGGACCCAACTCGATAACAAACGAGAATCATTGTTTACTCCCAGGTGCGAGAATTCGGGTACCTGACAATTCGGGTACCCTGGGGATCGTGATGAGATAATCCCGACACATTTTTATCAAAAAAACATTTTTTTTTATATCAAAAGCGTGAACATAAAAGTTTTAATAACTAAATATTACATAATAGATCAATTACATTTTTATTATGAAATATTACATAATAAAAATGCAAAAAGAGAACACGGAAAGTTGTATAATAAAGGATAAAGTTGAAATTGAGGAAAAAATATATCTAGTGTATTGTATTACCAGTTTTTAACAATTTAGTTATTGTACTACCAATTTTAACAATTGAGGTTTCAAAATACGAAATTTGTCACAATTGAGTACCTACCGTTAAACAAAATGATGAAATAACACTCACATCCTATTGCATATCACATGCTGAGTGCATTTGTATCAATATTTGTCAAAAATAGATTCACAAATATGAGATACAGTGAGTGCAATTTCGTCGATTTATTCTGTTAGTTCCTTAATTGTACGAAATTTCATAGTTTTGTATATCAGTTGTTAAAATTGGCAGTCAATTACCCAAATCGTTAACCACTGGTAGATAGTACAGCACACTAAACGTATATTTTTCCATTTAAACTGCATGTAAATCATCCAAAATAATGAACACAAAAAAATTAAAAATAGCGAAACAAGTACTATATATATATATATAAATGCATAAACTAGTACAATTTAAGAATATGCGGTTAAGTTAATATATAAGAACGTATATTACAATTTTAATAGGGAAAAAATATGTTGAGTACCCTTACTACAAGTCATTAACAAAATGGTGATCAAGCTACTGATATTAACAATTGAGATACTAAATTACATATTTTTTTCATAATCTGCATACATCCGTCAATTTATTTTGACGGAAGGTAATTTTAAATTCCATTTCAGTCATATATTTTATAAAATATATAAATTTAACCCATTTTTTTATTATAAATTTACCTTTTTAACATACAAATAAAAATAGTTACAAAAAATACACTATATATATATATATATATACACCCCACCCCACCTCCAGTCTGCCACCAGTCCGCCACCCCACCACCACCCTCCCATCACACGATACATACACACATATATAAATATATATACACATATATATATATACATACATTCAGAGTGGTGGCGGGGTGGATGTGGGGTGGTGGCGGCAGGTGGTGGTGGGGTGATGGTGACAGGTGGCCGGTGGTGGTGGGGTGTGTGTGTATATATATATGAACTAGTAAATACAGGCACACGTTGTGTACCCTTACCAACGATTGAGTGATTCTTTTTTGTTTTAAAATTAAATAATTATTTCTTGACAGTTTTTTTCTAAAATTTTAAAAGTATTTTCGAAATTGAGTAATTATTAAAAGTTTTGAGTTTTTTTCTTCTAAAAAAGTGGGAGCACTTTTGCAGCCTCAAAAGTAACTGTTTTTTTCTCTCTTCACTTATTATAATAGGTAGATATATAAATAAATATATATATATATATATATATATATATAGTGTACTTTTTGTGATTTATTTTGTAACTTATGTATATGTATCAATATGTCTATGTATATATAACAATTTATTTATGGGTATGTTAAATTGATATGTTTTATAAAATATGGGACTGGAATAAAATTTAAACTCAACTTTCGTCCAATTAAATTGATTGAGGTACTCGGATTAGGAAAAATATGCACTTAAGAACTTCAATTGTCAATGTCAGTAGTTTTATCCGTATTTTGTTAATGACTGTTAGCTGGGGGTACTAAAAATATTTTTTCCCGATTTTAATACTACTAGTAATTAACACAATAGTAGTTTAATATGTTGAATTAGAAAATTAGGCATATATATAATATAAATTGTTAAAAATAAAATATATTATTTATATTTCGAGTATCCGTACTATTAAAAATCAAATTCTGTCCCGATCCCGAAAGTTAATACTTCGATAGTGTCGGGTTAGGACTGGTTCGACCCGGGTCAGGATCGGATCGGGTATCAGGAATTTTTTCCGGCCGTATTTTTAGGTTTTAGCTACTGACTAGTGTTGATCCCTGTTGTAGCTTGTAGCTAGATTTTGTTTATTGTTCTCGTTTGAATTTTCAATTCCATACTTGATATTTATGTTTGTGGAAAAACTGTATAGATGCTTGTGCAAGTTGGTCTCTAAATTATAAAGTTTGATATATAGGTTGGTCCATCTACAGATTTTGCATAGGTTAATGCCTAAATATAAATTTTATACTATATATCGTATACTAATTGTTGAAAGTTGAAACCGTATAATTTGAAATGAAATTGATTCTAGTTTGACCAATTCGTATCTATTAATTCAATTAATTTGCTTAGAAGAAGACATATCTTTGTCATTGGATGTTAATTGTATAAGTTAGATAATGAGAATAATAGTGAGAATATGAAGACAGATAGTAGATAGATAATGAGAATAATCAGAAGTCAGTGTCGTTGTTTAGGTAAGAAAAAGAATATAAATGCTTCTGGAATTAATACTATATATTACCGTCCTTCCGCTACACGGATTTGGAGATAAAATTATGAGAAATCTGAACTGGACTTTCAAGATAACAATCAGAAGAGTCTAAAAAGGTCAATCAAAGAAACATTCACATTAATGAGAGGGACTAGATATAAATCTGGACGATCATTATAAGTTTCATGTTGTATTATACTAAAAAATAATATTTTACTATTGGCTACACGCGGATTTTGTCTCTGATCTCCTAATAAAAAATATTTAGTGATAAATGTGTTACGACCAAGTCCATATGGAGTATAAATTTATTTATTTATTTATTTGTAACAGGCCATACATTTCCCATTATATATATATATAGTATTTATTTATTTGTTAGTCTGTTTATTTACGAGTGTGCATTAATTAGAACAGGTTACGTGATACATACTACATTCAGGGGTGGATCCGGGTGTGGTTGGGATGGCCGTGGCCATCACGACGGTAATTCTTAATTTTTTATGTGTAATTTAATATTTTTTAAGATATATACATTGATGGTCTTGCTAATTAAGCAAAAGAGTTCTTGATGTATTGGTAAAATTAGCTTTGACTTAATAGAAGGTTATGAGTTCAAATCATGTTAGATATTTTTTTCTAAAATTTTATGTTTTTTACCTTGAAATTACTCAATTTCATAAATGACCATTGTATTTTCCCAAACAATATTACTAAAAAAAATTATTTTATTACCCAATACCCGTTGTTTTAACTTAATATTTATTTTATGTTATTTTAAACATAGAAAAAAATCTTTATTTTTGTATTAAATCCTATTTATTTTATCTTTTATTCGACATATTTTTTACAGCACGACCAAAAAAAACATGTTGGTTCCGCCCCACTACATTGGAGTATTTTCTTTCTCGAACCAAGCATGATTTCATTAAAACTTTCCCAAAAATGCTTATATGAATTAACCTTTTTGTGCAAGATAAGACGAGACTCTGATAGCCTAAATAAGCAATGCTCGAGCTTTCAATTGGATAAATATGTTACTTTACACAACATTACTAAATACTTATAACTAGGCCAAGACTTACAAGGGTCATTGTAAGTGATAGGGCTTCTATAAATCGTCATCTCGATGTGACCGAGTGTCTCTCACAGCTATCGTCGTAAAGATAGAACCGTATATGAGGGGTGCTGAAATCTCCAAAAAAAATGATTTCAGGCGCACAAAATATATGAGACAGTTAATTTAATATATATTAAAATTTGCATGTAAAATATGTATACACCGTGATAGTCCTCCTAGCTCCGCCCCTACCAGCGGGTAATGTTGTTACACAAAACAAATATCAAATGCTTGTATTGATAACATCTTCGACTGTTATGTTGAACAATTGCATTATGCTAACTGCTAAAATGAAGCACCACTTTTAGAAACAATTAAAATTACCTCCAATGTAAAATATGTATTAAGTGGATCGCCATAACAATCAGCGTAAAGGTTATTTCACAACAACATGCAGTGATGGCTGCAGTTTGCTACTTTGGGTGAATTTGTTGTAGAATACAAATACAAATATATATAAGCAAGACAATAATTTACTTAATCTTTTATGTTAATTAGAGATCACAGTTTTTGATAAACTACATCTCTTATCTTTTACCCTTCTCATCTGTAGATGTTAAAAGCAAGACCCAAAAATTATGAAAAGTGATCCAGTTGTGACAACAAAAGTGAATCCGTAATCGCGATTTTTTTAGCTACAACTTTTCTCTCAGTCTTTTGTTAACCTTCAAGCTTGGTTTATTTTTACGTCACAATGTCTCACTACAACAAACTTAAGAATTAGAGATAATATTTTTAGATTCAATCAATTTTTGTCTTTAAATGGTAATTTTTTGAGATAAAAATAATATTTTAAATACAAAAATAAATTTTTTGTCACAAAATCTAACTTTTAGACACATAATTTGAATTTTTTTTTGTCTCTAAAGACAATCTCATACGAACATAAGGAGACAATTAAAATTTGTCTCCAAATACTTTTTGAGAGAGACGAAATTAAATTGTCTACTTATGTCCTTGTGTGATTGTCTTTGGAGACAATTTTTTTTTCAAATTATGCGCCTAAAAGTTAGATTTGGGGACAAAAAATTTATTTTTGTGTCTAAAAATTTATTTTTATCTCGAAAATTTACCAATTGAAGACAAAATTTGATTGTCTATAAAAAAAATTATCCATAATTATTAAGTTTGTTGTAGGGTACACATTTCAGTTTTGATATTATCTGCATGAAATCTTGTTTTTCCTTTAAATTAATTATAATTCTCAAGTTTATAAATGGCCAAAAATTTGCACGCAAACTTCAACAGTTCCCTTTTAATTTCCATTTTTGCGACAATTAACACTGAAAAATCCACATGGAACAATAAATTCTCAATTAGTTCCCACTAAAATATTTAAATTTTGTTTATTAATAATTTAACTAGTTGGTTCCGCTGCTCCATATATAGTTTTGCAAAAATTGGATCGCCGAGGCCTGTGAACGGTTTTGGAACTAATCTGTAATCACTGTATATACCCTTACATATATAACAAAATTGATAAGAGGCGCTCAATTGTAGGAAGATAAATAAACGTTGGGGCACTCACACTACAAAAAAATACCCAAATAGCAACGGGATTAGTGACAACATTTTTTGTTACGAGCTTATTAACGACGGATTTTGTGACGGTTTTGTGACAGTTTAGTGAATTTATGACAGATTTATGACATCTTTTTAAATTAATGACAGACTTGTGACAGTTTTTGACTCTCATTAAATCAAATATTATTTTGTAGTGTCAGCTTAGTCAGCTAAGTATAAAAATTAAATGCTAAATGAAAGTGAACCTTGTCCGAATTTCAATTTAGACATATAAGAAAGGACTAAGACGACAATTAATTAAGGAAGGGACCATTTAGCATCTGCACCGAAGCATTATTGCTATATAATGAGTCTCAAGTAGAGTGTCCTACATAGTTGAATTTCTTATAATTAAGGAACTAATCCTATAAAAGTCATAGGCAAACACTCATTTTTAATGACTATTGCCTTGAGTATTTATTTTCACAGTTGAAAGAAACAAAAGCCTACCCTATACTTCATAGCTAGCGTGCTTGACTATTACCAATTGATCAAATCTTTTTCTTAGGGTTCATTTCATAGCAAGCTATCATTGGTGTGTTAGAGAGAAGATCATTTCAAGAGAAGAGTTTTTATTCCAGGTTTGTATCTTTGGACTCTATCATGCATGCTTTAATCCTGATTAGAGAAATCGGTTTTAATTTATTCTTCTTTTCTTTTACGTCTAAGGGATTATTTGGTTGCTTTTTTTAAGCTCAACTTTTGTACTGCAGTGTGCTTGACTAACCAATTTCAACTTAAAATAGAAGTTTCTCCTTCTTCTTCAGAAGCTAGAATATGTAAGACAAAAAAATCTGCGTTTTTTTTCCAGCCTCAAATAAGTAGATATTTATCTTAATCTCTGTAGTCAAATACGCACCAAGGAAGGATGAAGAACCTAACCCTTTTCTCCATCTTTGCCTGATTTTTTTCTTAATAACTAGGTAAAATCCTTTGGACAAGTTTCACAAAGTACATCTACGGTTTAGTAAGTTATATAGGGTTTCGAAAAGGTTAAGGACATATTCTGTGGGTGTTTCATCTTTCTATCCTCCAGGCTCCATCTTTAATTTACCAATTTTTTTTTTTGAAAATTTAAAAAACATTTCATCCCAATAATTGGTATATAAGATATTTCTTTTCATGACTTTTTAAATCTTAACACAATACATTCATTTCAACGTATAGTTTATTACTATGACAATCGCCAACCGGCCTTCACACTTATATGTCATCAAGTAAATCATGATTCTCAAATTAGGTAAAAACTCCGGATAAAGGTATCTTTGTTCACGTTAAATAGATTAACAAACTTAACATATAAATAGTTAAGAGGGCCTTCTGGTTTCGTTGCACCGTCTGAACCATAAAAATACTTGCTAGAATGGGATTCCATCTCAACATTACTTGAGTTGAACTTTGAGCAGAATGGCTCTTAGAGAGCCCTAACCACCGGAAGTTGTAATCATATAGTGTGTTTCTAAACTATGAGAAAGAATATTAATATATATTGGAGGCTTGAAGTGGCCTTGCCGACTTGGAAGGATGCATATAAATTAGAGGCTACGAGAGGCGTTGCCGACTTGGGATGTTGGTTATAATATTCTGGTTCCATGGTCTAATGACCCGGATCTAAGATTTTATTATTCGAGTTTGAGGACGTGATAAGAATCTCTTTTTTTTTTCCGAAACAATTTCCAGTTATACATGTCCAATTCCTTGATAGTAACTTTTTCTTAGATTGTCATTTTAAGACACATTATCTTTGAAAATTTAAAAGATAATAAGGACTTCCTAACAAATGTCCTTTCTCTTACAACTTTTACAGTTACAACCACTGTAAAGCAGTTGATCATCAATAAGTACCATCTGATGTCTAATTGAAAACAAATGCTGTACGGGATAAAATAGACATAGATTATTTATGGTTTTTATTTAAGGTACGATATCGTTATTATTGAATTTTATTTCCTCAAGAGCATGGGAACTCGTTGAAAGTTAACATTTTTTTTTATAATAGTCTCGTTTTGTAGTCAGTGCTTTAGTCCTCAGCCATGCAATATCATAATCTCTGTGATGTCTATGGAACTCTTCTTATTATCTAAAGTCAACACCTAACTTGAAGAAAATTATGAAAGGGTACGTAATTGTCAAAATAACAAGTTGGAGTAACAGTGACGCCATTCTTATTTATGACATGGTCGTTATGGATATGAAACTTCAAATACCATTTTAACTTGTTTGTCACAATTTTTCCCCCAAAATAACATATTAGGGGTTCTCTATTTGCTAACAGTGTCAAATATCGGAGACGAGCATGTTCATCAATTTATATTAGCTAGGTGCTCAAATTAGTTTTCCAGTCAATTTTTGTTATAACTTACAAAAAACTTTTATACTGCTGATTAAAACTAGAAGCTTTCTAATTTAACAAATAGGCATGTTTTCTTGATAAATGGAACTCAAAAGAAGGTCTTGTTTAAGAATCAAGATATAGTATAAGTATTCAAAATCAAAGATTTATATACGAGTAAATCAATCTGAGTAGTATCGTGAAAGCTCTTATATACCTTGTCTTTGTGCTGTGTTTTGTGTTTTTTACAGTATTTCAAAAGGTTTATGTACTGTACAATTTATTAGGACTTTCCAAAACTTTATTAGCGATAGAAAACTTCTCATGTTCAATTAGCTATATGTTTTCTTATATCCAGCTAAATAGTTAATATACATAAACCAATTTCTCAGATTCATTAGTATTAATTTCTATTCGACTCTGGATTGCCTATAACAATGCCTTCTATTTGTATATATGTGAATCTGATATCTCTGTTTCTCTTTGCAGAATTTAAAATTTTACAAAGGAATAGGTCTAACGATGAGTCTTTTTCACCCAATTCCTGAGGTTCATGACATTGAATCATCAGCATCATCATCATCTTCCGCAAAAGTAATCTCTATCAACTTAAATGAAGAAGCTAGTAATAGAGAAGACGCTTATATGACTGAAGATATTGATGATGATAGAAAAAAGGGAAATGGTTACTCAAGAAATACTAGCAGTAATAGCAGTTTATCGGGAGATGACAAGAAATTGCTTAAGGTGAGACAATATAAAAGGTCAAAAATGCCGCGGCTACGTTGGACTCCTGATCTCCACCTATCATTTGTTCATGCTGTTCAAAGGCTTGGTGGACAAGAGAGTAAGTATTTTGCAATAGTTCAATTCTAGTTCTAGGGTTTATGTTTGCATAGGGTTAAGCTAATAATCAAATACAGTGATGTGTTTCTTACTAATAACTTAACTTACGGACGAGACAGTATTAGATTTTTTCACTTAATATTGTACTCATGAGAATATTTAGACGTTCTACATTCTTTGTCCCAATATAATACAGTAATCCATTTTCTTATACAAATTGTATATGGAAATTGAACTTGCGATAGAGGAAGTAGAAGAATATCAGTCATATCTACCTTATAATATTGACTTTAGATGCGAGGAAACCATATTCTTTAACATAAACTAGACATAAGATACAGATGAAGAATTCATGGTAATTCTACAAGCGTTAGTATAAAATATGCTTTGTACATTGATTTTTACAGACTACGCACAAGTCACATACACATGTTCATAAAAACCATTAACTAATACAACTATCTTTAAACATTAGAATAAAGCACAATCTTGGCTTTGACAAACGTCGACTTCACACAATAGCCTAAACTAGTACTTGTTTTACCAATCAATAAATAACCACGAATATTAAAGTTTGATGTAAACGAATCTCATTCACGTAAACTTTTATTTTGGAATGCAGAAGCAACTCCGAAGCTAGTTCTTCAGTTAATGAATGCCCGAGGATTGAGCATTGCTCACGTAAAAAGTCACTTACAGGTTACAATTCTAAGAAAATCATGAAGAACTAGTTATGTTCTCATCTTTACTTTATGAAAGAAAATATCACCATATCTCATAGATTGTTACATTACAATTTCAGATGTATCGGAGCAAGAAGCTCGATGATTATGGACAAGGTATGCATAATGTTTTCTGTTTGATAATATTTCTTTAATGAAACTGATGAAACCCGGAGGTTTCGTAAAAATATAGGTGAGAAACAAAGATCAATTTCACGCTAAAAAACACAATCAATCAAAAGACGAGAAAAGAGAGACAAATAAGCATCCATGTCTTTACTGTAAACTCACAAGTCAATAGCATAAAAAATAATGCAGTAGGGTTTTATGGGTATTAATAATACCCACAACTAATAAAATAACGAATTGGTTTTCAAACTAAAATAAAATAACAATTAAGCCACTTTCAAAAGTGAAGTGACAAACAATAAATAAGTCCTAATAGGTCCAAATATGCGTGCTCATCATTCTTTTCCCCCTTAAGAACAACTTTGTGCTCAAGGTTGTAGTCATGAGCTCAAATGAACAAAAATCTCATTTTCAGCTTTCCACAATCTGGCTGCAAACCAACCAGACTTCTCCCGCCTTGAAGACATCTTCGACCTCGATCAAAAGGAAACCAACCCAAATCCTCCCACCGTGTTAATCGTCGTATTCGAATTTTCGGCATTCTGCCGAACCAACAATCCCACAATAAATTCACAAAACCACATTCCCACATAAACCGAAGAATTTGAGCAAAACATATTTTAGAAATTCACCATAAGTAGTATAAATGTCTACACCAAAATAAACTCGTATACCCGACTTTTCATTCGATCCATGAAAATGATCATCCCAAAACGGATCAATATATCTACTAGATGGCTTACCGATAACATAAGATACCCATATAATATCATCAGCGCACAATAATATAAAAGTATAAGCCAAATCATTAGAATCGTATGGACAGAAAAAATGAGTCATTTTCAAAAAGGCATAACTCATTAACGGTGCATCAAAAAATAGTGAATCCGGTATCGAAACCTCCCTAACAGTATTAGGTATTTTCTTATAAAATTTCATATAATTGGGACCACCTTTAACCAGCGCCAAGAACTTTTTTCTCCATGCCATAAAATCTGCCTAGGTTATGTTTGGACAGCCCAGTTCACCAAATTTTAAAAATTCACAAATAAATCCCTGATTATCCAAATATTGCGAATTCAGCACGCAAACTTCCGTACACGAGTACGCTACCTTCCTACCAAATTTGGACTGAATCAGATACCATTTACTGACCCAAACAATTAGCTTTCTAAACAACGTTGTATCTGTCATAATATAAAAACTGCTCGCAGCTCAAAGTTCAACAATTTATAGCTCGGTCGATATTTATCCAAATGCAGAGATTTTGGTGTCAAAACAACTGTACACGAATTTTCTACCAAAGAACAAAATTTCAACCAAATCGGAAGTCGTTTGCTATAGCGAATAATTATTTTTCCAAACTGTGTCGTAACAGTTTTCGCATGAAAAAACTGAACCGAATTGTTGGTTTTATAAACTCATATTTCATCAACCGTATACCCAAACAACACAATTCTTGTTTTAAAATATCACCAAGTATCACAACTATCATTACACCAATTTTTATAATCTCCATCCCATGTAATATGACAAGCCTAAAAAGCAAAACAATATCATATAGCGTGATCCACTATTCATCCAATTTTCAAATATCAAATTCACTAATAACATTAGATGACCACTGCTAATCAAGAATATACAACCATTGCTGCAGAAAATGGTTAACTCACACATGCAAGATTTAACATGTAGCTCGGGAAATTTATCAAACAATTTAGATTCACTCGAATTAACCCCATCAACTAGCAATTTTAACTTGCCATCATTTTGGTTTATACGAATGAGTGTATTGCAATTATAATCAACATCCATTATGTCATCGTATGGGTAAACACTAAACGGGTCAATATAATTGCTAAAAAGTTTTTCAATAATATATGGACATAACTTAAAACAATTTTTTAAAGAGCACTTGAAAGAATTAAGCTCAAATAATTTGGTGTCCAAAACTAACGGGTCCATAGAAACAATAGTCCGGCTGACCTCAAGGGCCATGACTGACCCGCCCATAGCCGTGGCTTTGGCCGGTGTGGCTTTGACTACCGTGGGTTGCACGTCGTCTGCCTTCGCCTCTTTTTCCGTCGGATATCCATTCAAATATGTCACAATTTTAACATTTTCCCTACTAATCAGGTCTTCTTCATATCCGTTTTCCAATTCTAAACCATAATATCCATACCATCGAATATTCATTAGGCAACAAAAGTCATACATATTTCGGCCATCTAACGAGTTTTTAGCGTGAACAACATCTTGTAGTGATCGAAACTCTACCAAAGCTTGAAAAGCTACTATTGGAGACATGATCATCTCACCTATACATCCGTAAGGAGCAAAAACTTGATGTAATACATCAATTGTGATCGGATACGTAACATGAGATATATCAATGACAATAAACACTGATTCACTCATTATTGTTTTTTTTTTCATGAAAAAAGTTGAGAAAAAAATAAATTAGGGTTCCCACGAGATGTAGAAAGGACCTGCCCTGATACCAATGATAAAACCTGGAGGTTTCGTTGAAATATAGGAGAGAAAGAAAAATCAATCTCACGTCAAAAGACACAATTAATCAAAATAGAAGAGAAAAGAGAGATAAATAAGCACTCAACCATTTTCTGTAAACTCACAAGTCAATAACATAAAAAATAATGTAGTAGGGTTTTGTGGTTATTAATAATAACCGCAACTAATAAAATAATGAATTGATCCTCAAAATAGAATAAAATAACAATTAAGTCATTTTCAAGAGTGAAGTGGCAAACAATAAATAAGTCCGAATAAGTCTAAATACACTTGCTCATCAGAAACCTCTGACCGGACCTAATTCGAAAACGATTCCTTTTGGAAAAATTAATGATAAAATATATTGTTACTAAAGGCCCGATGGTAATTTGTGACTAGACATTGAGATAATAAACATTTTATTATAAGTTTCTTCTGATATATATATGGAAAAATCTCGTGTGGATTATGGAAATTAGACATAAGCATATGATTCTAGTTTAGCACTTTTTAATTTATTCCACAAAATTTTAACACATAATACATATTAAATAAATAAATATAAAATAATTAGTTTCAATTCATGTTGCATACAGTATTACGCCAACGATCATCTCCTCTTCAACATTTGAAGATGGAAAATGGTGGAATTGTTCTTCTTTCAAATCCATACCAAGGAGAACGGAGGATACAAGAAAACTATTTCACTCATGGAAAAGTGTTGCCAACTATTGATCATTACAATATATCAACTTTGAAGGAAATCAATGCAATGGAAATAAGACCAGGGATTCTGCCTTTAAGGCGTAGCCAGTATTTCGAAGAAAAAAAGTCCCCGCCAGAAACACTTGTTGAAAATGAATGGTTTTATACAAAACTTTTGAAGAAAAATGATTGGATAAGTACTAGCACAAGGAGTTGGCGACTACCACAAAAATTACACGGTGATAAGGATGTATTTGACAATCGACTCCGTAATCCTTTATGGTTTAAGGTACATATTCATGTTCATATTATGAATCAGAAGATAATATCCATTAGAATGAAAATGGCAAAATGTTGAAAGAACGGCATGCTCTTGATGGGGAAATTATGTAGGAACACACAAAGGTTTGGAAATAGTACGTCTTTACTTGATTGAAAAACTTCATAAAAAACACTTTTTGTGCAAGAGAAACCTTGATGGAATTTGGAAGCTCCTGTTTAAGTTGTCTCACCCGATAAAAAAAATAAAATTATGTCCAGGAACCTATAGATCATATTCATATTTCATTTATAGTTATATATTTGTGCAGCTTAAATTATAGAATATTTACTTATTTAGGTAATGTATGCATCCATCAAAACAATTACGACAATGATTATCGACCCCCTTCAAATAAGAAGATCGTATTTATAATTCATGATTAAAAATACCGAGGTTCAACTACTGCCAAGGAAAAACAAAGCAGTGTTTATTTCGTGTTTCCGGTGAACAGTTTATAGAACTAGTTCTTTGTGAATATCATTTTCTCAGAGAGTGCCACTAGAACGCCTAAGCCGAGTTAGACCCTTTTTTGTTGGCACACTCAAATAAACCGTCTTATTTGCTTAAATCTGCATTAAAACCATCCCTAAACCCATTTCAGCTTATTTAGTGTATTAACACAGTTTTTGTTTTTATTGGAATCGAAGGAGACGAAGTTGAAGCACAATGAGTTATTTCCAGATTTGCAACTGAAGCTAAGTACTCAAAGTGACAGCTATTATAAGGACATGACTAGTTTCGGGAACATCAAGCAGGAGATCAATACTAAGCTCTCGCTATCTTTGTGAACATGTTCTTCAATATAATTCATGATACTGAAATATTCTGTAATATGTCACCTAAGTAAGTTATTTAAAAAGGTTTGTGAATGAAGGTAGAGTACTTAAGATCTGACCATGCTAAATAGTATCGATCGGAGTGAGATCTTAATAGTACTCCTCTGGTAATTCCATGTAACAGTTATATATGCGTGTTTACTTGTTTCTAATACTTTACAAAACGAGCACTTTGATAATAAAAATTCGTGTTTAATTTTAACGGTGTCCAGAAAGGTGTTGTTTTCTGGAGTATATTTTTTGACCATGTATCTCGTTTCGAAAATCCCATGCACATATGGTTGCAATATAATTCTTCTTATTATTAATAAGCGAGTCTACTTAGTACAATTCCTTCAGGGGCAGACATGCATGGCACTGTTTGCATCGTAACAAATTATTAGTTTTCTGTTTCTTTCTTCTTGCCAAATTTAGATTCTTTTTGTTCTTTATCATTAGATTGCAGTGCTTTATCAATTAGCGCTACCAATTTTCTCAATATTTGATTTTTTGCATGTTTCTGTTTTTTTTTTTGTACGAGGACTTAGTTTGCATATGACAACGTTTTTCTTATTTTTATGTTTCTCATTCTTAATTAGTTTCTTCACTATCCAGCTTTAGTTTATTTTTCTATACACCAGAACACTAATTTCCTTCATGATTCAAGGGTTGTAAGTCCCGCAATTCTTAATTCACACCAATCCGATCTCTTAGTTTGGATTTGATTATTTTTTATCCAAACTTAAATAATTTAAAAGAATGGACCTTTTCTTAATATAGTTCTAAAACGGATACCGACTTAAAAGTTTCCCTAAAAATATACTCGAGGGATCCCAAGCTATTAAAAGTAAACAGAAACACTACTGCCCCAATTACTAACAATATAAAGCAATTCCGTTATTAACAGAAATTTTTGTCCTCTAATCAATGTTGACTTTAAAAATAATGATTAAAACAGTGTGAGAATGGAATTTACTACGTATCCCATCCTCACTTTCTTTCCAAATATGTATAGGCCGGATTGGGGGAGACTGATGGTGATACTCTTATGAATGTAAAGAACAGGATGATTAAAACTTATTTAAGAACATGATATCAACATTGGTGGTTAAAGGTCACTCCTAGTTAGGATTAACATTTTCATTCAAAGAGAACCCTAAATCCATAAGATAAGCCCCTATGGATTCCTAGACAAAATAGGTCCATACCTGAGCTAGTTATACTATTGTCACTATAGTAAACTCTTTTCAAAAAAGTCTAGTTTATTTTGAGGAATTTTATCCGAGAAGATAATTGCACTGAGAAGGATTTTTAATATTCAAATTTTCCTATCTTGAAGAATATTAATATAGACCAATTATTTCTAATGGGAGCAAACTTGAGGGCACATAAATTCCAAAAAAGTTTAAAAATTACATCTTAATGTTTGTAAAGAACAATGTTTATCAGGACGGCAAACAATGTCCTTCCAAGCCACTCTAGTACCAGTATTAGACCATAAAAAATAGAGATAATTTGGTCAATCATGTTAGTTATAGCATAGGGTAAAACGAACGCTATAAATTATTAATACTACAAAGAACAAATTTAATCAACTGAATTATAGCAGCATAAGAGAAAAACCTGCTGATCCAAGAAAAGATTCAAGAAGTAATCTTACTATCGGACTTTATGAAACTTCTCTCTCTCCCGGCCGTTAAATGTCTTTTATCTCTGAAATTTTAAACTGAAAGTGGATGTTGATTCTATATGTGGTTGTAGAGCTATGATTTTGCATATCATGGACTCAAACTAATCAAGGCACAGTCAAAATAATTAAATGTTCATCGAGTTAACGCAATTCTTTATGTGATTTGATCCTCCAAAATGTTTTATGGAAACTAAACTTATACTTATTTAATCAGAGGAAAATATAGCCAAGATAAATCAATGTATTTCTACTTTACTTGATGATATCAAGTCAGTAGAGTTAAACATTAATAAAGAAGTTGAGGCAAAGAGTTGGTGATGGTCTGTTTTATGATTTTTATTGCAATGGTTTTTTCTTCTTCCTTTTTTCATTTTTTTTAATTTTCTTAAAACAAACTATTGCTGCATGACTGTTTCGAGTAGTATCACAGAGAGAAATTGTAGTTTTTTTAAGATTATTTTTGGTTATATAGTTTCTGTGGTAGCCCTTGTTGGTCAACCTAATATTCATCCACTTACCGCCTCATATGTAGCCTTTTATGTACTATTATGAACTCGCATAATATATGACTCTAAACCACTCAAATTTTTCCTATTAAATTTGTACAAAAATAGACCAACTATCACTTGTTGAAATAAATATTCCAACAACTACCTATTTTTCTATTTATGTTTGTCGTCGTTACTTAATGATTCTACATTGATATTCAGTAAATTTAAATAAAAAGACAATTATTCATATTTTTGATGGTCAAGTCCTAAAATATTTAGTGAACATTATATTTTCCTTACTATTTTACGAGTATAGTGCCATAGTGGTGCTTAGAACACTTGTCCTACAAAAAACTTTAACTCCTTGATCTTTAAAAATCTTCATGGTTTTTTCTGGGGGTGGGAAAAAATCCCTAAATTCCGACCCTTCCTGACACCCGTCTCATTCCCTACCCGATTTTGTTCCGTCCCGAAAACGATGGATTTGTCCCGACCCAAATGCTTTCGGGATAGAGATCGGGTGTAGGGATAAATCCCGACAGGTGTCGTCCCGACTAGACCCAATTTTCAGGAAAAGAAAATTAAATTTTTTTAGTTTTTTTAATTGCACAATAACATTATGTTGAAACTTTATTTATAAGTTAAATGAATTAAATATGTTAATAGTTATATTAAATATTGTTCATTTTGTTAACTTTAATTTCTTTTGTCGGGTCGGGGTCAGGATTATTTTTTCTCTCAAAAGTCGGAACATGCATGCATTGAGCTTTACGGGTCGGGCCCCGACTCTAACATACCCCTAGTTTTTTCTTTGATTTTCTCGATTATCCGATCAACTACTTTTTTTTTTGAAGGGTAAGCACTAACAATATTTTAAAAAACCCAAGAACTTTGTTAGCACAATCTACTAATTCAAGTTGGAAAAATTTGGTACTAACGTCTGTAAAAATTAACTATTACATTCACATAAAGAGTAAGTTTGGCTAAATAAGCATGCGCAAAAAATAGAGACTCAGCAAAATCCCAAGTCATGATTGAGGTTTTCTCGGCTGAGTTGCCAAATATCTATCCTTCGAGTGGAAGGTCAAGAGGTTGTAGCTACTCTATGACACTTGTATGTAGGCATATTTTTGTTTTCTCTATAAATCACACCTCCTACCTTTGAGGTGAAAACAAGCGCAAAAACATGTTAGATTATATGCGACGGCTTGAGGGAACCATTTTCTGGCTAAAAGTTTGGCTCAATGAACTCAGAACTGTTCTTTCTAGATATCTCAGGAGTTAGACCAAATGAGGGCTTCATATGAACGTCTCCAAAGTCATTCCATTACAACAAACGGTTGGCTTGAAATAGAGATTGAATAGAGGGAGAGGTTAGCGGGTGTGAACCAAGAATTGCCCCAGAAGAATAAAGAGTTGAAAGGGAGACTTAGCTTAGTAATAAATCTGAATCTTGTAAACAAGAAACTGGCAAATCGCCATTGAAGAAGAGAGATAAATGAACGAAATTTTATTATTATTTATGTTAACTGTTTACAGTGATTTGTTACAGCTAAATAGAAAAATACGAGTGAGATGATGACACCTGTCATCTCTCAACTGATTTAATTAACAACTATTAGACTTTACAGCAATGGTCCTATACGTTACAATAGTGACAGAAATAAGATTCTAATTATTACAAATAGGTACTTAATCAAGTAAAACAGATCAATTAAGCAACTATTCTTCATTATGCCCTCTCAAGATGGAGAATATAGATCAAATATTCCCATCTTGCTAACAAAACTTTTGAACAGAAAAGCTCCCAAGGGTTTTGCCAATGCATCTGCAACCTTTTTAGCAGAATAAAGATGCATCAAATGTACAGTTCCATCTTGTATCTTTTCACGTATGTAGTGACAATCTATTTCAATATGCTTGATCCTTTTATGATGTACTGGATTTTCAGCCAAATCTATTGAAGACTTACTATCAGTGTAAACCATCACTTTATCTTGAGAAATACCCAAATCAAGCAACAATTTTGTCAACCAAACAACTTCAGTAACATAAACAGAAAGTGCCATGTACTCAGCTTCTGTAGAACTTATGAATACCACCTTTTGCTTCAGTAACCGAACTTCTGAAAAACCGGTTACAGATCTTCTTGTATCAACACAAGAAGCCCAATCAGAATCCACACATGACTTTAATTTCAAGCTGCAATTTTTAGGATATAAAAGAGTAAGAGAGCGAGTACCCTTTAGATATCTCAAAACTCTCAATGCAGCATCATTATGGACTTTGCAAGATTTATCCAAAAATTGACTTAAGCTATGCACAACATAGGTAATGTCATGCCTAATGATTGTCAGGTAGAGAAGTTTACTAATCAACTGTCTATAAACACTAGGATCATCTAAAGTATCAGTAGAAGTTTTGGAGAGTTCAAGTTTACTTTCCATAGGAAAATCAACAAGAGAACAATCTAACAGATACTCAAACCAGATGGAGATCTTGCTATTTTAAGTCCAAGAAAGTACTTTAGTTTTCCCAAATTCTTAATTTTGAAGGTCTCATTTAAATAACTCTTAACCTTTTGTATCAATTCCATGTTATTACCAGCAAGCATAACATCATCAACATACCTTGATTGATTATGAATAGAGTAGTATCAGTTTTGGCTTGAATAAAACCAAACTTAGTAAGAGCAGTTGTTAGTTTAAAAAACCACTGTCTACTAGCTCGTTTCAAGCCATATAAAGATTTATTAAGCTTGCATACTAAAGAACCATTCTTCTGTAGAAAACCAGGGGGAGGTCTCATATATACTTCCTCATTTAAGTCCCCATGCAAAAATGCATTGTTGACATCTAATTATTCCAAATACGAATCTTTAGAAGTTGCTACTACTAACAATAACACCACTGTACTCATTTTGGCTACATGGCTA
Organism: Primula vulgaris; assembly: GCA_963920805.1. Classification (NCBI taxonomy): domain Eukaryota; kingdom Viridiplantae; phylum Streptophyta; class Magnoliopsida; order Ericales; family Primulaceae; genus Primula; species Primula vulgaris. The sequence goes on from OY987219.1 coordinate 13,056,292, forward strand.
AAAGTGGCTTCATAGTCAATGCTCTCTTCTTGTGTATAATCTTTAGCTACAAGTTTAGATTTAAATATCTCATACCACCATTGGCATGATAGTTTATTTTATAAACCCATTTGCAACATATAGGTTTTTTATTTGGTGGCAATTCAACTAAATCCCAAGAGTTGTTATCTTCAAGTGTTGTGATTTCATTTTTCATAGTACTAACGCATTCTGGATTTTCAGATACCTCTTTATAGCTACTAGGCTCTCTAAGAGAAGAAATAGCATTACAAAACAGTTGTTGAGCAGGGGATATGTTACTCTAATCATGATATTTTTGAAAAGGAAATTTTTCAATATTCTTATTTTTAGAGACAGTGTTACATTCATAATCAGTTGCCAAGTGAGTAGGCAATTTATGACTTATAGTTGATCTTATTTTTAGAGGTGGAGTATTGAGACTTTTACCTTGTTTAGAAGACTCATTGATAGGAGGCATTCTATTGTTTTCTGGTAAAACAACTGACTTGTTTGAAAAAACAGGAATAGAAACCTCATTTTCATCAATAGTATGCCCTTTCAAGGGAAAAACCTCTTCATAGAACTAAACATCTCTAGACACAAAATGCTCTTAAGTCTCTATATCCATCAACTTATAGCCTTTGATCCCATAAGGATACCCCAGAAAAATACATTTTCTTGCTCTCTTATCAAATTTTGTTCTATTTCTAGGCAAAGAGACAGCATAACAAAGGCACCCAAATACTCTCAAATGTTCAAAGTAATCACACTTAGAGTAGAGAAGCTCATAGGCGGACTTATTGTTAAGCTTTTGACTGGGTAATCTATTGATCAAATATGCAACAGTTAGTACACAATCTCCCCAAAAATCCAAGGATAAACCTGCTTCAAATCTTAATGCTCTTGCCACATTAACCAAGTGTTGATGCTTTCTCTCTACCACACCATTTTGTTGTGCTGTGTTGACACAACTAGTTTGGTCTTGAATACTAGTATTTTGAAGAAATTTGCAAGGAAAAATTCAGTACCCTGATCACTTGTTATGATTTTCACAACCTTACCATATTAAGTATGTGCCATTTTCACAAAATAAGTAATTAAAACATCTATTTCATTCTTATTCCTCATAAAATAAACCCAAGTACATCTTGTAAAATGATCAACAATGGTAAGAAAATACTGATAGCCTCCATGTGATACAACAGAATATGTTCGCCAAAGATCTACATGTATCATACCAAAAGATTCTGTAGTCTGAATAGAACTGTTAGGAAATTTATTTCTATGTTGCTTAGAGAAATAACATACATTAGAAGGAGATTTATCTACACATTTAAAACCTTGTATTATTCTAGCAAGCTTGGTTGTTTTCTCATTAAAAGCATGTCACAATCTATGATGCCAGATAAGAGGGGTAACTTGAGCTGCAACAACAAAAGTAGATACACCTAAAGGCTTTGCATTCTGAAGAAAATACAAGGCACCTTTCTCAATGGCTTGTCCAGTCATTTTCAATGAGTTCAGGTCCTGTATTGTGCAACCATTTACCACAAAACATAAGTAACATGTGCGATCTTTAGTGAGCCTACTAGCAGATACAAGATTATACCCAAAACTAGGTACACACAAAGCATTTTTTAGTTGTAGACCAGACCTCAATGTAACATTCCCAATGTGCGTAACTTGTACATTTTGACCATTTGGCAAATGTGCTTTGGATTGTACCTCTATCACATTTCTATCAAAATATTGTAGTGATTTAACCATATGCTCACTAGCTCCTGTATCTAATAGCCAAATAGTATCTTTATAAACTTATTTAATACTAGTTGTAGCACAATTATATGCAGGTAAACAATACTTTATACCTGTCATGTTTGTGTAAACAAGATTAGATTGAACTGGTCCAGCAATATTTTCAGCTTGCTTGTGAAAATTTTGATATAACTGGTTAAACTGAGCTTGGGTCATTGTACTTCCTTCATGTCCATTGCAAGGCATTAAAAAGCTATTTTGCTCATAAGAGATATTCATAAGAACCCCCATTTGTATTCATTCTTCCATTATTATCAAAAGGTTTAGATCCAAACTTCCAGTGTGGAGGAAATCCATGAAGCTTGTAGCATTTATCCTTCATGTGACCCACTTTGTCACAAAAAGTACACTTAATTTCTGGTTTAAAATTCCTTCCACCAAAAACAGCAGCTACATTACTTCCCAGATTAACACTCATAGCCATCTGTTCACTTATATCTCTATTCTGAGCATCCAAAACCCTTTGTTTTTCTTCTTGTGCTATCAGCTGAAAAACCTCATTTATTGGAGGTATGAGCTTCACTAACAGTATTTGACCTCTTGTTGCAGAAAAACTCTCATGTAAAGCCATCAAAAATACTATTCGAAAGTGGCTTTCCTCTTTTTGTTTCAATATTTCTATGAGATTACAAGTACAACCATCAAGTCCATTACATGTACAGTCAGGTAGTCGGTTTAAAGTGGTTAAATCTAACCAAAGACCCTCAATCTTGGTGAAATAAGCAGATACATTCAGAGTTTCTTGCTTTAATGAGTATATATCTTGTTTTAACTCAAAAATACTAGGTTCATTACTCAGGTAATACCTTTCTTGCAACACTTTCCATATTTTACTGGTATTTTCCAGGTATAGGATAGACTGAGAGATCTCTAGGCTAACTGAGTTTAGAATCCAAGATACCACTATCAAATTGCATATTTTCCAAGTGTGATATAGTCCAGTGTTTGGATAATGACATACTAAACTCCCATTAATGAAACCAGATTTATGCTTTATTCCTATAAAAATCTCCATAGCCCTTTTTCATGTATGGAAATTTTTACCGTTTAGAGGAGGATTAATAAAACTATTTCCTCCCATATCATTCACATTGACATAACAGGGACTGTTCACATAAACACTTGCATTATAAGTAGCCATTTTATCAATTACGTCAACTAATCAAGAGTAAACCCAGATTCTTCAATAAAATCTCAAATTTTGGTACTAATTATCAAATTATTCCATAAAATACCCAAATTCTTCAACGAAATAGGAAATACCAAGCAAAAACTGATACTAAATCGATCAATTAACCAAGAAACCCTAATTCGGCGAAATTAGGCTCAAATTACTCAGAAAAACACACACTATAAAGGAAACAAGAATATACTAGACAATGACGAAATAGTCGCAGCGGAATCAAAATTGAGCCCTAATTGCTCTGATACCATGATAAATCTGAATCTTGTAACAAGAAACTGGCAAATCGCCATTGAAGAAGAGAGATAAATGAAAAAAAATTTATTATTATTTATCTTAACTATTTACAGTCATTTGTTATAGCTAAATAGAAAAAGACGAGTGAGATGATGACACTTGTCATCTCTTAACTGATTTAACTAACAACTACTAGATTTTACAACGATGGTCCTATACGTTACAATAGTGACAGAAATAAAATTCTAATTATTACAAATAGCTACTTAATCAAGTAAAACAGATCAATTAAGCAACTATTCTTCATTACTTAGCTAGCTAGCAGGGATGATTGAGCTACAACAAGGGGGAGGAAAGATGTAAAAATCCGGATTTTCGTACGGAAATGACATGGTAAAGAGATAGATGGAAATTACACATCACCTTTATATGCAAGTATCTATATGATATATAAGCTAGCAGTATCCTCCTTTTTATTACCAATACATTTTAAAGTCGTACGGGCCAAGAACTGAGAACAAAATTGGTCCAAAACGAATAATATTGATAGTAGAAAACAGATGGTGACGGTTCGGTCGGAGGTCCGGTTCTTACAAAATAGGAGGGGGAGTGTTCGAAGAATTCATATTATTATCAATTATAATAATTTATGGTTATCTTCGTTGGACGAATAAAATGAAGTATACAGGCTCCGTTTAAAAAATAATCCAATTGGTAATTCTTGCTATTCTAAGAGAAGAAAAGTTTCGTTAAAAATAATTTATGCTATGTATGACATGAAAAAACAAAAGAGCGAGCGAATCTATACATTAATTTTTCAGTTTTTTTTTTTTGAACTGTACACAGAAAAAAGTATATGTACGGTTCCTAAGAGATACAACTTTACCCGAATCAACCGACTTTATCAAGAGAGATTCCTTTTTTTAGGCCAAACAACTGATAGCGAGATCTCAAATCTGGTTTTATGATATATCTGGGTATTGAGGATGATACCAAAGATTTTTATTTGTTTATAAACTCCCCTGTTGGATGGGTAATACATGTCGTGCTATTTATGATAGTATGTAATTTGTTCGACCAGATGAACATACAATATGCATTAGATTAGCTGCTTCAATGGGATCTTTTATCCTGGTTGGAGGAGAAATTACCAAACGTCTAGCATTCCCTCACGCTTGGCACCAATGAGTTTTTTTGAGAGAAACAAAAAACTATGCCTTCACCATGTGAAATAGGAATATTAAGTAAAGCAGCAAAATTGACTAATTATGGAGTAGATGATACTGATTGCAAAGAGAAATAAGAAAATTGACAAAGGTGAACCTGCAGGTATGCACAAAGACACCCAAGTAAGTTGATATGCCCATAGAGGCAAGTCTCATTTGTCTGATACATGGGCCGCCTCTGCACTAAGTGATTTTTTTGGAAAAATTTCCTTTCTTTGTCTTTTGGCATTGTACTCACAATATTTTGTGTTCGAGTTTACAAATTTATGGGGAGTTTTTAGTTTTTTTTATTAACTTTCTAGCTTTAAGGCATTCTAGACATTTTGGTCCTTTTCAAGCAGTGACAGCTCAATAGGTAAACCCGCCTCTTTTGTTTTAAAATCCGCCTTTGTATACAATAAATAATAAGTATACAAAGTAATATGCAATAGTCCTGTAGCGTAAATGGAAGTGGGTCACTTTAACAAATGGAAGGGTTCTAGGGACGATTTGAACTCTTTACCTCGCCATTTATATTGATAAGGAACTAACTTATTAACCAATCTACCAGCGAAGTTGTGTGTAGTAACAATGTAATATAAAATATATATACCAAACATAAAAGTTACGCCATGTTTTCGAAATCGAAACTTTTTTCAATGTCTCTGAAATCGCGCCTTAGCTACTTGTACCAGAACTGACCCTACTTTCAATTAGGATTCTATGAATGTTTGGCCTTCTCCCGACTGTGTAGGTGGTTTTATTTTTTCTAGTTCTTTTTGTTTTCTTATTGTTCTTTTTCTATGATGCAGCTATTTATTCTCATTTATTGGTTTTCCAATTCTTTTTTACTATATGTTTTTGGCCGTTTTCAATTTTGCTTTATTTTTTTTGTTTCACATATTTTATATATAATTATTTTAGTTTATAAAAAATTCTTCTTTTCATTTTTTATTTTTTTGATATTTTGTAAATTTCGCAGAATTTTTAGATTTTTTTTCACTTTGTGGCTGTTGCTACTATACATTTTTGGCCAAATTCCTAAAAAGTTCCAACTATCAACATATATTATAAAAAGGTGCTACTCAAACCTTTCTTTTTAAAATATGCTACTTTTTCTCTCATCATTTCAAACCCACCACAATCTACATCAATTTTCTCTTTTGAATCAATTTCAAACTATATTAGAGTTTTCTCCCTAGCCTGATCCACCACTTTTCCATGAATTGTCAACAGGTATGGTGGTCCTGGAGCTCCATGGAATTGTATACATAATTGTAAAAAACATACACATTTTGTGAAAAACAATTTTAACCCATCACACGTCACTACTCCACGTCAGTTATATTTGTGTCTATAAATGAATGAGCTACCCCACTTCACAATTCATATCTCAAATCATTCTGTTAACACACTCTCTCTCCTAAATCTCTATTCTTGAGTTGAATGTCCGCTATCTTGTTGTTGATGCTACACAGCCATCAAGCTCTACCGAACTTATGTTATGCTACACACTCATTAAAGCTCCATCAAATCAATCTCTCTATAACTGACTATGGATCTGAAGATCGACTATCTAGGTGTTGATTCTACACACACCTCCAAATTTTACGAAGCTTATGTCGACGAGAGTTTCCGCATGCTCACGGTGGTGAACCAATCCGACTCGGCTGCGACAAAATGGATGTTGGAGGTGCTCAAATGTCATGCAAACGATAAGAACGGCGGTATAGTTGCTGCAATCTCATTCGAGACCACCAGAAATTTAATTAAGTTGTGTATCGGCTTCCCCACGATAACGTACGAGACGTTCGATGCGGTCTGCATCATATTCATACATATTTTTATAAATGAATCAAGGTTTCTGGTACATGTACTTATTATTTTACACAAATATATAAATAGATGGATTCACATCATATGTTAGCTTCCTTCAACATGATGCTTAGAAAACGTAACAATACCATTAAAAGAATCTGTGTAAACTTGCAAATTTTAAATTTTATCAGAATCGTTCAAAAGACATCTGGTCAAAATATGTGGATCACAGATAGACTCATGGTTTGCCCTCGATCCTTTTTTTGTTTTGACTATAATTTTGTTTGTTTATGTTTAAAATAGATCTTAAAGAAAAGAAGATTCAGAAGTAAAAAAAGAGCGAACATATAATAAAATCATATTTAATTGATTCAAATTGAAATGACAAAATGTGTCTTCATTTTAATTTAAAAAGAACAATATTATAACCAATTTGCTTCATATTTATTAGTACATATACCGGATTTAGGTCTTACTGCATACAGTCTGCATAAAAAGAAAATATGTTCTCGATATCACTTCTCAAAGATGCTGACTAGCATAAATCATATTCTCATTTTACACAAAGTTCTTCTGCATAATGGTATAAATTACGGTTTCCCTCCATATCAACATTAAGTAAATAAGCTAGTTTTAATTAATGAGATTGAGAAGGAAACTCATAGGTCTAGTTTTTTCATGGCAATAACTGAAAATAAGAAACTTTAAAGCTTAGAGACGACAAATTTAAAGATTTTAACCCCAGATTTTTTTTAACTAAAGTTACAAAGCCGCCAGGTAAACACAATGCAAAATTACCATTTTTTTATCATCGGTCTAAATCATGTATAGTTCTTTGTCGGCAAAAACTCTTTTTCCTTTTAAAAACAAGGTTTCTTTTTTAAAAACTCCGTTTTCTGCCTCCCGCTTCTCATTATTTTACATTTTTTTTTTTACACCTTTCACGTTTCCGTTTTGCATGTCGCTTACCGTTTTCGTTCCATTTCTCACAATTATGTTATAAACCTTGTATTCCATTCGTATTTATCTCTTGGCTTTATTTGGTCACAATTTATTTTTTAAATCAATTTTCATTAAAAGAACAGGCCAGATGCCAACCAAAGAGTCAACCGGCAAAACGACAACAAAACTAAATCATCTAAACATAAATAAAACTGGCGGACGTGCCCACGCGATACGTTGGTGTAACGTGTAAAATAAATCGAACGATAATAAAATTGAATTCTCTACAACCGAAACCAACATTGAAAAAATCATATAGATTAGCATAAAGCAAGTTGCCCATACCTCTCTGGTTCTTAAGAAATAAATCGGTATACACTGTTTTATTTTATTGTATATTCTCTGAATTTTGAGTATTTTGGATTCTAGAAAAAAAAAATAGAAATAGGGAGAAAGAAATATTGAAAAGAGAGAGAGAGAATTAAGGGGAATAAGACAGTTATAGGAACGGTTAATACATATGGGAAGTTCCTTTTCATATAGGAGTTGTGCATATTTTGTAATTTGTAAAATTAGATAAGTTTTAGTTAATTATTTGTTTCAAGGCCTCATAAGAGGCCTACGAGTAACTTTTAGGTAGACCGGCCCTATCACATGATATTTCTTAGGTGGTGTGACAAACCAACCATTAATGACATGTGGAGAAAGTGTACCAAGTAAGTTAAAATTCAAAAGTATACCAAAAAAACATAAATGAACAAGTTTTCCAACCAATTAACTTACGTAATTATCATCCCATATACATGATATACTTTATCAATTTTGTCTTTCAAATATTAATATTAATATACGTAAAAAGCTACATGTTAGACATTAATTATATGACAATATATTTTATATATCATGATATTATAAAAATAAATTGGTTTTGTATTAATTGTATTATATCTTGTAACATATGATGCATTAAATATAATTTCTTTAATTAATATTATGTTCCGACAAATAAAATATATTAAAATCATCAATTTTTTTAAAATTTTTAATTACTATTCAACTTTAGGGTAGTCTCAACTTAGGTTCTGTAATATTATATTTGAGTTTTTATAGTGTTGTAATGTTCCGTAAAATCTAATATATTAAAATCATTAATTTTTTAATTAATATTTAAATTTAGGATAGTATTATAACAAGAGTTTTATAATATTATATTTGGTATTTTATTGAGTTGTAAATTTAGTTTTAATTTTCGAAATTATAATTACACAATTTTTGTGTAAGTTTTTTTTTAATTCTTATATTTTATTTCTCACAAGTTTTCGATTACATGTTAAGTCTTTTCTATATGAAAATGTAAATTAAAAGAATTACAGTCTCATGATTTATTCTACAAAATAAATAAAAAAACATTATTTAATAAAACTTAAATTATTATTATCTATTAAAAAAGAAAGTGAATCTTGATAATTTAGATCAAAGAATTTGATCTACGTTGATGCGTTTTATTTTCCAAAAAATAGGAAGAAGGTTTTTTTTCAAAAATATAGGGAGGAGAGAGAAGTAGTGGGAATATGGGAGAGATGATTTTAATATGACTTTTCAGTTGTATTGTGTTGATATGTATAAATGACAGTTGTATACATATGATTGGTTTGTCACACTACATAAGAAATCCTATGTGGGAGACCGATTCTACCTAAAAGTTACTCGAGGTCTACACATAAACTAATAGTATAGAAATAAGAAAAGAACATAACATGAGATCTAACTCTTCGCTAACTTGTCTCCTTCCAAAATCGCTCGGCCGGGTCTAACCCGTTCACAAGCCACCACTTCAACGCCGCATCTTATAAGTAAAAGAATTTACTTTCTTAATGAAGTCTAAACATATATATATAGTCTTATTTTCTAAAAGTTGAAAAAGTATATATATCACAAGTGGTAAAATAATAGTCGGTAGAAATATATTTAATGTTGAGAAATATATATATATATATATATAACATTTTCCTATATATATATATATCATTTTATTATAATAAGCCAACACAAATCAAATGAGACTGTCCAATTTAGCCATTTTTTTTCAAAAATACCCCTACACCTTTATATTAATTACAATAATAACATATTCACATCAAAATATAAAAAGTAAAAACTAATAAAACTATTTATCACTTTACAACCAAACATTCTTTTAAATCTTAAACTATCTTTTTTTTGTTGATATTATTCACATATTTATATTATAAATATACATATTTTCTATATTTTTATTGCATTACGCGCCGTACACACAACGCATGTGACACGATTACGTAAGAGATCTCACAATCTAATAATATATGGTAGATGCCTTTTTAGGGTCTTGCAACAAGTATTTGCAAAACTGTCATGCTATTAACAGTAATTATAAAACTAACACACACCGTGCACGTGGAAAGAAACGAAATAACCGCCTCCAAATAAAAAAGATGCTTTTTCAATTTTGAAAATTAACCCCATTCCCTATTTAACTCTCTCTATCTGTTAGAGGAGGAGCTTTTGTGTCGTTCATACACTTAACGAAATAAAATCTCATTAATTCAAGTACCGTTGTATTATTTAGTATAGATCTGTACCATATGATTTAAGGATAGAATAATAATTACAGTGTTTTTTTGTTTTTTTAAGGTTTTATATTATACGGTACAGATTTAAATTAAATAATCTAACAGTTCAGATCTGGACAGTATATTGTGCCGTCACCCTAGTAACATGACAAATGGGGGACCCTTAGAGGAGATATCACAATCTGAAACTCTCCGGTAAAAGTTTTATATTTAATTCTCGAATACAATTAGTTACATTTTCATAGAATATTAGGGTTATATTTGGTTTTTAATGCTATAACGATGGATGTTATCCATTTTTATTAAAAAAAATTACTGCAATTTGAGTTTCTTCGGTAGAACAAAGATTTTTTTTAACGGTTGATCATTAATTCATGTGTAGAACCACGTATCTCGCGGGTTCCGTGCACTACTCTATATATATTTATTATTTTTTATATATATATATATATATATATATATATAAATATATATGAAAAAAGTATGAAACTATTTACTCAAAATAACTACACGTTTTTGTCTGCAAACACAAATAAGTGAGAAGTTTTTTTTTGGTAACAACCAGCTAGCTGAAAAGAAACTAGGTGGAAGACAATCAAGTATCGCGGCTCCTAATTTCAAATTGACGAAAAAATAAAATTTTACCACGTATTTTTATCAAAATCTTAAAAAAATTTAGCATTCCCCCAACAATGAATGAAAAAAAGTTATAAGATATGAAAAAAATTATATAAAATTATAATACATGAACCACCCATACATAGGGCTGAAAATGAAGGAAACAAGTGAAAACAGTCGATTTCGTTTTCATTTCGTTTAGTTTTTAAGATTTTTGTTATCGTTCGTTATCGTTAAGTGATGAACGAAAACGAAATGAGATTTTAACAAAACGAAAACGAAATTTTTCACGAAATTTTTACCTAATTCACATCGCTTTTAGTTTGTAAGTAACTTAGCAATTCTAAATTTCCTACGTGAGCTGGTATCTTACACGTAATCACATTTACACTTTATCTTATATATTTTTATATAATAAGTTTAAATTTATATTAGTAATATTTTTTTATTATATCTTTATTGATACAAACACATACACGTGTATATATATATATATATTAGACGAAAATAAAATTTAACGAAACGAACAGGGCTATAATTGTTATCATCTCGTTTACTAAATAAAATTTGTATTTTATTTCATTATCATTTTATTTAATAATAAACGAAAACGAAACGAACTATTACCGAAACGAACTATTAACGAAACAAACACGAAACTTTTCACGAAATTTTCGCCTCATTTGCAGCCCTACCCATATACATATTACATACATACATAGAAACTGTTAGTACAATAAATATTTATTAATTTTAAAAGTTATTATTTAATTTATAAATTAATAATTTATTATATTAAAGAGGTCTATGTTATGCTCGTTAATAACATAAAATCCATTTCATATTACTTAAAATAATCGTTAAACTCATTAGTAAAACCAAATACACTGGTTCACTTATTAAAATCTAAAAAAAATTAAATCTTAAACCGGGTAGCAAACTAGCAACAAACAATAGATACATTAAATATGTGATGTTTGTCATGTTTCACTAAATCGTTCCGGTTATGTTTGTCGATTTTGTAAAAACCAAATATTTTTATATAATGATATTTCTTAAACTTATTATCTTATTAATTTATCAAAATTAGTGATTTTTTACATTAGCATATATCAGGATTGAAAAAAAATATTATTTTAAAGAGTTGATTAATTTAGCGAGTATTAATTTAAAGAGGTCGGGCTGCAAATGGTTTATACCAGTTAGAACTTTGGTTGAAACGTTATGAACACGTGTACCTTGGGATTGATTTCCCACCAATCTTCCCTCGATGAATAAAATGGGTCTTTTTTGTCACTTTCCGTCCAAATTACACTCTTTCTCTAAATAAACACATACATACATACATAACACCGCAGAAGATATGTGTATGGGCGTTTTATCAGGATAACAAACTAACACCAATTAATTTCATATATTGTTTATTTAAATATATATATATAGATACATATTATAAATATGGCATCATCACCTGCTTTATTTCATTATTCTCCTGGGTTAAAAAGCAGAAACGGATCATCTCCTAATTCGTCTTCATCTTCTTATAATTCGTCCTTCGATAATTTTCTAGGGTTTAATTGGGGCTTCAATTTCAACTTCTCTGGTAATATTATTAATTTTCTCTTCTGGGTTTCTTTTGTTTTTTTAATTTATTTATTCTGTTGGTGATTGGACCGAGTTTGTTTAAATTGTTATGGGTTTGTTAAGAATTGAGCTAATTTCTTATATTAAGTTGTATTGCAAATTGTATTGAGCTAATTTTTTATATTAAGTTGTATTGCAAATTGTTAGCTTAAAGTTTTTTTTTTTCTGTTTGGAAAAATTAAAATTTAAGCCCAATGTTGCTAAACTGTTTAAAATGTTTTTTTTCCTTAATAGCCACTACCAAATTTGAATATTTTTTTAACAATATTATTACAAGATTTTTCTTATAAGATAGTATTAGTTACAAGTTTAGTTTATTTACTAATAAGACAAAAACGCCTATGTTTGTACATAATGAGTGTAATTTATTTTCTAGGGTTTAATTGGGGCTTTAATTTCAACTTCTCTGGTAATATTATCTCTTTTGGGTTTTGTTTTCTTTTTGGGTTAATTCATGTTTTATATACCAAACTATGGGCCGTTCACAATTTTCATACTCAAATACGACATTTAACAATTTACATACTAATTTAATAATAATTGATCAATCAGCATACTTTTACTGACATGACACGACGTGACACAAATTAATTAAACAAATGTCAAATGAACTCACAACACCTTATTCTCTAAAATTCACATTGATTTTTTATTATGTTGTCTTTTATTTAAAAAAAAGTTTAAAATTTTTTTTAAAAAAAAAATATGATTGAGCTTTTAAAGTTACAAAGTTACAAATTATAATATAAAAAAAAACTTTGATTTTATTTTGATTTTTTTGAGGTTTTTTAAAAAAGATTAAAAAATTCAATAAAAAATCATTAAAAAATCAAAATATGATTCTGTAAAATTTAAAACTCAGTTTCTAACTTCTCTAACCATTTTGTACTAATTTTACATTTTTTGTAATTTTTTTTTTAAAAAGAGCAAAAAAAGTCAGACAAAAAAAATAAAAATCAATAAACATTTAGAAAAATTAATTTGTAAATTTATAAACTCAGATTTTGATGAGTGTAACCAAGTTTTAAACATTTACGATTTTTCCTGATTTTTTATTTTATTTTTATTTTTTTCAAAAAAAATAATAATAAAATAATAAAAAACTCAAATCATGAGTTGTTGCTACGTCATTTGACATCTGTTTGGTTAATTTGTGTCACGTCGTGCCATGTCAGCAAAAGTATGTTGATTGATCAATTATTGTCAAATTAGTATGTAAATTGTTAAATATCGTAGTTGGGTATGAAAATTGTTAACAGACGATAGTTTAGTATATAAAACATGAATTAACTTCTTTTTCTTAATTTATTCTGTTGGTGATTGGAACGAGTTTGTCTAAATTGATATGGGTTTGTGAAGAATTGAGTTGATTTCTTATATTAAGTTTTATTTCATTTTGTTAGCTTATAGAAAATGTTTTTTTTTTCTGATTGGGAAGATTAAATTTTAAGCCTAATGGAGCTAAACTGTTTAAAATATTATTTTTTTGCTGTTTGATAATTTTCTAGTATTTAATTGGAGCTTCAATTTCAACTTCTCTGGTAAAATTATTAATTATCTTTTCTGGGTTTGTTTTGTTTTTTTAATTTATTCTGTTGGTGATTGTAATGAGTTTGCGTAAACTGATATAGGGTTGTTAAGAATTGAACTAATTGTTCTATTAAGGTGTATTGCATTTTGTTAGCTTAAAGAAAATGTTTTTTTATTGTCTGTTTGGGAATATTAAAATTTAAGCCCAATGGAGCTGAACCGTTTAAAATGTGATTTTTTCCCCTTAATATATACTACCAAATTTGAATATGTTTTGAACAAAATTATTACAGGAATTTTCTTATAAGATACTTATTAGTTACAAGTTTAGTTTATTTACTTTTGTTAGCTTAAAGTAAATGTTTTTTTTTTCTGTCAGGGAAAATTAAGATTTTAAGCCCAAAGGAGATAAACTGTTTAAAATGTTATTTTTTCCTTAATAACCACTACCAAATTTATGTTTTGAACAATATTATTACAGGATTTTTCTTATAAGATACTTATTAGTTACAAGTTTAGTTTATTTACTTTTGTTAGCTTAAAGTAAAATGTTTTTTTTTCTGTCTGGGAAAATTAAAATACGGGCAATGTTGCTAAACTGTTTAAAATGTTTTTTTCCCTTAATAAGCACTACCAAATTTAAATATGTTATGAACAATATTATTACAGGATTTTCTTATAAAATAAGTATCAGTTACAAGTTTAGTCTATTTACTAATAAGACAAGAACTCCTATGCTTATACATAATGAGTGTAATTTATATTCAATAAAGAGCAATCTCTATGTCTTTAAATAACTATTACCAACAAGTAAACCTTTTCACCTCTATGAAATAAGTTTAATTTTGTACGCATAAAAATGCAACCGAAAGGCCACATGATTAGTAATCGTAGCTTACTTTTCTAGTTTTCTTGAAGCCAACAACCTGTAGGCCCTATGGTTGTGCATAAGTGCATAATGGTGTCTCGATAAACATTTTCATAGGTGTTCTTAGTCTAAACAAGTGAATTTCAGCTTACCAACTAGATTATCTACATGTAATTATGCACTATACGGTGTTCGATAACAAAAATCAGAATGTGTAACTATTTATGGGAGTCTGAGCCGGTGTTGGTGATGGAAAAAGCACACATGGTTTGGTATTAGTCTGGAAATAGGGCAGTATAGTTAGTTTTTTCTTCCGTAAGTAATTCGAGCAAAACTGAGAACTTCAGCTTGATGAAGACTGATTGAAGTAAAGATATTGATGTTACTATGTTGCTTCATTAGCAACATTCATAATGGATTAAATTGGGAGAATTAACTTTTCCAAAATATTTGAGGCAACCCATGGCTTCAGCTTACCCTCTCCGTAACCTTTTGTTGAATTAGAAAAAGGGCAAATTTGTTGGTGCACTAAGATATATCATATATAGAGAACATCAGAACAAATAACTATTAGCATAGGGTATACGTGTTAAAAGTGCGTTTATACAATATTTTGTATGTTTTGATATAATGCTGCCTGCTTGATCGAGTGTATTGGAGCTATCACCTTCACCGCTATTTGAGAAGAAAGCTGCATCGCTGCTGTTGCATTCATTCTTTTTGAGATATATTTATATCTGAATTGGAAATGCAGCAGTAGATTCTTTTGTGTTTTTGCCGTCATATTGCTAGAGTCCCATGAATCATTCTTCAATAATTGGACTTTCCGCTAATTTATTAATATTTTTTCATATCTGGTTATTTTCCTACTTCCCCAGGTATTAACAATTTATGGAAGAACCAAACATTTAAAGATCCTACAATGAGGACAACTCAAGGAAATATTGCATCACCGAGGAGTATTTCTAACAGGATAGAAAAACCGGATCATCTTCTTGTTCTTGTTCATGGCATACTGGCAAGGTAGACAACTTCTTTCTTTTATGATTTTTTTTTTCAGCATTGTGTTTCAACAAACATATCTCTGACAAGTATATTGTATTTACTTTTTTTAGCCAAGGGTTTGTATTCTTCAGCTTTGATCTTCAATATGTCGTCCTTACTTGACTTAAATTCCGTGTAATGCAGTCCAAGCGATTGGATATATGTAGAAGCAGAGTTAAAGAGGCGTCTTGGTAGAAACTTTATGATTTATGGTATGGTCATGTAATAGTTGGAGCCTTACTTTTTCTTTGTATTTCACTTAATGTAGAAAAGTTAATGATAATGAATGTTCTTTTTGGATGCAGCAAGTTCATGCAACACATATACAAAGACATTTTCAGGGATCGATGGAGCTGGAAGAAGATTGGCAGATGAAGTAAGTTTATTAGGAGTAGTTTACTTTAGTTGTAGGAAATATTGGTTATTTTAGCATTTAGTATAAGAGGTCTAAGAGCAGTTTTCTTAATATGTACTCCCTTCTTCCCTAATTAAGTGTCCACTATTCCATATAGGGTTGTCCCAAAATAAGTGTCCACGTTTTCAATATGGTAATTATAATGCAACAAATTTACTATCTTACCCTTTATATACTTACCATTTATGACTACAACAATAATAATTTTTAGAAAATAAGTTACCCGCATTAACTTTAATTATGATATTTATAAGGGCAATATTGGTAACTTATGTATCAAAATTTAATATTCTTAAAAAGTAGCAATTTATAAGGGGGACACTTAAAAAGGGACGGAGGGAGTATTTATTTATGAATATGTCTGTCTTCCGGATAGCTTAAAGACAATCTTGATATAAGAGAACCCATTATAAGTTGGACATTAATTATCGGGTATTTATATATGCAAACACGTGTGGAAACCACATAATGATTTATAATCTGCAGATAACAAATGCATATTAATGATCATCATTAAATTGTTTTCTATATTCTAGAATATCGATGAAGCAATATCTATATGATATGTTGCAATGTAAGGATTTGTGGAAAGGGAAAGAGACGAAAGCAAATACTTGGGTCTGATGGGCACCTTAAAATGCATTCCAGTTTCTCATAACAACATTAATTCTGGTTCCTGTTTTGTTTACCTCCATGAATCTACTTTTTTCAGCATTTGCATGTGGGTAAGACCGTAACAGGTATTTGTTTTCTTCTTGTATTTGTAATGATTTTAAGTATATCAGGTCATGGGAGTGGTGAAAAATACAGAAGGCTTGAAAAGGATATCATTTTTAGCACATTCTCTTGGTGGATTGTTTGCTAGATATGCAATTTCTGTCCTTTATTCACAAGAAGTTTTAGCCGATCAACAATCAAGTGAACTACCTGCTACTGCAAATGTTAACTCAGAAATAATACCTTCTATAAGACGAGGTACGGTTGCTGGGTTAGAGCCTATCAATTTCATAACCTTGGCAACTCCACATCTTGGTGTGAGAGGGAAAAAACAGGTTTACTTTTTTTTCCTTAAAAGCTTTTTCCATTACTAATTTTCTGCAATACGGGTGATTAACTTGTTTAAGCACTCCATCTTTTTACATCCCAAATCCGAATGTGTTAAGATAATGAATCTTTATGTGTAGGTTTTATAACACTCTTGAGATGAGTTGATCACTGCTATTTCTACCACAAACGGCCTATTTTTTGAATCTTCATAAGTGTACCCCTGGATATGTTATTTCCAAGTAAAATGGCTTTTTGGCGTACTATTTTTTTTTAATTATTTATACTCTCGAGGCCAAAAAAGTATACGTTTGGAAAAGCATCTCCACTCAAAATTCTTCATAAAAGTGTAGTTTCTATATAGTTTACTCTACTATCACTAGTCTTTTTTAAATAAAAATACCATGTTCTTTTATTTTAATTTAATGGAGCAAAATTAAAAAAACTATTTCTTTTTTTGTCTCCAGAAAAGAAGTAAACTTTTGTACTTATAAGATGTAATTTGTTTAATTGTTTGTGTCAGCTTCCTTTTCTTTTGGGAGTACCTATTCTAGAAAAGATTGCTCCATCCATTGCTTCTATATTTGTTGGCCGAACTGGGAGTCAGTTATTTCTCACCGATGATAAATCCGATAAGCCACCTCTTTTGCTAAGGATGGCCTCCAACAGTGAAGACGGGAAATTTTTGTAGGTATCTTATTTCATATTATTTTCTCCATGCTTTTGTGGATAAATATTTATGTAACTTTATTTTATAATAGCATTCTGAATCTCCATGCGTCCTCTTTTGCCTGACAGATCAGCACTTAGTGCATTTATGTGCCGTATTCTTTACGCAAATGTCTCTTACGACCGTATCCTTTGATAGTTTTGTCACAGCTACGAAAATGGTATTTCTTAATATTATTTTACAAAAATACTTTATTATTCCTTGACATTATCTAGATATGGTTGGGTGGCGGACTTCATCAGTTAGAAGGGAAAATGAACTTTGCAAGGTACCTAAACTTTAAAGTACCGTGCTGTTGTTATTCTTAGTTGTATGTTATTTATGTTGTGGAAATTCTGAAGACATCTCTGTGCTCGATCTTTACCTTTATACTGCTTTATGATTATCAACGTTCTAGTCAGTTATTACTTGGAATTTCATAACTTTTTAATGTGATTGAGCACCTTTACTGGGTTAATTTCCATCAATTTTCTTTAACTCTTCGCTTCCTCGTCTACATAATCAAATTTCTTTTTCATGTGCAAAGATTGTATCTTCTAAGTTAGAAATGTTATCTCCGATATAAAGTAACAGCTTTAACTAAAAAACTTTTTTAAGACACAAAACTTTGAAGGATGCGTCCGATGCTAATTGTATTAGCTACATAACGTTCGAAACCTTTGTCCTTTCTTGGGTCTAAAGTTGAGTAATTATAAAATGGTGATATCTTTTTGTACTATCAGTAAACACATTCTTGAAAAAAATTGCAGGCACCTCGTAAATCCTTAGATGGTTACAAGCACGTTGTTGATGTCGATTATTACCCACCTGTCCCTTCGGAGGGTCCCCATTTTACTCCAGAAGCAGCTAAAGCTAAGGAGGCTGCTCAAGATGCTCCGAGCCCAAAGAACACGTTGGAATATCACGAAATCATGGAAGGTAAACTTGATAATAACTAATACTACTGTAACCTAATAAGTGAGTAATACAGTTAGTTTTTTCCTTTGGGTAAGTAAAATTGTTTTTGTTTCATCGGCAGAGGAAATGATACATGGCTTGGAACAGCTTGGATGGAAAAAAGTAGATGTCAGTTTTCACTCGGCATTTTGGCCCTTCTTTGCCCATAACAATATTCATGTACTGTAATCAAATGTTATTCACCAATTTATTTTATTTTGTTCTTGTCTGTAGATGTATTTATCTTAATTTTGCGTTTCTTCTTTTTTACATGGAACAGGTGAAGAATGAATGGTTTCATAACGCAGGGACGGGAGTGATATCTCATGTTGCAGATACCATTCAGCAACAAGAAGTTCAAACAGAATTGAATACGTTCATCTCTGCTAGCTTGTAGACTGATTTCATAGTTGAAACTCATGAGAAGATGAATTTGGATATTATGGAAGTAAAATTGTGATCAAGCTCACTTTCATTGAGAAGCTATCTTGTAAATCTCTATTAGAACAGTATATATTCGAAATTTCAGCTGTTGTGTCTTCGATAATCATGTAACATAGTCAAATATAAATGGAAAGTTGTCTATCAGGTTTTATTTAGTATGCATGTTCATTTTGTTTTTTGTTTTTTGTTTTTCATTAATTATCTGGGAGGTGAAAATTGAATTGCCTCATGTATCGTTTTGCTTTTACTGCATTAGTCCCTCAATATTTGGGTTCCATATCTTTTTGTTAAAAATCTTCTCATGTCCCCACATAATAAGGAAAAAAATGATAAATGAATTTTAGCCTCTCTAACCAGCTAATTGAGGTTGCTCGTGCGCCACGTTTTATTGCAGTGAACAAATAACCCATTAGCTTCTGCTTGTTTGTATAATTGGCGGGCATGACTTTGCTGCAGACATGTTCAGTATTTCTGTAGAGTTGGCATTATTGTTAATGAATGAGCGTAATGTGCTTTCAGTTATTGGTATTCAGAAATGATTGTTTCGTCATTCGTGTAGTTAGGAACATCAATAAGTCTGCTTTTGAGTGCTTCATTACTTCATATATATATACATGTCAAGCATGATTACATAAATTTACATTGTTGTTATAATTACATGGATGTGCTCATATGAGAGCATCAGTTCTTACGCAGTTGGGTACGAAGCATCCATAGCAATGCCACACAAACCTTCCTTGGCATCGATATCTCTCTCCATCATGATGTATCCCTCCTCGCCCCAACTTGTACCCCACGAATTCTTAACCAACCAATATTTTTTCCCGTTACTCGTCCCATAACCAACAGCTGTAACACCATGGTCTAGATCAGTACCACATTCTCCGGTGAAAACACCGCTTGAGTAAAACTGGAATGACGAGTCGCCAGCGTCAATAGAGACGGATACAGGCTGATTTGCCACTGCATTTAATAACGCCGTTTCTCTATTCACAGGGACTTTTTCGAATCCTGTGATTTTGGCAGCGACTGGTGTTTTGTCTTTTGTTTTGCATGTTCCGTCAGCTGCAACATATGGATAGGTTTTCTCAGCAGCGATCCCTTTGTTTTTTATAATGAAACCGAAACCGTCTTCCATGTACCCGCCATTACAACCTTCATCTTCACCTTTCCTGTCACAATCCACCAGTTCTTGTTCGGATAGCGAAATCAAGGTACCAGTTGATATTTTTGTAATCCCCTCTGTAGCCGCTATAGTTGAAAACGCCCAGCAACTTCCTGTTGATCAAAAAGATGAAATTAAAATATTGACTGAAAAGTTTCCGGATTCATTTACTAGCGCTTGACACGACATCATAGCTGATGGTACGAAGAATGTTCGGTAGAGTTTACACAAACAACCAAAATATGTGCTTAGATCGATTAAAGTAGGTGAGTTTTACCGCATTGCCCTTGGTCCTTGATGGCAGTAACAGCTCCTTTCTTCCTCCAATCCATGGTAGATGGTACGGCACTCACATTCTCATACTTGAACGGTGTAGATACGTATGTCTTTGGATGACTCGTGAACTTGTTTCCGGTCCTGGATGCCCTAAATTCTTCGTTAGTCATATCTGCCAATTGATTGACAGCTAATTTGTAAGATCGGGTTGTGTCTCTATTAAAAGATTCAATAAACTCAACATTTTCCTTGAATATCTTAAATCGTGTCTCTTTCTCTATAAGGTCCTTGTAGACACGATTGTATGTAGTCATCCATTGCTCGTGTAAATCAAACATGGACGGTTCGGGTAGTGTGCGAGACATAGTTTGTGATGCCCACAAGCACAAAACTAAAAAGCTTGTTATGATGAGTTTTCTCTCTATTGTTAAAGCCATTTTTCCTTTTGAATTGTATACAAAGGAATTGGTTGATATTCCTTTACCTTGTTGTTACGATGATTAAATAGGCAAGCTTGAAGTTGAGTCCAAATTATGAGCTATTGAAAGTGAATTATTAAGTTGAATGTAATTTGCCGGGTAAGTTGTCATGATGTGGACTATATATAGTACCGAGGAGGCTTCTCCAAAGAACCTTGATTTGTTTTGCTTCAGTATTTAACAACTTAAGTTGTATGTTGACAGCCTAAAAAAGATAACTTCCTCAAGATTTGGTTTGGAAACAAGAATGTATTTGATATACAATTTTCGGCTTTTTATCAAGACTTGTATCCAATATTATGCCGTTTTTTCAGTTTTGTAACCTGAATTCTTAGTTTTTCGATTTTGTACCCTCAATTCATGTTTTTCTTCAGTTTGTACGGATTTCATCTAGTTTTGGATGGAAAACAAGTATGTGCATGGCACATGCCTACTTTTGAAGGGTTTTACCTAAACACCGTTAATACTTTTAATCATTATTTTATGGTTGGTACTAGTCATTGGATCAATTTTATGAAATTTAATAGTTGAATTTATTTGATTTTTGAACGGTTTGAGCGATTCGATCGTTGGTCCGATTTAAATATAAAAATCAAAGCGTTATTTGTAAAAGTTTGTAATAATTAACAAAAACAAGTCATGTAAATTTAAAATGTCCTCGAATCTGATGGAAAATAGGTATATGCATATATGTGTTTCGCATGTGCAAGTTTTCCATCCAAAAACTAACGGAATTAAACATAATCAAACAAAATCATGAATTGAGGTACAAAACTATTAAAAAAAGAATTACAATCATAAAATTGAAAAACCGGTATACTACAAGGTACAAAATATGATAAAACCTACAATTTTTTGGATAGCAGTAATTCGGAAGGTGTGAGTAAATCAATATGAGAACGAGACCAAAGGCTTGTTTGGCTTCTAGGCTCAATCTTTTGACAATCTTGCTTATAAATTCTAGCTCCAAATCTAAAAATGTAATTTAAGACCCGAAAAAACTAAGATAAAAATTGGACGGACTTTTTGTTTATTCCAGCCAAACCTGGACTTTTGATGCGTTTATTCCAGACAACAAAAGCTAAGAGTATCTCCAACAGTGAACATATAGTGCTTGTTTTTCAGAAATTTTAGAAATGTTATAGTTAGTGGCATTGGACACTTTAATGGACTTGTGTACCACTTTAATTTGTGTGATATTTTAGTTTTCTCCATAAGTGTAGCAAGGGAGATAGCAAAGCTATGTGGTCCCTTGAATAAATGCAAGTATTCGAAAGGTTTTTTTGTGTGTGTTTCGAGACCCTTTGAGATTATAAAAACCTAAAACAGTGAGTGTATGTGAACCCTTCCTTTGATGATAATATAAAAACACAAAATATATTATTATAGTTAAAACTAAAGATACCATTGTCATGTTAACAAACATGTTTATTGTTCATTTGTCATGTTAATGTGTAAATAAAATGTCATTTTATTACTTATTTGTCATATTAGAACTAACAAAATTAATATCACCATTGAAGATGGTCTAGTATTTCCCTCCTCTTTGTGGTGAAAAGTTAACTTTTACCGTGTTTATTAGAACATTTATGGTTGCAATAAGTTGCCAAGTTCTTGCAGATTCTTGTTTTTCACTCTACCTAGAATTTATCTTGCAATATAGAAACAAATTAAACTTCAGTAGAAAAGCATCTACGTTATCCATCACAACTAGCCCGGCAAACTAACTGCAATTAATTATTTAGTTTTAATAGCTCATAATTTGAAATCCACTTCAAACTTGCCCTATTTAAGCATTACAGGACTAAATAACTCAAAAACAACTTCCTTTGTAAATTATTTAAAGAAAAATGGCTTTAACAATGGAAAAGAGACTCATCATAGCAACCTTGTTGGTTTTGGGTTTATGGGCATCACAGGTAATGTCTCGCAGACTATCTGAACCGTCCATGTCCGAGAGGCACGAGCAATGGATGGCCAAATATGGACGTGTCTATAGAGACAACACAGAGAGACGGGCACGTTTGAAGATATTCAACGATAATGTGAAGTTCATCGAATCCTTCAACAAAGATGCAAACCGATCTTATAAACTTGCAGTAAATCACCTAGCAGATATGACTAACGATGAATTCAGGGAATCCAGAAACGGGCATAAGTTCGCAACGCACCCGAAATCATACGTATCTACACCATTCAAGTATGAGAATGTGAGCGCAACACCACCTACCATTGACTGGAGGAAGCACGGAGCCGTCACGGCTATTAAGGATCAAGGACAATGTGGTAAATTTGCATACTCCTATTAAGCTTATCAGTTGGCACATTGGTCTTGGAATTTTTTTACCTGCAGTTATCACACCATCAGCTCTGATGTTGTATCAAGCGACAAGCGGTAACTTAGGTGTCCACAATTTTTTTAAATCAACTGCTTTATATTAACTTTTATCTTTTTTATCAACAGGAAGCTGTTGGGCGTTTTCAACAATAGCAGCTACAGAGGGAATCAATAAAATCACAACAGGTACTTTGGTTTCCCTATCTGAGCAAGAACTCGTGGATTGTGACAGGAGCGGCGAAGACGAAGGATGTGACGGGGGTTACATGGAAGACGGTTTTGGTTTCATCATAAAAAACAAAGGAATCGCGGCTGAGAAAACTTATCCATACAATGCTACTGATGGAACTTGCAAAACCAAGGAAGAAATACCAATTGCAGCCAAAATCTCAGGTTACGAAAAAGTTCCTGCTAATAGCGAAGCAGCCTTATTAAATGCCGTGGCTAACCAACCTGTATCAGTCACTATCGATGCTGGTGACTCAGCGTTTCAGTTCTACTCCAGCGGGGTTTTCACAGGAGAATGTGGAACTGATCTAGACCATGGTGTTACAGCTGTTGGGTATGGGACGAGTAACGGGACTAAGTATTGGTTGGTTAAAAATTCGTGGGGTACAAGTTGGGGAGAAGAGGGATATATTAGAATGGAGAGAGATATCGACGCCAAGGAAGGCTTATGCGGCATTGCTATGGATGCTTCATACCCAACTGTCTAAGAACTAATTCTCTCATAGGAGCACATCCATGTATTTATAACAAAAACAAAGTATTTCAACGATATCTTACTTGACTTGTATATCTATATGATAAAATGAAACACTCAAAAGCAGACTTGTTATTGTTTCCTAACTACATGAAACCTCCATATGGGAGTAGAGCAGGTACTGGAAGCATATTCAGAACATTTTAACAGAAAGATATACGATAAACAAAGGAGAAGGGGAAAAACATGGGTCTTTAGCTAAGTGAACATGTAGTAAGCTGTTATGAATGTCAAGTAATATCATGCACTGTTTTAAAAAAGTTTGCTTCCATACGAAAGAGCTCATTCAGATCTCAATAGAAAGCACGTTATATGTACCCCCCAAAAAAACACGATATTGAAAGCTTGAATCAGCTAAAAAAAAAACCACTTTCCCCGCTTTTTATGCTGGAAAGGTTTACACTTTTTACCTTTTAATTAGCAAAGCTCTTGTAAATACGTTTGAGCATTGTTTTCGCTTTTAACACATTGATTTCAAGTGCAAGTACTTGAGAAAAAACAAATTATACAGGTTCCTTTCCAGATAATCAACCTGCGGAAAGTCTGGTTCTAGGTCCATGATCTGCATTTCCTGGTGCCACTAATTTAACTTATTAATTTGTAATGGCAGAATGTCAATCCTCCCTTCAGCTGAGGTATCAAAAAAATCTAGGGCTGGTTCGCTCTCGCTGTTAGTTTCATGTCAGAACTAATATTATAAAGCGTTCTAAAAAATTAAACAAAAAAGATACCTCAGTAACTAAAATCTTACAGTACATCGTTTCTGGAATTAGCAAATTTAGGAAACCGAGTATCAACACAAAGGTAAATAACAGTTATGAACAATGAACAAAATGGAAAATCTGGAGAGACAAGTACTCAACTCCAAGTATATATAACATATTCTCAGGAATGTACCATAAATTCAGGACAACAGAATGAACCATGAAAAGCACAGTTCGTCAAAAAAGGCAAAAAGTTGAACACGAGGCATTAGCCAAGTAGGTGTTTCGACAGTAAGCACATTCACAACTCGTAAGTCGAATATAAGGACAGAAATGAGGAAAACTAAGGATGTTTTCAACTGCTGCGGTTTTTGTGTTCTCCACTTGAACTTTACCATGTTTTACACGAGTAAAGCAATATCAGATAAAAAAAAACTGAAATCATAAAGTTGGAAGGGTGCCAGTATAAGTTACTAATTATTCTTCTTTTTGCTATGAAATTATGCGAATTGTGAGAGATTTTATCCTTTGAAAACTTTATGTCAACTGTTAAAGTTTGTGAGGAAAAGTAAATACCAGATACGAGAAGAAATGTAAGCGAAGAAAACAAGTTTTCCCTCCAAAAAAAGTCGTAATAACACTGAATTGGACAATTTATCATGAGTTTTTAAACATTAGGATTGACAAACAAAAGCTCAAATGGACAAAAGTGTTACAATGGTGAACCAGTACATACATCATTACAAGTACAAACCGAAGTTGATCAAAAAGGCAATCTAGGGGCGTTTGCCACTGTTGTGGTTGGTCTTGGTGCAAAGTATCCATCTACCCTTTGCACGTCTACGCTTCAACACAGCTCTTCCACTTGTTGTACTCATTCTCACTTTAAAGCCATGCGTCCGAGCAAGGGATTTTCTGGACCGGTTCCTCTTGGTTTGACAAAGTAGAAACTTCTTAGCCCTCACTACCAAACGGTAACTTCTCTCTACTTTTGCCCCACCGGTGAAATTCATGTCCACCCCCAATGACAACCCTGTAATATCCGGTTTTCAGTAATAAGTTATAGCCATGTTTTACAACTACATCAGATATTATATCACTATTCTTTCGAGTTGTTAATTATATGTAACTCTTATCTTCAGAGACGGGAAAGGTATGGACCACCATGGCAGATATCAAAGGCGGATCACCACTTCGTACAATAAAAATTACCAATTTAAGGCTTGTTAGAGAATGCTTCTCATTTTTTGCTAGTGATTAGTATTAGTTACTCCTATTATAAAACTTGTCAAAGCACCATAGTTTCTCTTGAAAAGGGGATTATTTCTTCAACCATATCTGATGCAGAGAAAGGAAAAACAGAAGCAAAACATTATCTGTGCCAATTTAATATGCCATTCTAAGTTTAGATTATCGCTTATAGTAAAACCTACGATCAACCTAAGTGATCAGTGTACGTACTATACTGGCACACTAGCAGATAAAACTTGAATCAGAAGCTACTAAAGTCGGACTTTGGCATTGCAAAGAGGTAAACTCCAACATAATTTAGCAAAAGTTCTCTAAGGGCTGGCAACAATTTGAGAAAATAAAGGGAAAGAGAGTCAAACTCATTCATCCCAAAAGTTGGCAACATTTGATAAGAGTATACGAATCAGAGTAAAAGAACACTCATATTGGTTAAAGACTGCTTGGTTCCAGCATGCAAATTATTTTTTGTTCTTTTGTTGTTACTGTAATCAGCCATCTTAAAAACCGAATTTTAGAAAAATTAAAAAAAAGGTAAAAAGGCTGTAAGCTAAATAAACTCTTCCTTTTTATCCATTGACTCAAATAAGAGAACCCATCTGCTTTTACAGTTATCAGGTTTAAAAGTTACATGTTTGCAGCCAGAATGACCCCCTACATTAAACTTTTAATATTTAAGCACAAAATAATTCATAATGGAAAAAAAAGGATTGACCTCAATCTAAAAAGCCGTGAAGCCAAATAACTTTAAAAGATCTTAGGGAAGGAACTAACCGGGTGGCATGACCATTTCCCCTTATTTAACAAAATATTTATGTATCACTATGTAATTTAATCACAATCTTGAATCTTCCAATTATAGCATTTCTCCAAACCCCTTAAATAATAATTTTAAAATCCGCATACATGAATTTCAGTCCCTTCCCTCAAGCTAATCCTACTTCCGTCTGAGAACCAGGGATTTCAACCCTAAAACACAGTCGGAACAAGCATCTATTTTTCTCAATGGCAGAACCAGGATCCCTTAATGGGAGGAACTGAATTTCATGTGGTTATCTTTCTTCATTTTTGCAGGGGCTAAAGCGCTATAACTACTAGTGCATATCCATTAAAATCTATGGAAAAAAACTTAATATAGCCTAATACTAGTTCCTTCCCAGGTGTTTCACATTACTTTTCCTCCCAATCTTCCGATTAGATTGGGAATTCCAAACACTGCGCTAGAACAAGAGCAAAATATCAAATGAGGTATTTCTCTCTCTCACACACACACATAAAAAAAACAGGGACGTAACCATAAACCTCAAATGGGAGGAGTCGATATTCTATATAAGAATATTTTTTTTTCGAAGTATGTGTGGAGCTCAAAGACGTCAAAATTGTAGAGATTTTAGTCAAAATACATACAAAACCAATATTTTAGTTAAATTGTACAGATTTTAGTCAAAATCCTAGATGGAGACAGTCAAGGGCTGCAAATTCCATTTTGGTAAGAATTGATAAAAAGGAAAAAAAAATTAAACGTACACTGATTAAAATCTCTAAAAATTACGTTTGAGCCCCCTCCATTTACCAAAATAAATGTTTCATTCCCTCACATTTAAAGCTCATGATTCTGCCCTTTCCCTCATATTTTATTAAAATGGGAGGGGCTACTGCCCGCCCCCACTGTCGTCATCTAGTTCCTTTCCTGTCTACACGCAGGCTTATTTTTTTAGAGGAAAATAGATTAAATGCATGTTTGGTAACAACTTTTTTCTTTGCTTTTTTAACTTGTTGATTAAAAAATCCATGGGTGTTTGGTATGTCAGCTTTTTTAGCTTTTATAAAGCTCGCTTTTGGGTCAAAAAAGCTGAAAAGGCTCAAAAGCATAGAAGCTAGGAATTTGCGGGGTTTTTTTTAGCTTCTATACATTATATTATCCAAAAATACAAACTTTCTAATAGAATGTGTTTACATATCTACAACTCCTATAAGTTAAAATAGATGGCCAATGAATTATCAATAAAAAAAAGTGAAAAGTCACTTATAAGTAAAAATGTCATGGTGTGCAGCTTTTTTTAAGCAAGCTTCTACCTCGTTGCTTTTTTATCAAAAAATTTGATGCCAAACGGGCTCTAAGTTAATGGGTTTTTTCACAATGTGTTCCGTAACGAAACTCATAACATACCGACACTAGCGATTTACAGTAAAAATTCCTAGGAGCAAAAGAATTGTAGTAAATTACTACTCCCTCGGTTCTCATTTAATTGTCCACTACGAAACTACGTGCAATTTTGACCGATTTATAACTTGTATCACAATTGTCAAAATGAATTTTTTTAAAATCTAATCATAAAATTTAAAATTTGAACTATATGATCAATTTTTGAAATTTTTTATTCCGACAATTTTGACATAAGTTGTTGGCCGGTCAAAATTACACGTAGTGGACAATTAAATGGGAACGGAGGGGAGTAGTATTAAATAAATAGGGTGTCATCGAGACGGACCTGAGAAAGTGGAGCGAGAAGAGAGGGAGAGAGAGGAGGAGGAGGAGGAGAAGAAAGCGGAGTGAAGAAGGGGAGAACAGCGTAAGGAGCAGTTAACAACTCTAGTCATATGCGAACCGGAGAGGAGAGAGAAGCTAGCTGTTGGTGGTGTAAATGTAGTACGATTACATAGTGCCCCTGTTGTTAAACAAGCTGCTCCTAATACTAATGCCATTTTTATCTCTCTCTCTCTCTTATGTGTTTTTTTTTCTTCTTGTGTTATCCTTTTGATTTCTTTCTTCACACAGCTTTGTGTTATCTTGGTGATGTTGAGGAACACTCGCTGAAAGTGGATAAATGAATGGGCTGGGCTACAATTACACCCGACCCGATAGTTCTATATTCCTATTGCCTATTGCTCTTTTTTCTGATTTAAATTGTTACTAAGTACTCCTTGCGTGCCTATTAAAAGTGTCTTACTCTTTCGTATTTGTTTATTCCAAAGTAAATGTCATCTAACAAATTTACTCTATTATCGTTTATATACTTACCATTTATAACTACAATCATAATAATTTTTAAAACATAAGTTATCCGCATTAACTTAATTATAATATTTATAAGGGTAACATTGGTAATTAATCTCTCAAAATTTAATATCATTAAATAGTAGCAATTTATAAGGATGACACTTCAAAAGGAACTAAGGAAATATCATAGAGGGTCAATTCCCAAAACATACAATGTGTTATGAAATATTACCAAAACATACAACCTAAACAAATTATTCCCAAAACATACAATTCATCCAAAATAGAAAAAAATATATATTTATCCTCATCTATCAAAAAATTTCTCTTTCTCCTCTCTCTTTCTAAATCATCATTTTTTCCCCACAAAATACTATCTTATTTAATGTTAAAATATGACTTTTAAACCGAAAAAAATAAAATTACAACAAAAAATAAAAAAAAAAATCAAAAAGGTCGAGATGCCGAAAAAACCCAAAAAATACTGGAAAAACCTTTAAAAAAGTCGGAAACCCGAAAAAATCCAAAAAAATGTTAAAAAATAAAAAAACCAATAAAAATCCAAATTCACAAAAAAATGAAAAAAGTTCAAAAAAGTCGAGAATCCGAAAAAACCCAAAAAAGGCTGGAAAAACCTTTTAAAAAGTCGGGAACCCGAAAAAGCCCAAAATATGGTTAAACAAAGAAAAAACAAAGAAAAATCCAAAATCACAAAAAGAATGAAAAAAGTTCACAAAAATCGAGAACCCGAAAAAACCAAAAAAGTGCTGAAAAAACCTTTAAAAAGTCGGGAACCCGAAAAAACTCCAAAAAAGTGGCAAAAAATTAAAAAAAAAACCAAGAAAAATCCAAATTCACAAAAATAAATAAAAATAAAGTTCAGAAAAATCGAGAACCCGAAAAAAGCCCAAAAATATGGTAAAAAACAAAAAAAAAACAAGAAAATTACAAAATTACAAAAAAAAATGAAAAAAGTTCAAAAAAGTCGAGAATTCAAAAAAACCCAAAATATGCTGAAAAAACTTTTAAAAAAGTCGGTAACCGAAAAAACCCAAAAAATTGGTAAAAAAACCCAAAAAATATCCAAAATCACAAAAAGAATGAAAACAGTTCACAAAAGTCGAGAAGCCGAAAAAACTAAAAAAGTGCTGAAAAAAACTTTAAAAAGTCGAAAACCCGAAAAATCTCCAAAAAAGTTGGAAAAACAAACAAAGAAAAATCCAAAATCACAAAAATATATAAAAATAATGTATTGTGTATGCTCGTATTAAAAAACATGTATAAATTATGTATTGTGTATGCCTATATTAAAGAGTATGTATAAAAAGTGTATTGTGTATGAATAATAAGAAGAAAAAAATGGACTGTGTCAATGGATACAGAATGTATTGTGTATGACTGTATTAAAGAGCGTGTATAAACAATGTATTGTGTATGCCTGTATTAAAAAGCATATATAAAATATGTATTGTGTATGTCTGTATTAAAGAGCATGTATAAATAGTGTATTGTGTATGCCCGTATTAAAAAAACATGTATAAACTGTCAATGGATATAGAATGTATTGTGTATGACTGTATTAAAGAGCGTGTATAAACAATGTATTGTGTATGCCTGTATTAACAAGCATATATAAAATATGTATTGTGTATGCCTGTATTAAAGAGTATGTATAAATAGTGTATTGTGTATGCTCGTATTAAAAAAACATGTATAAACTGTGTATTGTGTATGTTTGTATTAAATAACATGTATAAATAATGTTTTGTGCATGCATGTATTAAAAAATATGTATAAATTGTGTATTGTGTATGCCTGTATTAAAGAGCATGTATAAAATATGTATTGTGTATGCATGTATTAAAGAGCATGTATAAATAGTGTATGTCCGTATTAAAAAACATGTATAAATTGTGTATTGTATATGTTTGTATTAAAAAGCATGCATAAATAATGTATTGTGTATGCCCGTATTAAAAAAACATGTATAAACTGTGTATTGTGTATGCCTGTATTAAATAGCATGTATAAAATATGTATTGTGTATGCCCGTATTAAAGAGCATGTATAAATAGTGTATTGTGTATGCCCGTATCAAAAAAACATGTATAAACTGTGTATTGTGTATGCATGTATTAAAGAACATGTATAAAAAGTGTATTGTGCATACATGTATTAAAAAATATATATAAACTGTGTATTGTGTATGCCTGTATTAAAGAGCATGTATAAAATATGTATTGTGTATGCATGTATTAAAGAACATATATAAATAGTGTATTGTGTATGTCCGTATTAAAAAACATGTATAAACTGTGTATTGTGTATGTCTGTATTAAAGAGTATGCATAAATAATGTATTGTGTATGCCCGTATTAAAAAAACATGTATAAACTGTATATTGTGTATGCCTGTATTAAATATCATGTATAAAATATGTATTATGTATTACTGTATTAAATAGCATGTATAAATAATGTATTGTGTATGCATGTATTAAAAAATATGTATAAATTGTGTATTGTGTATGTCTGTATTAACGAGCATGTACAAAAAGTGTATGCTTGTATTAAAGAGCATGTATAAAAAGTGTATTGTGTATGCATGTATTTAATAGCATGTATAATTGTGTATTGTGTATGTCTGTATTAAAGAGCATGTATAAAATATGTATGCATGTATGCATGTATTAAAGATCATGCATAAATAGTGTATTGTGTATATCCGTATTAAAAAACATGTAAAAACTGTGTATTGTGTATGTCTGTATTAAAGAGCATGCATAAATAATGTATTGTGTATGCTCGTATTAAAAAAACATGTATAAACTGTGTATTTTGTATGCATGTATAAAATATGTATTATGTATTACTGTATTAAAGAGCATGTATAAATAATGTATTGTGTATGCATGTATTAAAAAACATGTATAAATTGTGTATTGTGTATGTCTACATTAAAGAGCATGTACAAAAAGTGTATTGTGTATGCCTGTATTAAAGAGCATGTATAAAAAGTGTATTGTGTATGTCTGTATTTAATATCATGTATAATTGTGTATTGTGTATGTCCGTATTAAAGAGCATGTATAAACGATATATTGTGTATGAATAACAAAAACATAAAGAGTGGAAGTGTTAATGAGTTTCGATCGAAGAAAAATAAAATCATAATTCATATAAAAAAAATAAAAATGAACTTATTGGGGGGAATGACTTTTGATCGGACGGTGGAAATTGAGGTTAAAGTAGGAGCGTGGAGAAGATGGAGGGTTGAGATTTGAGGAGGTGTTGACGGGATCGGAGATGGAGGGAGGTGCGACGGAAGGTGGTGGAGATAGCTGACGGAGAGAGGAGGGCGAATATTGTATTTGATATTTATATATATATATATATGAGAGAGAGAGAGAGAGAGAGAGAGAGAGAGAGAGAGAGAGAGTATAAATTATTTAGTATTTATAATTTTAAATTGTATGTTTTGTGAATAAAGTGTTGGAGTGTAATTTTTTGTTAATTAGTTTAAAATAGTTGTATATTTTGATAATTTTCCCTATTATTATAGAAGATGAATGTATTTCAAACCTATTTAATTAATAGTGATTGTCAGGTTGACCAGAATACGGTTTGGTCGGAAATATAAGCCGATTTATTCATAATTAATTGGTTTGGTTAAGTTTTACAAAATTACTAAAACTGCATGTCAAATCAGTTAGATAGTATATTAAATTTTTAAACAAACCAAACCAATAGTCAATCGGTTTAGTTTGAGTTTCGGCCTATTTCGTTGGTTTGGTTCGAGTCTTCTACACCCAAACCAATCAGTTAGATCCTTTGGTGTTTGGTTGGATTAGAATGTTAGAAACTTCGATTCGTAGCGCTACAAAATTGCGTGTTTAAGCTTTTAAGGAATTAGAAACCAAAAAAGTAAACACCTTTTTCGCAAACAACTTGTCATAGAGAGCTTGACTAAAAGCTGAGAAAAGTGCTTTTTTATAGTTGACCCCTAAGTTTTGGTTCTTTTAAGCTGGCCCCAAAACTGTGAAATTGTCTGTCCTCATATGACATGGTTCGTGACATGTCTCAATCTTTGATCGGCTGGTCACCACTTCGGGCTCTGTGACTTGGTCATATTTCTCTATTAATTTTTAAATCGCCAAAAGTAACCGGTGTTCTATAATTTCTTTACCGGGTCTTCAAAAATTTTAGAGACGAAACACATTTTTCGTGATATTTTGGCATCTATAGTTGGTAATCGGAAGCACTACTGACCAATGAGATATTCGAAGCATAAATTACAAGAACACAATTATGAATGATATTTAATAATAACCAGATAGAATATATATGCCGTGACATGTTAATAAGTTTTAAAACACATATACGTCACAGCAATGTTCACCAGTATAATCAAATCCATTCGAAGGGTAAACAAAGTTGATATTCGAGACGCAGACTTTTATCACACACAGATATGAGAAGTTGAAAAACATCAAGGCTAAAACTATTAGGTGGTGAACAAAAATTCCCATGTCATAAGCAAATAAATGTCTAGAAAATTAGGTTGTTATGGAGCAGGGAATGAAAATGGTGCATAGCCTGCTCAACGGATGGAGCGTATCTTCCACTATCATAAGCGGGGGATTCAATTCCCTTCTGAACAGCTTCACATAGCTCGATATCTTCTATCTGCACTTTTTCACTGTCTTCTAAACTTTTCTCGATAAAAACTTTGTCATCCTTTAATGACTCATCAAGAAAATAATCAAATATGACATGGCATTTTCTCGGTCCGAGTGGAATTACTAAATTAGTGTCCATCCAAGGTCCATACCTATTAATCATAAAGTTTGGGTAAACAAAAGCATAAAGAGCTTTAGATCCGACTCGAGCAGTGCCGCCATCGCATTGTTGGATGCTAACTTTATCAAATAAAGTGGTGGAGTAGGAGTCGAGCACGAGACCAGAGGCAAGCCCTTTATGAGCATATGGCACATGATAACCACCATCTAAGTAGTTGTCACAGAATACCTGTATAAAAGATTATTTTCATAATTCACAAAAAACTGCAGCTGTTTTCAATTTGAATCTTTGCCTATTGTTCCTATTTTGAATTATCTTCAGGTTTTCTTTATACCATAGCTTTATTTTAGAAACTCGTTTTCAGGTCAATATCAAAAGGCAAAATTGAAGGTAGAATTTCTGGCTATCTGTTATTTACACCTTTTTGTGTTATTTTTCTTCAATGTTGGCAGGGAATAAGCTAGAAAGAAAAGGCTGGTTCAAAGAAACTAAGACTAAATATTTACAACTGACAACATCTATTTTGAGATACCTCAAGTAGTCAAGTGTACTGATTATTAAACCCAAGTCTCTTAATCCAAAGATTGCGAGAAAACAAAATAAATAATGCTATAGTTAAAAAAACGGACCTTCCAATTACAGTCAATGGTGTATTCTCGTCTGCAGATATAACTTAACGAATTGTCAACTCCGTTAGTACTCAGATACCCCTCCGAGCTACCAAGCCATTCATTTCCTACATTATGGCTCACACCCTCTTCCAAATTAAGCAATACAAACGGCCCCCATATAGCTACTCGTAAGGATTTAAGCCCAAATTCATTGACGTTGAAGTTTTTGATCCCATTAATTCTATTGGCCTTTAAAAGTGCTCCATCCAACCCGTAAGTCCAACCGTGATATGGACAAACAAAGCAAGATTTCCGGCCACTTCCAGAGGCAATAAGAGATGCATGATGACGACATACATTGTGAAAGGCACGGATGTTATTTTCACTATCGCGGCATACAACATACTCTACGTTTCCCAACCTGGCAAAAATTTATACCAGTTAGGTAACCTCAAAATCTGAAAAATTTCCAGTCCCTTTGTGAGTAATTTCCCAGGTCCCTTTGTAATATTCTTTTCCGCAATTTTGTTTGTTTTTTCCCAACTTCTAAGTAAACCTTCACTGGAATCCTCTTCTTCTATTCCAGTTGGTTATTTACTTCTATTTCCATTGTTTGGTAGGATCAACATGCTCAATTTGTTGTTTGGGGAGTCGATTAGACATTTTCCTTATTGTTAAGTAGGAATGTTAGGCCAATTACTAACAATATACTTATTCATACGGTTAACTTGATCCTGAAACTAAACAGCTTATCTTTTTTCATGGAAAATTTACATAAGACCAATTAGGAACAAAATCCTTGATGGTTAGTTTTGTTAGGGACGATATCGAAGTGTTCGACTCAATGCCTGACCAGTTCTCCATTAAAGAAGTGAGGGTTTTTACTTCAAAAGGAACCATCTTTAAATGTGTTAATCTTTTTCTATAGCCTTAAGTTCTTCTTTCTTATTCAAGAAGAGAATCAACTGTTGTAATTCGACATCAGTTTGAAGCTTTATGACTTTTACCATATGATTAGTCTATTTTGATCATTTTGAAGCTTAATTCAATTTTACTATAGCTACTGTTTTTAATAATATATATATGGAAGAAATGTGATCGCCTTAACAGAAAAATCTTAACTCCGACACTGGTAGATAATAACACCGACATGGCGACATGAGTCTTAGTCATAAATACGAAGGAGCAACTAGCATATTAAGAAAAATATCGATTCTTCTGACAATATATTTAAATAAAACTTGTCTATTTAGACCTTTTCAACATAATAACAAAAAATGTACACATAGTCCACCCTGAATACATATTAATTGTCCACTACAAATATAAGTACATTTTAGCATGCATATTATTCGTAACTAACCATTTTGAAAAAAAAAATTCATAAAGTCAAAATTTAATTTGACCATATGAAAGTTTTTTCTAATTTGTAATTTTAACAATTCAGTTACAAATAACGTGTCTGAACATACATGTATTTTTGTATTCGGCAAGTAAATTGAAACGAATTGAGTATCACGAAAAATATTTACCTTCCAGTAAAAAAGTTACCAGGTTCCTTAACCTGGTCAACACATCCAACAGCCTGCCAACCTCGAAAAAAGACGCGATGGTATTCTAGAGAGAGAAATAACTGATCAGTGTACCATGAACTTGGTGGTGTGATTGCTTCTTCAATTTGGATTTTGGGGTCAAATTTCTGGACAAGTTTTTTACCCACCAGTAAATTCTCATGTGTAGTAAAAGAAGAACATACGTTAAGTTTGTTAGATTTAGGACTGTAACCGAGTGTTAAATTGGTAAATGGAATATTTTGATTGGTGGGATTTTTGTAGTGTGAAAGTGAAGTGAAAGGTTTGGGTTTTAATGTGGTCGCCATACTAACTTTCTTTCTCTCTCTCTATGTATGTATTATTGTATATATCTCATATTTTATTTTTCCAGCCAAACAAAACAAAACCAAAACCTAAACCAAAACCTAGATTAATATTGGATTTAAACTAACGCATTTTTGTGTTAAAATCAGTGTTTCAAAAAATCGAAATTTTAGCTGTATTTGGAAGGAGAGGGTCTTTTTTCACTACAAATTATCTAAATCTACTACCAAATAATAATTATCTAAATAAAAGTTACGGTTTGACCGATTTTTTATTTATAAAAAAAGTCAAAAAATGCATAAAAATATAAAACTTGGTTATAAAAGTTAAATATGAGTTTAAAATTTACAAAGTCATTTTTTAATTTTTTTTTACTATTTTTATTGATTTTTGACTTTTTTGCTATTTTATTTATAAAAAAAATGTCACAAAAACTGTAAAATTAAAACAAAATGGTTAGAGAAGTTAGAAATTGAGTTTCAAAATTTAAAGAGTCATTTTTTTAACTGATTTTTTATTGATTTTTTTTAATCTTTTTTGATATTTTTATAAAAAAAAACCTCAAAAATAAATAAATTGGAACTACGTAACTTTAAAAGTTAATTCATATTTATTTAATTTTGGATTTTTTTCATTTAAAAGACAAAAAATATCAATAAAAAATTAAAAAAAAATTGGAATTTTTTGTACTTGTTTTTTCACTAATATAACCAAGTTTTATACATTTATGATTTTTTGTGATTTCTTTCAAGAACAAAAAAATCATCGGTAAAACCATAACTTTTACATACGGTTTGTAGGTGTATTTAGATAATTTGTAGTGAAAAAAGACCCTCACATGTCCAAGAGGTTCACTAAAAGTGTAAGAAACGTTAGATTTTAGCTGCCCAAACAACATAAAACGAGATTTTAAAACATCTTTTAAGCTTTGAATTAATCGAGCTTTTATTGAGGGATGAATCAGATTTATTTATTTTTACTACGAATCATGTTTTTTTAACAGAGGTTAAAATTACTTAATTTGTAATATTAATTTTGCTTTTCAGACCTGGCCGAGTCAATGTATCAAAAAGGCGAAATTTTAGATAAAGCGTTCTTGCAATAGCTACGTTGTGTAAAAAAATATAAGATTTTAACGGGCTAAAAAAAGGAAAAAAACAACTTTTAAAGGTTTGAATCAAGCTTTTATCGAGTTGAAAAACGTTTTTTTAAAACAATGGACCGAATAGATAAAATGCTACCTAGACAGAGACAAAATGATAAATTATAGCAGTTCCGTTAAATTGTATTTTTCTATTAAAAAACAATAGTAGAGTACATCTATATGGCCATCAAATTCGAACTTGGCTGTTTATTTTTGTTTACTTGTGGATATTGGTATCTTGTTAAGCATCAACTAGCATAATTGGACAAGGCACGGAGCAGCTAGCTGTGATGTTCGTGTATATTTAATTTTCTGATTGTTAAAAGTAGCAATTTTGGCAGGTCATCTTTAAAACTTTTATTAAGTTCAAATCCAAACTCTCAAACTTTAATAAGCTGAAGTGGAAAAAAACAAGACTATTTTCACGACTTTTTAATATGTTTGTTTAACTTAATAATTCAATCAAATAGTACTTATCACAACTAGTTACATATATATATATATATATAGTCATATAAATACGTACATATACACGTAAATCCCCCAAAACATACACAAAATAATCTATTTTCTTCCTTTCAATCTGTTCGGTGACGTTTTTAATCTATTTTTTCTGAAACTTTTAATGTATTTTTTTTAATTAAAAATCGAAGAAGAGGAAGAAGAAGAAAAAAAAGAAAAAATGGATGATGGCCACGAAAGACATTGAGAATGAAGACAGTCAGACAGATATAAATAAAATATAGAAATTAAAACCGGTTATTTTTTTAACAAAAAATTCCAACAGTCGGTATATTTCCCCCTCTGCCTCTGGAAACTTTGTTAAACCAAGCTCGCATATGCAAAAATAGTTGTCAGGTAACCCACAAGGGGAACATTCTTAGACATGGCATATTTTTCTTGGATGATTAGTTTTTTTCAAGTAAATTATTCAAAAGACAAATAACGGAAACCGGGTGTATTATAATGTAGTGCACGTTGTACTCAAACAACTCAACCATATGAATGTTGGAATAGTGGTCCAAACAAAGACGCATTATTTTTGCAAGCGCAAAGTACAATATTTTAATTAGTTCAAAGGAGAAATCATGTCCAAATTCCAATATGCGCTAGGTGAGAAAGGTTGGTGGACTACTGAAAATAATGGTTATTTAGCTGGATTGTGGCTACCTGCATGACCACAATTATAAGCTAATATATGGAGTGTGTTATAATGACATGTATCAAATGTAACTTTTATGAACTAATCAAGGATCTCATTCGAACAACTCCTACAAGTTTGAGCCTTGGTTTTCAATGAAGTGGCTTGTTTGTTTCTAGAATTTAAGCTCGGTTTTAGAATTAGGCTTTGAAGATACTATTTTATCATCTCATATGCAAGGCTGCTTAAATATTTGAGGTTCTTTGGTTTTTGGCACAAGTGAGTAGATATCAAGCTGCAGGTAGCTCATCTTGGTTAAGCTACTAACACTTTTTTTTTTTGTCGAAATTATCTGGATTCTTGACTTCAAAGCAACAATGATAAGGCCTTTACCTGTCAAATCGCTGAAAATTGCTTGGTTGATCGAATATACGCTCCTTCCAACGATGTAGTTTTCTTGAGAATGGCGAGTTTGAGAGTTTTAGGAGCCCAAGACTTTTCAATTTTCTTTACTTGATTGCATGTCAAAATCCCAGTTTAAATTTCGTAGCAAGTGAGTTACGTAAACGTAATTTGTTCACAGATCAAAATTGACCCTACAATTAATAATGTAGTTTTCTGTTATTCTCAGAAATCTTAGTTGTCCTGGTCAAAAAGAAGAAGAAAAAACGTATTATTATTATCAAGTTCTAAAATCAACAAGGTCACCGGGAGTCTATGGCAGAACCTTTTGCTGTTTAATTTTCTCCCGCAAAAGACCAAAATTGTCAATTTCTACGGTGCAACACTATTTAGTATATACCAAATAATAATATACAGTATATAGTATACTTATTTATTTCTTCGTACAAATAATAACAACCTGCACAGAGGCTGCTTTAGTTGTGCATTAAAACAGTTAATATTACTTATTAAGTAGCATTACCTTTTAGTGACTAAAAGCTGTCAAATTCTATCATGGCTGTTAAATTTTGTTTCTTTATGAATAATGGTATCTTATTACGCATCAATTATGATAATGTAGGACTGCAAGCCCTCACAAACGACCATTATGACAATTGACTTTCAAAATGGTACCCACTGTTTTGCAATTTTAGGAAAACGAAAATAACTATAAAACGTTCAGAAACATATAATTTCAGAGAGTATAATAATTTTGTCGAAGGGATCGGAGCGAGTTGTTAACGTTTGGTCTTTTGGTAGACGAATTTCTAAGATCAGATTAGTCTGTTGATGATCTCTCGTTGTAAAGTTAACATACTCGTTTAAGTGTTTGCAACTTCTAATGTATAGGGTTTTTAACCACGTTCGGATAGGTTCATTTCCTATGCAAATTTGATAGTGTATGCTTTCTTTCATCTAGGGCTGCAAACTAACTGAACCGTTTATGAATATATATGTTCGGCTCGTATGAGGTTACTGTTAATTAGTTCGTCTATGAGCCGGGAATAAATTAAAAAATTTGTTGGTTAAGTAACTGAATTGAACATAAACAAGACAACGTTTGCTTTGGCGATAAGAATTCAAAAATAAGTTCGACTAGTCAAATCATAGATCAAAAGTATGTATGTTAATAAATAATAATAAATAAAAAGATGTATGGTATAACGTTTGGATGGGGTCAAAATTTTAAAGATACACATTTATGTAAAAAAGAATTATACAAATGAACCATGTTACAAAAAATGAGAGTCCTTTAATAATTATTAAGTAAGTCTAAAAATTTAGAAATCTTAAAAATGTTTAATTAGATACATATGTATATTAACGTTGATGCAATAGTAACTCTTTTTTGTTTTTGTTTTTGCAATTTTGGATATGAAATTGAATTCTTATGACTTATTTATTAACAAGTCGTTCTTTAACAAATTGTTGTTCGTTCGTCAAGCGCTCGGTTTGTGTTTCTACGTTTATAAACGAACATCAGTTGAACATGAACAAACATTTTGAACAAATGAACAAACATAAACATGATTCGTATTGGTTCGTCCGATTCATTTGCAGCCCTTACGTTCAACTACTTACTATCTTAGAAATTTGCTTGTTTTGTAAATTAGCAGTAAATTGTGCGCTATAAGCTCCTTCAATCAAGTTTAAGAAAACAACAAAATCAAAGATCAGCCTCGCTTGCTATTTTTGACATAGCATCTAAGTAATTCAAATTATACATGGTCCTTAATTTTTCAAAAATTAGCTTATTTCATTTCAATAGTGACATTAAAACAATATGATCCATAATTTTCTATCAAACATTATTCTTTAGGTAATTATATTTGATTTCATCGGAAGTTGTAAAATTTCTAGTCGTTAAGCTAAATTTGCTCTTAATATTGGAATTTTGCATCAAAGATGAGGAAGTTGTAAAATTTGTAGTCATTAAGCTAAATTTGCTCAAAATATTGGATTTTAGAGATGCCCCAAACTAACCCCATAATTTTGTATCAAGCAATATTATTTTATGGCATATTAATTAGTATTGCATTTAGTATGTTCACTTCGTTTTTACACTAAAAAAAAGTCAATCAGGGACGGATTTTGTGACAGATTTTTACCCCAATGCCCGTATTGCAGGCGGATTCGCGACGGATTTTAATTTTACTGACGGATTTTGTTATTTCGCGACAGATTTCTAACAGATTTGACCGTCTCTAATTGAACTTATTTTTGTAATGTTAGAAAAAAAGATACCACATAAAAAACCTTGTCTTTTGTGGTTTGCCTGGGGTCGTTAAAGACTTAGA
Organism: Primula vulgaris; assembly: GCA_963920805.1. Taxonomy (NCBI): domain Eukaryota; kingdom Viridiplantae; phylum Streptophyta; class Magnoliopsida; order Ericales; family Primulaceae; genus Primula; species Primula vulgaris. The sequence goes on from OY987219.1 coordinate 13,097,664, forward strand.
GATGCCCTAAAATTGCACGACTACCGCCTTTAAAATACTCCTATATAATTACCCCTTTCAAATTTGTTTGTCTTTAAATTTATTTGGAGATATTTCATGTCCATTTATAAATAAATTTTAGCTAAAGTGATTTTTTTGCTCACTAATTTTAATAAAAATAAATAATCCTGTTGAGATGAGTTTCTTTTTAGGTTAGTATTGAACTCGAGTTAAAAGACAAAATCAGAACATTACATTCTCAAACCCATGTGAAAAATTCCATCACCAAATATGGACTCTCAACACATAGTACTATATATAAAGTGCTCACCTTACCTAATACAGTCACGGGCACATACCATGCACCTTTTGCTCTTGTGAGAAACACTCAGCTTTTTCATTTTTGTCTGCACCAAAACATGGGTCCTTGGTACAGAGCTTTGGTTGTGTCCTTATTATTTATATTAAGTGTGACTATTACACAAGTGAGGGGTATTATAGAGGAAGTATTGGTATCAAACTTGAATAAGAGTGTATTAGTGAGAGGGAGTTCAAGGTGTGATTTGTTCCAAGGGAAATGGGTATTTGATGCTTCGTATCCAATATATGAGTCTTCTGGTTGCCCGTTTATCGACCCAGAATTCGATTGCCAAAAGTACGGACGTCCTGATAGGCAGTACCTCAAATATTCTTGGAAGCCTGCTGCTTGCGCCTTACCCAGGTCAATAATCTCTTTATATGAATCTATATATACGTGCAATGTCGGAAAAAAATATATATTTTTGGTGGGTTGTCTAAAGTATGAGAAATTTTGTTTTCACCATACAAAGAAAATCTAGAAAACTGGTCATGTATACGTGTGTGCGTATATGTATATGTACTGTGCTAGTGAGATGTACAGTATATTTTACATGTACCTAATTCTTTTTTGCTATAGTAATTTAGTGTTGTTTACTGACTAATGACTATTTTTGCTGAAATGAGTTGTAACTATAGTATGTACCAAGATTCCATTAAGTTCTCTAGGATTTAATCAGAACAATAAAGGCTTATCGTATTAAAGCTCTAGAACTCATCTTTCTGGCTTTCTGATTAAAATATGCAAGCCAGTTTGAAAGTTGGCATCTTTTTTGTTTCCCTTAAGAAACCAAGAGAAGGATGTTTCTCAAGCTTGCAGTCATGGTCATGATACGAAAACATACCAATATTGATTTATTTTTTTAGTACGTAGTGTTGAGTTGTGGAGCCAAATGTGTTTTGACCATGTTTTCTAATTATCCCACATCACTTGGAATTGTAATATGACCCACTAAGGGTTCTATTTATATGCTCTAATATCTTGTATTTTAATTACACATTTACTCAACACCTCTATATTATCAAGAGAGAGTTCTATTTGCGAGAGAAGCATAGTTTGTAACTAGTTTAGATTACGATTGTAATCCTCTTAATATATATAAGTGTCACGTATAGCGGCCCGGAAACGTAGCCAATTTGGGTGAACTCCGTTATCAAAGAGTGTGCTCGGTTTAGTATTTTTGTCTTTCTTTGTGTTCGTCTGTATCGACCCTATCAAGTGGTATCAGAGCCCGAGATTCGCAGAACTAAGGTCGAAGATCGAGAGGAAGATCAATGGCAAAATAAGACAGAGCCGCACACGGGATCGAGAAGTTCGACGGGAAGGACTTCGCATTCTGGAGAATGCAAATAGAGGACTAGCTCTACGGGAGGAAGATGCACCAGCCTCTTCTTCTTGAGGAAAGGCCGACCACGACCACCGAGGAGGCGTGGAAACTCTTAGACCGTCAAGTGTTGGGAGTGATCCGCCTAACACTATCTAGGAGTGTAGCACATAACGTCGCAAGAGAGACGACGACGACGATGAGCATGATGAAGATCCTCATCGACATGTATGAGAAACCATCCGCGAACAACAAGGTACATCTCATGCTTAAGTTGTTCAACCTACGCATGGCTGAGAGGACACCTGTCGCGAGTCACGTGAACAAGTTCATCGACACCGTAAATCAGTTGGATGCGGTGGAGATAACTTTTGAAGACGAAGTGAGAGCCCTTATACTGCTAGCATCTTTACCGAACAGTTGGGAATTCATGCGAGCTGCTGTTAGCAACTCAATTGGAAAGGATAAACTGACTTACAACGGCATCCGAGATCAAATACTCGCTGAGGAACTCAGGAGATTAGATATGGGTGAATGCTCAAGTGATGGAGCAGCCTTGAACATGGGTTCAAGAGACCGGGGTAAGGCCAGGGTATGGCACGTTAGAGGACGTTCGCAATCCCGAGGTAGAAGAGGGCAAAGCCGAGGTGGCAAAGATAGCGATAGAAGTAAGAAGAATCTTCGATGCTATAACTGCCAGGGTATGGGGCACTTCAGTCATGAGTGCAAGCAGTCGAAGAAGAGTACCGACCATGATCACGTGGTTAATATTGCGAGCGACGAGGATTCGGGTGACTGTTTAATGCTTGCCGAGCAGAGAAATATAGAATCGTGGATTCTAGACTCAAGGACATCATTTCACACAACCTCTCAGAAGGATTTATTCGAAAATTACACTGCGGGTAATTTTGGTAAAGTGTATCTAGCCGACGGAGAAGCGTTGGAGGTTGTTGGAATGGGCGATGTGAAGATTCGTATTCCAAATGGATCGGTATGGAAGCTGACGAAAGTGAGGCATGTCCCGAGGTTGACCAAGAATCTGATCTCAGTAGGTCAACTCGATGCCGAAAGGCACTTCATTTCGTTCAGCTGTGGAGCTTGGAAAGTTTCACGAGGAGCTATGGTGATAGCCCGAGGGAGCAAGGTCGGTACGCTATACATGACGACCGATGAGGAGTGTACAGTAGCAGCAGTTGTGTCGCAAGACTGCTCTGAACTGTGGCATCGACGGTTGGGTCACATGAGTGAGAAGGGGATGAAGGTGTTAGCGAAGGACAGCAAACTTCCAGGCTTGAAGTCTGTCAACCTCGACATGTGCGAAGGTTGCATCTTCGGGAAGCAGAAGAAAGTAAGCTTCCGGAAGGGTGGAAAAGCTCCCAAGGAGGAGAAGCTAGCACTGGTCCACTCAGACGTATGGGGACCATCTCCAGTAACCTCACTGGGAGGAGCTCAGTACTATGTGACCTTCATCGATGATTCGACGAGGAAAACATGGGTCTATTTCTTGAAACACAAGTCTGAGGTGTTTAAGAAATTTCAAGAATGGAAGGCCATGGTCGAACTAGAGACCGGGAATAAAATCAAATGTTTGAGGTCTGATAACGGCGGAGAGTACATTGATGCGAAGTTCATAGAGTTCTGTGCTCAAAGAGGCATTCGAATGGAGAAGACCATCCGAAGAACGCCACAGCAAAATGGCGAGGCCGAGCGCATGAACCGAACAATCAATGAGCGTGCTAGGAGTATGAGACAGCAAAGTGGGTTACCCAAAGCCTTGTGGGCACATGCAGTAAGCACGGCGGTTTATCTCATTAACCGCGGACCCTCAGTGCCCCTAGAAAGGAGGATTCCCGAGGAGGTATGGATAGGAAAGCCTATCTCGTATGAACACTTGCGAGTGTTCGGTTGTCTGTCATATATCCATGTCGACATAAATGAACGTACCAAGCTTGACTCGAAATCCAAAGTGTGTTACTTTGTGGGGTACGTTGGAGCTGAGTTTGGATATCGCTTTTGGGATGGTCAAGCAAAGAGGATCATTCGCAGTAAAGATGTCATCTTCAACGAAAGCATTTTGTACAAAGATCGACAAAATGTGGAAGAACAAGCGCTCCCGTCCGAGGAAAGTGGTATGGTCGACATGAATGTGTTTCCAAGATTGGACTTGGAAAATAACACTGAAGATGAGCCAGTGGTGCTCGACAACCCACCAGCAGAGGCTGAAGAGGCCGAGGAGCTGCCCCAAACTCCCCGACCTGAATTAGGCCGAGGTCATCGCATGAGGAGACCTCCTGCCCGATACTCTCCTTCCCTGCATTACATATTGCTCAGTGATGCAGGAGAGCCCGAAAGTAGAGAAGAAGCTCTGGAGCTGAAAGACTCGAGCAAGTAGGAGCTCGCGATGAAGGATGAGATGAAGTCGCTCGAAAAGAATGTGACTTGGCAGTTAGCCGAACTGCCCAATGGGAAGAGGGAACTGAGCAATAAATGGGTGTTCCGACTAAAGGAGGAACAAGACGGCACGAAACGGTATAAGGCACGCCTAGTAGTCAAAGGGTTCCAGCAAAAGGCAGGAATTGACTACACCGGGATCTTTTCACCAGTCGTAAAGTTGACGACTATTCGGCTATTGTTGAGCATTGTTGTAAATGCGAGTCTTCATCTTGAGCAGTTAGATGTGAAAACTGCCTTTCTCCATGGAGATCTTGATGAAGAAATTTACATGCTCCAACCTGAAGGGTTTGCCGAAAAGGGAAAAGAGAAACTGGTCTGCAAACTAAGGAAGAGCTTGTACGGGCTAAAACAAGCACCACGGCAGTGGTATAAGAAGTTTGACAGTTTCATGGCGGATACCGGGTTCGAAAGAAGTGATAGTGATCACTGCTGTTTCGTGAAGAGATTTGCGAACTCTTCGTACGTCATACTACTGTTGTACGTAGATGACATGTTGCTCGCCGGGTCGAGCCTTGTTGAGATTAACAAGGTCAAGCAACAGTTGGCGAAACAGTTCGAGATGAAAGATTTGGGTGCCGCAAATCAGATCCTCGGTATGAGGATATCTCGTGAAAGGGATGGGTCCCTGTTTCTGTCGCAAGCCGAGTATGTGAAGAAAGTGTTGGCACGATTTAGCATGAGTGATGCCAAAGATGTAGGCTCACCGCTAGCCGCACACTTTAGCTTGTCGAATGAACAATCACCCTTGGACGAGGAAGGAAAGGATCGTATGTCGAACATACCCTATGCTTCAGCAATTGGTAGCCTGATGTACGCTATGGTGTGTACAAGACCGGACATTGCCCATGCAGTGGGAGTTGTCAGTCGTTACATGAGTAACTCGGTCAAGCACCATTGGGAAGCTGTGAAGTGGATATTGAGATATCTCTCGGGTACCGTGAGTTTGGCATTATGTTTCCGGAAGACCTCGGAAGGCCTGCACGGCTATGTGGATGCTGACATGGCCGGTGATCTGGACAGCCGAAAGAGCACAACGGGATGTGTTTGTACCTACGGTGGTACTGCTGTGAGTTGGACATCGAAGCTGTAAAAGATTGTTGCATTGTCGACCACAGAGGCTGAGTACGTCGCGATGACGGAAGCAAGCAAAGAGATGATTTGGTTGCAAGGTTTCTTAAAAGAGCTCGGTCAGAAAACCGACAAGTGAGTTCTGCACTGTGATAGTCAAAGTGCAGTTCAGCTAGCTAAGAACCCTGTATTCCATTCATGCACTAAGCACATACAGATTCGTTACCATTTTATCCGGGCTGTTCTGGAAGATGGAATCTTCGCGCTAGAAAAGATTGAGGGCGCTAAGAACCCCGCCGATATGCTAACGAAGACTGTTACAATCGACAAACTGAGGCTGTGTGCAACCTCAGTAGGGCTCCGAGCTTGAGGCTCAGGGTCGCCGCTATACTGGAAGAATGAAACTCGCCGATGACGACAGAGTATCAATTACTATACAAGGATACCGATGGGAGCATTCTGCTCGGTGGAGCACAGTGAATTCGGTGGTCGGGGTTAATTGGAGTTCTTTTGAAGCACTCGACATTTGACTCCAAGTGGGAGATTGTTGAGTTGTGGAGCCAAATGTGGTTTGGTCATGTTTTCTAATTATCACACATCACTTGGAATTGTAATATGACCCACTAAGGGTTCTATTTATATGCTCGAATATCTTGTATTTTAATTACACATTTACTCAACACCTCTATATTATCAAGAGAGAGTTCTATTTGCGAGAGAACCATAGGTTGTAACTAGGCTAGATTACGATTGTAATCCTCTTAATATATATAAGTGCCACGTATAGCGGCCCGGAGACGTAGCCAATTTGGGTGAACTCCGTTATCAAAGAGTGTGCTCGGTTTAGTATTTCTGTCTTTCTTTGTGTTCGTCTGTATCGACCCTATCACGTAGTAGTAAATTACTGGTATGTAAAGTGTAAACCATCCATATGAGTCGAATTACCAGATTTTTCTAGTTCAAGGGTTTAGTCCATGAGTAATGAGATGAGAAGTATGAATTAAAACTATATCTTTTTCTAAAGTATCAGACACTCATGACCACACTAATCACGTCATCAATCATATGTGACATTGACCAAAACAGATTTATACTAAACATGAGTGTTAAAAAGTTAGTTATGTTTACGTTTTGACCCATATGAATGTGATAATTAGTGTGGAAATAGTGTACTTTTATTACCCAACCTTTACTATCTAAAGTAAAAAAGACTAATTTGAATTCCCTTGGAAAGTATTAATTGGACAGTTCTGTGTTTTCTGTTTTTTTTTCTAAAAAGTTCTACATAAGAGTACTTATTCTTGAAAATGATTGAACAGTTTAAAAGACTAAAGTTTCATTAAATCTGATATGGAAACTCACATGTTAAACATGGAAAACAAAGCGAGGAGCCATTACTATTACATTGGAAGTAAAAACAAATTATACGACACAGTGAACAACCTTTTTACTCGGCTGCGAAATTATTAATTTCGCATCGCATACTGTAATATTCTTGATGAACATCATGAACCTGTTCATTATATTATTGGTTTGGTTGGCGTCTAGGTTTAATGGAGGGGATTTTTTGAGGAGGAATAGAGGGAAAAAGATAATGTTTGTAGGTGATTCACTAAGTCTAAACCAGTGGCAATCACTCACTTGTATGTTACATTCCTCGGTACCAAACGCCAAATACATCATTTCAAGAACCAAATTGCTCTCTTCCGTCACATTCCAGGTCAGTGTTACCTTTTTCCTTCACACAAAATATACAAATACTTTTTTGTTGTTGTTTTTATTTGTTACATGTACATTTTTGTTGTTTCCATTTCCCTTTTTTCATTTCTTGCAAGTCATGACTGGTTGTTAATATAGTAATTGGACTTTTCAACTTTATCGTTTTCCAAGTGACCACATTCTTTTCCTTCTTTTGTTTGTCCCCATTTGACTGCCTTTTGCTCTGGTTGGATATGCTCTTGACAATATTTTGGGAAATGAAAGAACTATAAGCTTTAGTGAAGTTCATTTTGAACTTCTACCCTGTGCAATCATTGTCGTATATTGTCATAGCTTTTTAGTTTTTATTTTTATTTTTATTTTTCGTCCAATTACTGGACATTAGTGAGCCATCCAAAATACGCTCCAATATGTCACTAATAGATATTCTTTCAATAAACATGTGCTACAAGAGACACAGACACAACAAATTATTTAGTCAATTCTGAAAGACAGGGGACGTGGTACCGTATGTATGTGGGCAAGAAATCTACAACACACTATATTTTCTTCAATATTGTAATATTATTAATACTTTTCTTTTCTGTCTCATGGAATCTCAATAATATCCCTAACCCCATATTTGCCAATTTAATCCGTAATTCATCTGATGAAATAGTCACTTGCATTTTCCCAGTTGTATTAGTGAAAGACAAAAAGATGGCTGAAACTTGAAAGGAAATTAAATTATTTCATCTATTCCTTTTTTTTATGAACATTATTTTTTTCTTAAAAACCCTTTTTTTTTTTATATAAAACTATTCAAAAAACTCACTGTGTTGAGATTAACTACTTTTATCTTAATTTAATTATTTCACAATCAAATTTTGCAATAAACGAAATGATTGAAAGCAACTTATCTGGAGTTCATTAAATTGATTTCCCATCATAATCTAAAATCAGTAAGCATATATTTGGGTTATTTACATTTTTATTTATTCTCTAACAATTGATGTCTAAAGACTCAAACTAAGTATTTAAAATTATTTTCATAAAGTATCCTAGTTAGATATAGGTTGAATTTGAATTTGTTAACTAACAAAGAAACAAAGTAGAATTAAACAAAACAAAAATTAAGAGAGACGGGTGGGTTTGTGGTTAAAAATATTTTATTTTATTTATTGGAGAAGGAGAGAAGTGACGTGAAAGTCATTTATGTTTAAAGCTTGTTAGCCCCACATACACACATGGGTAGAGTGTACGGGGTAGAGGACCACGTCTCCTGTCCTTCAGAATGACTAAATATAATTTGAGCACAAGCGGAGCTAGAAAGGGTCTTGGACCCGGTCCAGTGGGGTCACTAGACCCCGCTGAGTTTATGGAAATTTACTAAAATACCCCTAGTCCTATAATTGTACTATTACAATTCTCCCATAACAGTGTAATAAAGACTTGTCTATGATAATAAGTATAAATGTTATGCTTGATCGTTAGTTGCTGCTTGGATTTGTTAATACAGACTTATCTATGAATGTTTTCCTTTCTTCCAATTGCTTGAATGCTTACAGATTTGGTTATTACATTAGCGAGGCCTTGCAATTAGAAAAAATTGAACGCTAATGTAGCATGTTTGACAAGTTACTTATTAAAAATTATTAACCAATAGCTTAAAAAATGACCTTAACCTTTCATACGTTTACCAATAAAATTATTGATCAAAGATCAATATTGCATTTTGACTAGATGAACAACAGAATAAGCCTTGGTGATAATTGTACAATAGGATTATAGGAATAGACATTCAAGAAATCAAATAAAAAAGTCGCATTTGTAGGAAAATATGCGAAACATACAAAGAGGTTGGCCAAACGTTTAAAAGACATTAATCTATCAATAATATAGCGAAAAGGGTCTTGCAAGCAAAGACATTAAATGTCTACTAACTGCAAATTATGTATCGACTCAATCTTATGGCCTAGCCTTTCAAAGTGAAATAGTTATTTCTTTTTTTAAAAATGTTTGGATAACTTTTTTATTGTTTATAAATGTGCCCCTTCTGTGGCGAACGTCTGGCTCCGCCACCGATAAGAGGTGCCCTTAATTAGCAAAACATGGATATATTTAGTGGATTTTGTTCTCGCTCTTGAATTTAAAAAGTCAGAGTCCTTTCAAATTTCAAGATAATAGTGATCATCCCTAAATTTTATGAAAACATTATACGAGATAAACCGATTTTTTTAAAGATAAAACTATAAAATTGATCAACTAATATGATTTCTACGGATGAGATTTATCGGCCAATACGTACAAATTACGAATAAGATCAAATGTATAATTTTATTTAAAATATAAGGACCATAACTTGTTGAAAATAGGGTCCAATTGCTTTTAAACTATGGGACCATTACTTATCCAAAACAAAATACATTACATAATCAACAAAGAAAAACACCTTTTATGTAATAAGTCTGCTCGAATGGTTGTAACATGTAAGAAGATGACGAATTAAGATGTCCCCGTATTCACATTTTTTTATAATGAAAAAATGATTTTTGAACAATGTAGTTTTTTTTTATAAAAGGATTTTTAAACAATGTAGATGAATTTAAATGTTTCTACACTTTACCTCTCTTCTGTTGATTACCTACTTTTAGCTTTTCTTAGATAGGGAATCTTTTTAATAATTTTCTGCAAAGACGTTTTTGTCAAAGACATGTAGGTTAAGTTTGTTAAAATTGTAGGTGAGTTTTAGTTACCAACAGCTCAACAAACATTTGATACTGTTATAAACTAATGATGAAGCTTATAACTTAATATTGTTAGTACATTTTTAAACAACTCCTTTTTAAGAAAGAAAAGCAAAAGGTCCCAAGTGGACCTTATGAAAGTAAGTCACATTGGCAATAGTATTTAACATTATCAGGAAAATTTGTTAATACCACCTTGGTATTCTACTACAGACTACAGTACTGCTACATATATATAAACCCGAAAAATAAAGTAAAATTATCTACTAGTTTCAGATTTTTAGTACTGTATCAACTATCAAGTAATCAATTAGTATGATATGTATGATCAGAATCTCCAAATATATCAGCAAACTTATAAGTGCATTCGTATATGCTTGTAAAAATACAGTTCAACAAGTTATCTGGTAAATATCCATAAGATAAAACATCTGCTGGTCTTGTAACAACATCTCGGGAAGTTTAGAAATCATCTTTGAACAAAAAGCACTGTGGGGATCCAAAATAAAACCAATTTCATGATAATTATGAACTACTTCTGCAAAACAACTGTATTCATTTAGCATAAACTTATAATTGTAAGAAAAAAAAACAGCTTTTAAATTGACCAACCAAATAAACTGCGTCTCAAGCGAACTTTTTGCAGGATTATGGAGTATCTGTATATCTATACCATTCAACATACTTGGTAGATATAGTTCGAGAAAGCATCGGGAATGTGCTTAAATTGGACTCTATACAAGGTGGCAATACATGGAAAACGATGGACGTGCTTCTTTTCAACACGTGGCACTGGTGGACCCACAAGGGAAAAGATCAACCGTATGATCCTTATGGCTTTCTTCTCCAACATTTTTTGTTGAACTTCTTTTACACGATCATCAACTCTTTGAAAGACCATCTTTCCATTGTTCTCTACAGTACTTAGTTAAACATTTATACATGTATGTTATATAGGTGGGACTACATTCAAGACGGATCAACAGTATCGCGGGATATGGACCGATTAAAGGCGTTTAACAAGGGATTGACTACGTGGTCCAACTGGGTCGACCAAAATATTAACCCAACGAAGACGAAAGTGCTCTTCCAGGGAATCTCTCCCACCCATTATATGTGAGTGCTTCACCAAATTTTCAGGAAAAAATTATGTTTTACAACACTACTAATGGGAAACTAAAAAAAAAACAGCCAGTGAAACTATTTACCAAAATAAGCCGCTTTTAACAAGAACCGGTTCATTGGTGAGCTCATCATGGTGCGAACGCAAGTTTTCAAGTATACCATTCAAACTTATAATATTAAGAAAAAGAGACTTATTTAGATAATAAAAATAAAGAAATTAAGTATTTTTTGGTAGGTAGTTGTGGAAACATATGAACAGCTTGTATGGTTGCAGCTTTAAGCAAATAAGCGGAATCTTGTGAGTATCAGAAAAAAGCTGGGTTCACCCAAGCTTTAAGTTTCTAGATTTTTTCAGGCAACAAAACCGAAAACCTCAGCTTCCAAGCTGAACAGCCAAATATGTTCTAGCTATTAAGCAGAAACATGCTCTAAAGCTGCAACCAACTAAGGCCTTAATGTGTTATTTTCTCTGAAACTATTTTTGGTGAACATACCTCCGGAAAGTGTGTTTGCAACTAATTTCGCAACATTGCTAGAAGAAGTTCTAAAGCAGCCTATTTATGAACTACTTACAACATAACACCTCTTTCCAAAAACACATGTTAAGGGTGAGCACGCCATTCAAGATCAAATAAAATGCTTTTTTCATTAAACCGTTTGAGAACAATTTTGCTTTTGTTTTTGTAAATTTCAAACAAATACACAGATTATTATTTTTCGTCGCAACTAATCAAACACAACTAACATAAACTGTCCATCGAATACAAAAACCAGGCCACAGGAATGGCATTCGAAAACTAAAAACTGCATGGGGGAGCAACAACCTCTGGCGGGGTCCACCTACCCAGCGGGCCAACCACCAGCATCTATTATTTTAAATAAAGTACTGAGCACAATGTCGAAACCGGTTTATCTGTTAGATATAACAACACTCTCACAGCTGAGGAAAGACGCTCACCCTTCAGCTTATAGTGGTGACCACTCGGGCACAGATTGTAGCCACTGGTGTCTACCTGGTTTGCCCGATATTTGGAACCAGCTCTTTTATGCAGCTCTAATCATGTGAGAATCAGAAGAAACATTATCTCGAGAATTACGACTATGATTATACAGAATAAAATGGGCAAAGATTATTTAACTGTAAAGTTCAATTATTTATAGAACTACAGGATTTGGAAATTTGAAGTATAGAATAACATACAGTATATAGTTTGAAAACAGTATTTTATTTAACGGATTGGAGTGTTTTTTTTCCCTTTTTTCAAGAATTATGTTTGGGTTGGATGAGTTTGGGAATAAGACATTTTATTCCAGACCAGTAGGATCTTTTTTGTTATCAAATAACTACTTGTCACTTTTTTTTTATATAATTGGTGGGGAAAATCCACATTTTTATTTATTAATTATTGAGAAAATTAAAAATGCGGAGAAAAACCTCACAAAAAGCATTACCAAAATAAGTGATACTAAATTGTTGCGAAAAGGAAAGGTTCAGCAAAACTAAAAACAAATTACAACTTGAAAAACTACTTGTCACTTGTCAGAGTGAAGTTCAATTATTTGTTAGTTTGATTTCCATTGCCTCCCGTATTATTATCACATTGTTTTGCATCTAGATTATGACATACTAACTAGATACATAATCGAACTTTAGTTCATATCTCCTTCACAAAAACCCTATCTTGAAAATGATGTGTTTAACAAAGCAACAAAACACCAGACTATACACGATAAAATATCATAATACAGTTTTTAAGCGGAAGGACTCAATAAAAGGCAAGTTAGTCAACATTTTCAACAGGGACCTTATATGAAACCTTATCTATACCTCACAAGCTTTTAGTTCTCCTTGTAAAAAAAGTACTGTTCATTATTTCTTACAAGATACTTTCGATATGGAACGGTTTACGGTTTCTTGATATTCTGTTTAGTACAAGAGAGATGGAACTCATTAATTAACTGTTTTATAATGGAAGATCCCGGTTCTTGAAAATAAACAAAGAATACAAAGAAGAAAGGAAAACAAAACAAAGATACTGTCTGGATACTTGTGGTGAACACAAAATAAAGATGATATGCGCCCCTTACTCGCTGAAAGCACAGATGGAATTGCCGATTGTGACAAGAAGGAACGTTTACCTTTACAATAAGACTGGTATAGAATTTGATGATATGGTAGTATGGCACCCCTAGACACCGGCATTGCTGCTGACTTGACATCTTGCCCATTTAATGCAAATTTAATCTAGAATTTTAAAACTTTTGCCATGCATAAGACATTCATAAAATATGGCAAACTGAAATCTTTACTTGTATTGGCAACTCTTAAGTCATATGATGGGTCTTTTGTTTCTAAGAACTTGTTGAAATGAAGCGCTTAATTAGATAGAATGCAGACTTTTTGAAGGTTAAAGAACCGATTTCAAACTAAAAAAACTATAGACTTGTTAAGAGCAAGAATAGCAAAATACTCAAGGTTTTAAGTTGAGCAAGCAATGCGCAGCAATTTAAGAGTGAAAAAACAATCAATTCGACTTAAGAATTATGGTCAAACACTTCGTAAATGAGAGAATGAGTAATTGACAATGTAGTAGCCTAAATTTTCTATTTCTAACCGCAAACTAACCTATTTACTAATTAGTAATTACAATTTGTACAAAAACCTGACAAGTTCTCAAATTAGTACACTAACTTAGCTGTAGTAGTTTTTTTGGTACACACCTGTTACAATCGGGGATTGGATTTGGCTGTCTTAGTCAGAACATGAAACTGTCAATGAGAGTACACTAAGACCTAGTTTGATTGTATTTCAAGTTCTGATTTTTGCTTTTTTACTTACATGAAAACTGGACTAACTATGATTAATGGATTAGTTGAAAAGTCTAATATTTTGTCCTTTGTTTCCCTGAAGAAAACTAGACTTTGTAAGCTGATTGAATCCAAATCTTTTTTTTTTTTGAAATGAAATCCAAATCTTTTTCTTAAAAGTCAAAAAAAGAACTTATTTTATTGAAAATTTATAACTATACTCGCCCTAATTAGCAAACTTACCGAATGACTTTCCTAATATTTTAAGCCTGTCTTACCAGGGGCGAGCCATGCATTAATTAAGTTTAACACAGCTTGCATGCATGTTTGTCACTAGACCACATCCATCCTAACCAGAATGTTAAATAAAATTTAATTCTTTTTGCTAGTAGTTATTCTGTTTTTATTTGATTGAACTGGCCTCGAATCTTGAAGTTCCCACGAAATTTGGAAAATATAATTGAGACAAAAAAGGCCAAAACAAAACAACGACATTGCTAAGTCAAAATATTGACAAATTGCCATTTCATAAATTTAGATCGGTTGACCAGATGACAAATACATTTAATTGATAATATAATACGTTAGAAACAAAATTGAACTTAGAGCTCTTTTAGGCTTGGTTTTTAGTTGATTTGAAACTGTTAGTTTAAAAGCTACCCTTATTGTCCAGACTTCTCCTTGAATGTATTGCACATCTGCATATTAATCACTTTAGCATTATCAAACACAAGTCTTAATATATGTCTCTCTTCTTACTAACTAATATGTCTTTTACTGGAAAATAAACGGATTTCTACATGTTATCAAAACGGGTCATCGAAAGGGTAGCAAAGTTATAAGTATGATGGGTCACCTCCAACCGATTTGTTGATTGCATTCGTTGGGCTTCTCGGATATTGACCAACGCACGAGTGAGAGGCAGTGTTGAAATTGTCTCACTTGAGCATTATCAAACCCAAATATTAATTTATGTCTCTCTCATTCCTTAATAATAAGTGTTTTAATGGTGAATGGACACACTTTTACAGCAACAAATGGAACAACTATTCTTTAATACGTTTTCACTATTATATGTGAAGTTCATGTTTTGCAATGCTGGTCGGTAAACTTTGGTTTAACGCGAGATGAGGAAGGTGTCTATATAGTTACGATAGGTTTAAAAATGTCGTCAATTTTGAAAAGAAAAGGTTTAAAAATGTCGTTTATGCGTGCTCTTGTTACAATCTCATAACTAAAAATTATCCAAATTTTACCGTCTTTGTATGGCTTGATGCATGTAGCTACACTTGTATCAGTTGTTCACACATAGCACGCTTAACTGTGGAGTTCCGTTCTCGTTATTGTGCCGCACGGCTTTAAAAGACCTTGTTGATAGGAAATGGATCTTTAATCTCATATACCACACGAGTACTCTCATATATGGGCGATGTGGGACTGACGCACAACACCGCACCACAGAAATTCCTTCCTGAAAATCTGGGTCGTCACAATCACCCCCCTTTAGGCACGACATCCTCGTCGAGCACGTCGTCCTTCAGGGGTCCACACACACGTGCTAGTCCCCATATTTTCAGCCAGATAGAGGCTCTGATACCATCTGTAACGATCCGGTCTCACGGACCGAACCGCCACGCTCGTATCAACAATATTGTTCGCTTTGGCATAACTTCCCAGGAGGGTCACACATCCTGGTACTACTCCAAGTAGGGGTGGGCAAAAAAACCGTAAATCCGTCCCGTAACCCAACCCACATGGATTGGGGCGGGTTGGGGTAGGTTGAATGTCAAAAAAAAATCAATCCGCTCTGCCCCAATCCGCTATATATTTTGCGGGTTGGGTTTGGGTTGAGGTTCACAAACCGCGGGTTAATCCGTCCCAATCCGTTTCAACCCGCAATATATATATATATTTATATATACATTATGTGTATTTTAAGATATCAATCTTTAATTATTGTTATATTTTAGTTTTATTACTTGTTCGTGAATGTTCTAAACGTAGTTTGATTGAGTTTAATTTATATTTCTGCTTGAAATATTCAATTTATTTTAAAATTTGGGTTGATTATGCAAACTATGAAAGATGAAGAAGAAAAATAAAAATTTAAGAATCAATCTAAACCACCCACCCCAACCCGCAATTTATTTTGCGGGTTGGATTGAGTTGGGTTGGAGTTTTAATTGTAACGAGTTGGATTGGGTTGGGTTGAGATTTAAATTTTATCAATCCGCTCCGCCATTTATTTTACGGGTTGGGTTAGGACTAAAACAAATCCGCCCCAATCCGTCCCGTGCCCACCCCTAACTCCAAGCTAAGCACGCTTAACTGTGGAGTTCCGTCCTCGCTATTGTGCCGCACGACTTTAAAAGACCTTTTTGATAGAAAATGGATTTTTAAGCTCATATAACACACAAATACTCTCATATCTGGACGATGTGATACTGACGCACAATACCGCACCACAAAAATTTCTTCGTGTAAATCTGATTCCTCACATACACAATACACATATACATACATATGTACATATAGAGGCAGACCGGCGATTTCCTGATGACCACTCTGGGCCAAGGCCGTGGTAATAGATAGCCAATATAAGTGGACAATTTAAACTTGTCTGCAAATCTATTCTGACACAAATTTTAGTTATCTTATTATGTTACTATAGAAATGTATTTGAAGACATTTTTTTATAGTTTTTGATCCATTATATTAGATTTAGAAAGAAAATATTATTTTGGTTCCTAAATTAAAATTACTGTTTGTACAGAAATTTTGATTGCACTTAAGCAATTTATCTCAAAATATATGCTAATTTTCTTTTGAATACAATTGTCATAATAGAATCGGCTCAATATAAATGCATGTGCACAAGTATAATTGGTGGTGGATGAGCAAATGAGAAAATTCTGAATAATCTCTCTTTCTCCCTCTAAATTTAGAGCAAATTTTCTTCCGTTTTTCTATAGAAATCTATCATAGATTATACGTTTCAATATTTCATCATCATCATTTCTAATTAGGGAAACAATACATTTACTACCCCAACCTATTCTCGGTTAACGATTTTATCACAAAATACTTTTACCTGAACATTCTCCGTCAGACGGTCACTCACCATACTAGGGACGGCTTCTTTACTGCCACTAAGTCACAAACCCAATTTTGTCACATTTTTTGTTGTTGTAGTATTGTGTTTGTTATTTAGGAAACGTTCATGTTAATAAGATGAATAGACTAAGGACTATTTTGTCTATGTAATCTATTAAATAGAACAAAGATGACAAAGCAAGCCGTTTGTTACGTCCAGATCAAAGGTAATGCAATATACATAAATAAAATTCCCAGCAAAGTGTTCATCTCAAGGTTAAGAAATCGTAATATATTTACCGATTGATAATTTGTTAATGCTCGCACTAATTACGTTACAAACATTACTACCTGTTTTACATTTTCCCTGGATAACATTATTAATAAGCCTTGTACATCCAGGTAAAATATTAAAATCACATCGAAGAGCATCAACCTTGAACTTTTATGTAACTGCATATCCATTAAATTGAAGGGTTGTAGTATAAGTAGAGACTTTTTGACTCACACTCGTGCATAGACTCGTTGAGGTCGAGTGATCTATCTAATTATATATTTGATCGAATGACCCTTCAAGATCCGATGTGTATCAAATAGTTTCTACCTATTTATCATATAAGTTGATTAGAAAAGTAGAATGATAGCTTGTGGATGTTATAATATTTCTTAATTCTAGTTAAAAATGGAAATGAAAATGATATTACTGTAATGTTCTAGTGACGTAAACAATCTTATAATGTACTAGTAAATAAAGATTTATTCCAAAATTTTAAAATGAAAAAAGAAACCGGCCCAGCTTTGCCAACACATCCCATATAGCTTTGCATCCTTGGGCAACTCTACCTCAAACCTGTAGCTTATAAATCATTACTTGTTTCTTTCCACCAATCCCATAAAACTTGTACAAACCTAACTATTTTATTTCATTGGTGGTAAACTGCACCCCAACATTTTTTTCCCAGGAAAAACAAAATGCAAACAACACAGAACTACCAGAGATCCTCTAGTTGTTCAAAAGTGGAGTTGGAGAGAAACCCTCAAGTAGACCTATTTGCAGACAATGTTCATCCTAACATCTATGATTTCTCTCCTGAACGAAGGATGTCGTTTCAATTAGGGATCAGTTCTTTCGAAAGTGCGTCATCTTCTAGCATCTTAGAAAGGTCCACAAGCCGACCATCTAGTATGAATTTTTGTGATCTAGAACTTGAAGAAATTAGAGATGCTTATGACAATCACTTGAAGGATTTGGAAGAAGGTCTCGAAAAGGTTAACCTGCTTATTCAATGAACATGAAAATATTGTACAGCATGTTTTATTTTTTTGGGTATTAGTACAACAAGTTTAAAAACAATCAATTCAGGTTTATTGATATACTCAAAAGCGAGGGATAAGAGTTTTACCTAACATATCCAATCAAGCCCATAACTAATTTTCCCGTGACACAATGTCATTAACTTTTGATTTTGTTAGTTTTTAAGCAGTTAATTTTGCAAGTCAAAATTGTACATAATTTTGTAATGGGATAATAGTTGGGATGAATGGAGTATTATTCTTGCCGTTTCATGATTTGTTCTGAAAAGGCTTTATTTTTAAGAGATTCAGCAAAAAAGACTAGTCCTGTAGGTGAGTTTAATTTGCTCAAATATCAAAACTATGGTTAAGAAGAAAACATAGTTTTTAAGCCCGAACATGATTATGGAACGTTCTAAAGAGAAATAATGAGCTAGAGATGCCACTATAAAAAAAAATTTATTTATTGTTAATATGAGTGTTGCTAAATTTTAGTAACAGAATATAAACTGATTAAGTTGTCAAACTGTTGCAAAAAATTTAGCGACACTCAGTTTACCAACAGTTTTCAAAAAACAAATTGTTGGTTAATGAACTTTTTATTTTAGTGGTCATATGCTATACTTAAAATAACCACAGTTGAGTTAATGAAAATTTTATCTCTCTTTATTCGATTTTGTTACCAGAAAATTACTTTACAGTCTATCGCAGTGTTTTAAAAAGCACGTTTTAAAGTGCTAAAAGCGTGATAAAACGTTTTGTGAAATGAAAATGCCTACGTTTTTTCGCTTTTTAGCGGGTAAAGCGCTTTTTGTATGCTTTTATAACGCTTTTTGCGCTAAAAAGCGCGCTTTTCAGGATTTTTTTTTTCTTCATAAAACTATGAAAACGATGCTTACTTAGGGTTAGAAAATTTATGAAAAATATAATTCGAAACAAATTCTATCATCTGAGCTAGTGATACTTAATCGCTCATTTTTAACGAACTAAAACATTTGAAAATGTTAATTACTATAAGACTTAAATTCGTTTGTTTTTTTGCTATTTATGAATTATTTCAATTTTTCTTATATAGAAAATCGCAAAATGATATTTTCAAAAAATATATTAAACATGTATATTTTTTATATTTTTCTAAAATGTATATTTTTCTATTATAAAAAATTTACGTTTTACGCTTCAAATCTACACTTTTAGCGTTTTTAACGCATCTCTCGTGAAAACGATTTGTTCAACTTGGCGCTTTTTAAAACACTGGTCTATCGACATGCGTGATATGTAGCCTTTGGTTGTTACAAAACCTGTATTCATTTCAGGAGGACAAAATCCCAAGCCTCATGCAGATTTCACTTGAACCAGCCGAAAACAAAGAAGAGCAATCATCAAAGCCCAAGGCAAAAGATTCAAGACTTTCGGTTATTTTTCTCGACCAGGGCTTCTTCACTGTCTACAAACGACTCTTTATACTGTATCTGGCCTTTAATATCGTCACTTTGGTCCTTGCAGCCACTCGCCACTTCTCATATGCTAAACGCAAGGCCACCCTTTTTTCCATCGGCAACATATTCACCCTAATCTTATGCCATAATGAAGCATTTTTGAGGATTGGTTTCTATGTTTCCATGAAATTATTTGGTTCAAGGTGGGTCCCGTTGCCAGTAAAAACCGCAGTTACTTCGCTCTTACAGTCCCTTGGCGGAATCCACAGCGGTTGCGGAGTCTCATCCATCGTGTGGCTTATTTATTCATTAGTCATCACTCTAAGAAATCGAGAAAGCACCTCTAAAGAAATAATTACGGTTGCTTCAGCCATTCTCTCTCTTCTTTCACTCTCTTCGTTAGCGGCATTCCCTCTTGTTCGTCACCTCCATCACAACGTGTTTGAGAGGACTCACCGTCTTGCTGGTTGGGTTTGTTAGGGTCGATACAGGCGAACACAAAAAAAGACAGAAAACTAAACCGAGCACACACACACTTTGATAACGGAGTTCACCCAAATTGGCTACGTCTCCGGGCCGCTACACGTGGCACTTAATATTATTAAGAGGATTACAAATGTAATCTAGCTAAACACAAAGCTATGGTTCTCTCGCAAATAGAACTCTCTCTTTATAATGTAGAGGTGTTTGTGTAGGTATAATTAAAATACAAGATATTGGGACATATAAATAGAACCCAACATGGGTCATATTACAATTCCAAGTGATGTGGGATAATTAGAAAACATGGTCAAAGCTCATTTGGCTCCACAACTCAACAATCTCCCACTTGGAGTCAAATGTCGAGTGCTTCAAAAGAACTCCAATTATCCCCGACCACCGAACTCACTGTGCTCCACCGAGCAGAATGCTCCCATCGGTATCCTTGTATAGTAATTGATACACTGCCGTCATCGGCGAGTACCCATTCTTCCAGTGTAGCGGCGACCCTGAGCCTCAAGCTCGGAGTCCTACTGAGGTTGCACACAGCCTCAGTTTGTCGATTGTAACAGTCTTCGTTAGCATATCGGCGGGGTTCTTAGCGCCCTCAATCTTTTCCAGCGCGAAGATTCCATCTTCCAGAACGTCTCGGATAAAATGGTAACGAATCTGTATGTGCTTGGTGCGTGAATGGAATACAGGGTTCTTAGCTAGCTGAACTGCACTTTGACTATCACAGTGCAGAGCTCCCTTGTCGGTCCTCTGACCGAGCTCCTCTAAGAAACCTTGCAACCAAATCATCTCTTTGCTTGCTTCCGTCATCGCGACGTACTCAGCCTCTGTGGTCGACAATGCAACAATCTTTTGCAGCTTCGATGTCCAACTCACAGCAGTACCACCGTAGGTACAAACACATCCCGTTGTGCTCTTTCGGCTGTCCAGATCACCGGCCATGTCAGCATCCACATAGCCGTGCAGGCCTTCCGAGGTCTTCTGGAAACATAATGCCAAACTCACGGTACCCGAGAGATATCTCAATATCCACTTCACAGCTTCCCAATGGTGCTTGCCCGGGTTACTCATGTAACGACTGACAACTCCCACTGCATGGGCAATGTCCGGTCTTGTACACACTATAGCGTACATCAAGCTACCAATTGCTGAAGCATAGGGTATGTTCGACATACGATTCTTTCCTTCCTCGTCTGTGGGTGATTGTTTCTTCGACAAGCTAAAGTGTGCGGCTAGCGGTGAGCCTACAGCCTTGGCATCACTCATGCTAAATCGTGTCAACACTTTCTTCACATACTCGGCTTGCGACAGAAACAGGGACCCATCCCTTCCACGAGATATTCTCATACCGAGGATCTGATTTGCGGCACCCAAATCTTTCATCTCGAACTGTTTCGCCAACTGTTGCTTGACCTTGTTAATCTCAACAAGGCTCGACCCGGCGAGCAACATGTCATCTACGTACAACAGTAGTATGACGTACGAAGAGTTCGCAAATCTCTTCACGAAACAGCAGTGATCACTATCACTTCTTTCGAACCCGGTATCCGCCATGAAACTGTCAAACTTCTTATACCACTGCCGTGGTGCTTGTTTTAGCCCGTACAAGCTCTTCCTCAGTTTGCAGACCAGTTTCTCTTTTCCCTTTTCGGCAAACCCTTCAGGTTGGAGCATGTAAATTTCTTCATCAAGATCTCCATGGAGAAAGGCAGTTTTCACATCTAACTGCTCAAGATGAAGACTCGCATTTACAACAATGCTCAACAATAGCCGAATAGTCGTCAACTTTACGACTGGTGAAAAGATCTCGGTGTAGTCAATTCCTGCCTTTTGCTGGAACCCTTTGACTACTAGGCGTGCCTTATACCGTTTCGTGCCGTCTTGTTCCTCCTTCAGTCGGAACACCCATTTATTGCTCAGTGCCCTCTTCCCATTGGGCAGTTCGGCTAACTGCCAAGTCACATTCTTCTCGAGCGACTTCATCTCATCCTTCATTGCGAGCTCCCACTTGCTCGAGTCTTTCAGCTCCAGAGCTTCTTCTCTACTTTCGGGCTCTCCTGCATCACTGAGCAATATGTAATGCAGGAAAGGAGAGTATCAGGAAAGGAGAGTATCAGGCAGGAGGTCTCCTCATGCGATGACCTCGGCCTAATTCAGGTCGGGGAGTTTGGGGCAGCTCCTCGGCCTCTTCAGCCTCTGCTGGTGGGTTGTCGAGCACCACTGGCTCATCTTCAGTGTCATTTTCCAAGTCCAATCTTGGAAACACATTCATGTCGACCATACCACTTTCCTCGGACGGGAGCGCTTGTTCTTCCACATTTTGTCGATCTTTGTACAAAATGCTTTCGTTGAAGATGACATCTTTACTGCGAATGATCCTCTTTGCTTGACCATCCCAAAAGCGATATCCAAACTCAGCTCCACCGTACCCCACAAAGTAACACACTTTGGATTTCGAGTCAAGCTTGGTACGTTCATTTATGTCGACATGGATATATGACAGACAACCGAACACTCGCAAGTGTTCATACGAGATAGGCTTTCCTATCCATACTTCCTCGGGAATTCTCCTCTCTAATGGCACTGAGGGTCCGCGGTTAATGAGGTAAACCGCCGTGCTTACTGCATGTGCCCACAAGGCTTTGGGCAACCCACTTTGCAGTCTCATACTCCTAGCACGCTCATTGATTGTTCGGTTCATTCGCTCGGCCATGCCATTCTGCTGTGGCGTTCTTCGGATGGTCTTCTCCATTCGAATGCCTTTTTGAGCACAGAACTCTATGAACTTCGCATCAATGTACTCCCCGCCGTTATCGGACCTCAAACATTTGAGTTTATTCCCGGTCTCCAGTTCGACCATGGCCTTCCATTCTTGAAATTTCTTAAACACCTCAGACTTGTGTTTCAAGAAATAGACCCATGTTTTCCTCGTTGAATCATCGATGAAGGTCACATAGTACCGAGCTCCTTCTAGTGAGGTTACTGGAGATGGTCCCCATACGTCTGAGTGGACCAGTGCTAGCTTCTCCTTCTTGGGAACTTTTCCACCTTTTCGGATGCTCACTTTCTTCTGCTTCCCGAAGATGCAACCTTCGCACATGTCGAGGTTGACAGACTTCAATCCTGGAAGTTTGTTGTCCTTTGCTAACACCTGCATCCCCTTCTCACTCATGTGACCCAACCGTCGATGCCACAGTTTCGAGCAGTCATGCGACACAGCTGCCGCCACTGTACACTCCTCATCGGTCGTCATGTACAGTGTACCGACCTTGCTCCTTTGGGCTATCACCATAGCTCCTCGTGAAACTTTCCAAGCTCCACAGCTAAACGAAATGGAGTGCCTTTCGGCATCGAGTTGACCTACTGAGATCAGATTCTTGGTCAACCTCGGGACATGCCTCACTTTCGTTAGCTTCCATACCGATCCATTTGGAATGCGAATCTTCACATCACCCATTCCAACAACCTCCAACGCTTCTCCGTCGGCTAGATACACTTTACCGAAATTACCCGTATGGTAATTTTCGAAGAAATCCTTCTGAGCGGTCGTGTGAAATGATGCCCCAGAGTCTAGAATCCATGAATCTATATCTCTCTGTTCGGCAAGCATTAAACAGTCACCCGAATCCTCGTCGCTCGCAACATTAGCCACGTGATCACGGCCGGTACCCTTCTTCGGCTGTCTGCACTCATGACTGAAGTGCCCCATACCCTGGCAGTTATAGCACCGAAGATTCTTCTTACTTCGATCGCTATCTTTGCCTCCTCGGCTTTGCCCTCTTCTACCTCGGGATTGCGAACGTCCTCTGACGTCCCATACCCTGGCCTTATCCCGGTCTCTTGAACCCATGTTCAAGGCTGCTCCATCATTTGAGCATTCACCCATATCTAATCTCCTGAGTTCCTCAGCGAGTATTTGATCTCGGATGCCGTTGTAAGTCAGTTTCTCCTTTCCAATTGAGTTGCTAACAGCAGCTCGCATGAATTCCCAACTGTTCGGTAAAGAGGCTAGCAGTATAAGGGCTCTCACTTCATCTTCAAAAGTTATCTCCACCGCATCCAACTGATTTACGGTGTCGATGAACTTGTTTACGTGACTCGCGACAGGTGTCCCCTCAGCCATGCGTAGGTTGAACAGCTTACGCATGAGATGTACCTTGTTGTTCGCGGATGGTTTCTCATACATGTCGGTGAGGATCTTCATCATCCCCATCGTCGTCGTCTCTCTTGCGACGTTATGTGCTACACTCCTAGATAGTGTTAGGCGGATCACTCCCAACACTTGTCGGTCTAAGAGTTTCCACGCCTCCTCGGTGGTCGTGGTCGGCCTTTCCTCAGGGAGAAGAGGCTGATGCATCTTATTCCCGTAGAGGTAGTCCTCTATTTGCATTCTCCAGAATGCGAAGTCCTTCCCGTCGAACTTCTCGATCCCGTGTGCGGTTCTGTCTTCTTTCGCCATCGATCTTCCTCAGCTCTGATACCACTTATTAGGGTCGATACAGGCGAACACAAAGAAAGACAGAAAACTAAACCGAGCACACACACACTTTGATAACGAAGTTCACCCAAATTGGCTACGTCTCCGGGCCGCTACACGTGGCACTTAATATTATTAAGAGGATTACAAATGTAATCTAGCTAAACACAAAGCTATGGTTCTCTCGCAAATAGAACTCTCGTTTTATAATGTAGAGGTGTTTGTGTAGGTATAATTAAAATACAACATATTGGGACATATAAATAGAACCCAACATGGGTCATATTACAATTCCAAGTGATGTGCGATAATTAGAAAACATGGCCAAAGCTCATTTGGCTCCACAACTCAACAGGGTTGTATTGGCTCTTTTATGGTCCTTTATTTTTCTTACAATGTCTTATGATTCGAAAACAAAGTCATATGACCATAAATTTGGGTCCAAATTGGTCACAAATCAAAAGTTTTGGTTTACTTTGGGAATTACGGTGCTGATAATTCTACCTTGGTTAACAGTGAGGTTGGTTCCGGTTCAAGTCTCTACTCCTTCTAGCCACGCCTCAATTATAAATTTCAAAGGGAGAGTGAAGCCCGGGGTATTGGCTAGGATTAGTCCATCGCCTTTATCGGAGTCGCATGCATTTGGGATCATTTCAGATGGGAAAAATAAACACATGATATTGGCCGGGGCTGTTGGTGACTTCACAAGGCATGGTTTTATACGTTCTTCTTTCTTTTCTACTTCAAAATTTCCCCTTAAACATGAAGTAAAAGTGTTCAAAGTTTTCTTTAACGAAAAAAGACCGAGTCATGATATTTTTAATTTGATTATATGATAATTTAGTCCTTTTTCTATGTATGGGCAAGTAGATACTTAAGAAGATGTTAAAAGACAGGACGAGACAATACTAACTTGCAATTTCTATCCTTGACGCTATGTCACTATCTACTGTTAGAATTGTATAAAGAGCTCGTCTTATTTAACTCTTACCCTTAAAATCAACTCTCAAATTGTCCACAAACACCACATATTTTCGAGGGAAGTTTTAAAATAGAATTTCCTTGCTCCTATTGTTTGATACCTATTCTATTTTTATTTTGGAAATATTAACATTTAGTACGTAACATCTAACTATATCATATAATAACCAAATCTGTATTATTTATTTATTTAAGATTAGGTAGTTCATAGATGATGAAATCGTCATAGTAGTTGGTGCAAGTTGAATTAACAAAAGCTGTATTGGAACTTAAAAGAAACTATGTAATTTATTTTTGCAATCTTTTCAATCTTGGTGATATGTTTTGTTCATATATGTGTGTATATATTAATTCACTCGCTGATCGTACGACGACTGATTAAACATTTTGTTCCCCAATCAATACAGATCATTGGTCTCGGATCCACCGAGCCACTTATGGGTGAGGCAATTACATTTTGCTGGCCTGCCTTACCTGGCCAATATGTACGAACGAGTTCTCTGTCGCCACTGGCTCTGGCATGTGTTTTTCTCTCGTTCCTCCTTCAGCCCTCCAGAGCAAACGTCTGTGTGCTCTGGGTGGCCAAAGATATTGAACAAAATTTCGGTAAAGAAATCAAAGAATGGGTGAGTGGATACCCCGAAGATAAGGTGATTGTACATGACACAGCGGTGTTGGGCCGTCCAAACGTGTCCAAAATGAGCGTTGATGCGGCTAAGAATTGGGGAGCTAAAGTTGTCATTGTCACGAGTAATCCTGAAGGAAGCAGAGATATCGTTAATGCATGTAAAAATGTCGGTATTCCTGCCTTCGGGCCCATATGGGATTCTTAGTTATTTTTCTAACTAATTCTGTTAATTGCTCAATATTTGTATATTGTGACTACTGGCTACTTACCTGGAAATAAATGGTTTCGGTTCTATGACTAGGTGAGTTTGTTTTTAAAATTCTATCACCGGGATCACATGAAACTTACGACTCGTTTTTAGTTTTACTTCTCTTTAATCTGAGGGTACATCAAGTGAAAAATTGACAGAAATGAAAAAATATTTTTATAAAAAATTACAAATGAATGAGAACCATCTCTTTTTCGTCATAGTTTTTTCCCGTCATAGTTTCTTAGTAAAAATATGCATCAAACAGAGAGTAAATTAAAAGTGCGGCCATAAATCCTTGACCATGCATGTCAAGTATCTGATTATATATAGTTAATTTGGGTTGGCCTTGTAATAAGAACATCTCCAAATTTTTCAGTAAAGAGGCAGAACATCTCCCTTATACTGGGGATGAAATGTGATTGCGTAGTATAAACGCAATCAAATATTGAAGATAAGAAAAAAATGTTTGCGACTCCAAATATAATCCAAGAAAAAATTTGTGCAGAATGTTGCAAAATGACCAAAATGATGAATATTAAAACATCAAAGGATCAAATTGAAAAAATAATTGACAACTTTGGGACTGTTGTTAAAAGTTGAAAATCGGTGGTGTTTGTAAGAACTTTAGTAGTACTTTTATATTTATCGGACATTTTTTTAGTATTTTCTATGTATATAACTAAAGCATTTATGGGTAAATTTAAATTTAGATAACGTTTAGGCTTTAGCTTTACCATTAAAAGGTTCTGTTTCAGTGTCCGAAGATGACTCAGAAATGAAAGAAAAAGGTCCAACGTCGTTTTGGGTCACTAGATATCCTGAAAATCAAAACTACTCTTTTAAAGCTAATATATATATTTTTGGCTTTTGACAGTTTTTGTTGAGTTTACAAGAAATACTTCGTAAATGGCATATTTTTCAACCTTTAAGCATACGTGCATTTTATATATAGAGAAATGTATTATCTAACACATTTTTTCACCTTAAGTATCAAACCGTTGACATAGTATGCTCATGTGTCATGTTCAGTAATAAAAACCCACTTGATGATAATTGACAAATAGAAGAAACCCTAGTGAAGTTGTTATCATATTTACTAATTAAAACACCTTACTTTCCAAATACGCCGTATAAAAGTAATAATAACTTTATTATTACCTTCCAGTACTACACTTTAGTGCCTTTTGAGGACCACCTGTAGATAAATTTGCTAATCACACTTGTATTTCTTACTTGAATTACCACTGATTTCTCAAAAATAAATCCAAACTGTAATAGCAATATATAGGGTCTATTACCAAATAAATGTTCTAAGTCTTCAACTGCTTTATTGCACACATCGAGGCCGACTGATCACCTATATTTTGAACAAAACAATCTAGAGGAATTGCATCGTAATTGAATCTCTAAGCAAAACAACAAGTTTTTAAGTTATATTCTTGTCCCAAACTCAAGTCAAAAATTAACTTTCATGCATTTATTTCTTATATTATAATCAAACAATGCCCCATATGTATCACTTTTAAACTTATATTACTCATATCTACCTCCATAAGTTCATATTCCATATAGTCACCACTTTTTAATTATTTACTTTATTTACCAAAACATCATACACATATTTCATAAAAAATGAAAAAAAAACAAATAAAATTATATAAAATGCAAAAAATCTCGAAATAAATGGAAAAAAAAATCATAAAAAATCATAAAAATTTAAAAAAATGTATTTTTATAAAAAAATCACAAAAAATCATAAAAAATGAAAAATAAAAAAAAAATCACAAAGAAAATAAAAAAATCACAAAAAAAATAAAAAAAAATTATAAAAAATGAAAAATCACAAAAAATCACAAAATTTTAAAAAAAAAAATTAAAAAAAAAAATCACAAAATATTATAAAAAATGAAAAAAATCACAAAATATAAAAAAAAATATAAAAAAATTTTTTATAAAAAATGAAAAAAATCACAAAAAATTATTAAAAAAATGAAAAAAAATCACTTTTATTGAACTTTATGCACTTTCGACTGTACTAGATGCACTTTTGACTGAACCAGATGCACTTTTAGCTGAACTATATACACTTTCAGCTGAACCAGATGCACTTTTAGTTGAACCAGATGCAGGTTTTACAGAACGATATGCACTTTTATTGAACTAGATGCACTTTTTGTCTGAACCATATACACTTTCAGCTAAACCAGATACACTTTTAGCTGAACCATATGCACTTTCAGCTGAACCATATGCACTTTCAGTTGTACCAGATGCACTTTTAGTTGAATCAGATGCATTTTTAACAGAACTATATGCACTTTCGACTGTACTATATTCATTTTCGACTAGACTATATACACTTTTGACTTAACTATATGTATTTTTCACTAAATTAGATGCACTTTAAGCTGAACCAGATGTACTTTCAGCTGAACCAGGTGCACTTTTAGCTGAACTATATGCATACTCACTTTTATTGAACTATATTTACTTTCGACTGAATTGCATGCACTTTCAATGGAACTAGATGTACTTCCAGCTGAATTGAATGCAATTTCGACTCAATTTTATGCATTTTTGACTAACTATATACACTTTCGACTGAACTATATGCACTTTTATTGAACTATATACGCTTTTGACTGAATTATATGTATTTTTGACTGAACTAGATGCACTTTCAGCTCATTTAGATTAAAAAAATGCACATTTATCATGGAAAACCCATTTTTTTGTATAAAAAAAATCACTTTTCGGTATAAAAAATGTTATATTGAAAAAAAAATATATATTTTTTTCAATATAACATTTTTTATACCGAAAAGTGATTTTTTAAAAAGTTTATGATTTTTCATTTTTTTGTAATTTTTTAAAAAGTTTATGATTTTTCATTTTTTTTGTGATTTTTTTCATTTTTTATAATTTTTTGTGATTTTTTATAAGTTTTTGTCATTTTTTATATTTTTTTTTTATTTTTCGGTATAAAAAGTGTTATATTGACAAAAAAAAATTATATATTTTTTTTGTAATTTTTTAAAAAGTTTGTGATTTTTTTCATTTGTTGTGAATTTTTGTAACTTTTTAAATTTTTTATAATTTTTATAATTTTTTTGTGATTTTTTATAAATTTTTTGATTTTTTGTGATTTTTTTATTTTTATAATTTTTTGTGTTTTTTTTTATTTTGTTCTAATTTAAAACTATTTTTTTTGGATTTGTAGAAAAATAAAATATGTATATTATATTTTGGTTTATATGACAATTTACTAAATAAACTAAATAATTAAAAAGTGGTACATATGAGGAATGTGAACTTATCAAGATATCTAGGAGGAATATAAGTTGCTATGAGATACTTATAAGGAATTACCCCTATTATAATTTGCCTTGCAGACTTGATGGTAAATTAACATTGTCATTAGGTCTCCAAATTAATTTATCCTGTGATTTTTTATTTATTTTTGTAAACAGTAGCATTATTACAATAGTAACTCAAATTGACAGGAATATAATCTACTGTTTTTTCTGTCCCAAAAGGCAAAAACAATTGGTAATTAGATGCTTTATTAACTGACAATGTTCACTTATACATGAGTTTTTTATGATTAAGTAGTACAATGGACGGAACTATGTTTTAAAAACTATAACGGGTTTATTATACTTGACTATTTTGAATTATGGTAGTGTTTTCGTTAACTATCCTGAACTATAAACCCTTCCTTTTACTATCCTCAAGTTTAATCTCCGTTATTTTTTTTTACAAAAAGATCACTCAAGTGGACGGACAAGTCAGCACGTGATCATTTTACAAACAAATTACTTATGTGTTGAACCATGGTTTCAATAATTGCTTTTGATTATACATTTGATTATGTATTAATGATT
Organism: Primula vulgaris; assembly: GCA_963920805.1. Classification (NCBI taxonomy): domain Eukaryota; kingdom Viridiplantae; phylum Streptophyta; class Magnoliopsida; order Ericales; family Primulaceae; genus Primula; species Primula vulgaris. Next base: position 13,127,762 of record OY987219.1, read on the forward strand.
TTACGATTTCTCTATTTCGATGATATAATTCTTTGTCTTTTCCAAAAAGAGAAAATGTATGTTTCAGGACTCCAAAATGATAAGAGTGCTCAAATACGAAGCTGAAGGTTCAAGCGGAACCAGAATCGGAGTCAAAACGAAGAAGTTACGAGCATTCGAAGTTTAGCGGGAAAACCGAAATTGACCAATGAGGTCATGATAAAAACGACCGGTCGAAACAGACAAAATGACCGATCGTTTTTGGTCCAAAATGTTCCAGTGAGGTCGTGATAAAAACGATCGATCGTTTTCTGCAGAATTCGAAAATAGCTTTTTGACTTATTCTGGAAAAATCAGAAATTGCTTAAAACCAATGGTTAAAGGCATAAATCATCATGCAACAGTCATCTATAGTCCAATGGTCATTTTGCCTCTACAAAACACCACAATCACTACCCAATCAAAGTCTCTCAACCATCCTTCAACCTCTCTCTATCTAAAAACACTCAAATTCTCCATTGTTGAGAAAAAGCTCGAAAAGAGAAAAATTGAAGAGAAAGCGATACAAGCTCAAACAAAGATCGAACATCATCAAATATCACAAATTAGCTTATTTAGAAGCAATCAAATTGTTAGTGTTGTTTTATTTTCGATAAATTTGTAAAGAGCAATTTATAAACTCATTTGTGAGTGAGCGTTTAGATAGAAGCTTTTAAGCCAAAGTATTGGTTAAAAGTTCTAGATTAAACACTTAGGTACTCATAGATTGAGGGGGAGTCGTTGACTCGTAAACATGTTCGCTTGCACTTGTATCAAGAGTATGAACCTCGGGTAGAGGGTGAGCAAATCGATTGATGAGCTCGATAGAATTTGTAATATTGGAAAAAAGATTTTAGTGAAACACTCGGTAGCGTGAATACCGATGAGAGGACGTAGACGAGTTTGCCGAACCTCTATATATCATGGTGTCAATTTCTTTTCCTAATCTTTACTTTACGCATTCCTTGTTATTGTTTATTTTCTTGCTAGCGTGTAGTATTCCTAAGCATTTCATTAACTTTTGTTAAACACTTAAATTTAAAATTACGATAGTTGGGTTGTTAGTTGCGCTTATTTTTAATTAGACGAAAAACGTCTAAAATCTTATTCACCCCCCCTCTAAGGTTTAGCCGCACGGGCCTACATTATGTACACTTAAATTTAAACGGGAAAAAATAGGTTTACTGACTCCAACTATCATACATTAATGAAATGGGGACCAAATTTATGATATTAACAATTGAGGTACCGAAATATATATATTTTCCTAAATTGGGGACCTCCGTCAATTTAATTGGACGGAAATTAAGTTTAAATTCTATTTCAGTCTCAAATTTTATAAAACATATGAATTTAACCCGAAAAGTTTATAATTTTACATTTTTAATATACCCATAAACAAATAGTTACATATACATAAAAAAATACACAATTTATATATATATATATATATATATAACGATATAGAAAAAAAATCATTTTTTTTGAATAAAAAATAAAAAAAATTTAAAAAATAAACTTATTTTTGGAAAAAAGCAAATTATTTTGAAAAAATTAACTAACTTTTTTTTGAAAAAAGAAACTTATTTATGAAAAAATTAACTTTAAAAAAAATTATTTTTATAAAAAAAGTTAATTATTTTTTAAAAAAGGCAATTCAAAAAGTGCATACCTTTTTAAAAATATATTTAATTTTTTTTATAAAACGTTATATTTATATATATTTATAGATTATTTATTTTTTATATATATTTTTGTATTTTATGTATACGTATGAGCATGTATATGTAAATATTTGTTAATATGTATGTAAAAAATATAAATTTATAAACTTTTTGGGTTAAATTTATATGTTTTATAAAATTTGGGATTTAAATAGAATTTAAACTTAACTACCGTCAAATTAAATTGACGGATGTACCCAATTTAGGAAAATATATATATTTCGGTAACTCAATTATTAATGTCATAAGTTTGTTTTCCATTTTGTTAATGTATGTTAGTTGGAGTCATTAAACTTATTTTTTTCCTTTAAATTTAAGTGTACATAAGTAATCTGTTTGTAAAATGGTCACGTGCTGGCTTTTCCGTCCACTGTTGACTTTTCCGTTCATTTGAATTGTCTTTTGGTACAAAAAATAATAACCGAGACTAAACTTGAGGGTAATAAAATGAAGAATTTATAATTCAGCATAATTAACCAATACACTACCATATTTCAGTATAGTCAAGTATAATAAACCTAAAGTATAACTACAAACTTTTCTTCCTCGAAACAATAACTTTTCTCTGTTTCAAAAAAAAAAAACTATAACTTTTCTACGAATTTACGCTTCATTCACACAGTTATACTTAATTATACACTTCACAAAGTGCACATTTCTTCTAAATAAATTACTATCACTTTTTCAAACGGAACTCTCATAATTTTGAGCTTTTTAAACTTTTGAAACTACATACTCCATCCGTTTCAAAATATTGAGGATCTATTTATCTACGTGTAATTTTGACCGACAAATAACTAATATATAAGTTGTCGAAATTGAATTTTTTAAAAGTTAATCACATATTTCAAATATTAAAATATATAAACAAATTTTAAAAATTTATATTTAAACAATTTAATCACGAGATATTTTACGGTCAAAGTTACACGTAAATATATAGAATCTCAATATTTTGGGAGAGAGACGGTAGTAGTTATTATACACAGCATATATTCAATAGTTATATATAACAGCAGTTGCTATAAGCTGCGTACCGGTTGGTATGCACCGTTAAAAATGTCCATATATATTAACTGCTATACGCTTTCAAACAACTGATTGTCAAAACAAAATCAACCTAGATTGTCAAGTTAAACGAATAGAACTTTTTTCAGGTTAATAAAACTCTTTTTATAAGCCCGTTATTAAGTACAACTCGATTCAAAAAAGAAAAAGGAGTTTGAAAGTTGTAAATCGGCTGAAATTCCGATCGGTAATATTTCCAACCTCCGATAAGAATAGCGACCCCACCAATCAATTTAAAGACCCAAACAATCATAATTTATTTATTTTTTACCTTAGCATGATCTGTCGCCATGGCCTTCATCTATGGCTTTCCGTTCTCAAAAGCACTACAAGTGCGTTCATGACCCAAAACAAATGTTGACTTCGATATCTTTGAGTAAAGTCCATGATGGTTCAGCCGCAAAAGAACGAAATAATCAGACTTTGTGTATGTTCTACTGCTCAGTAACATTCAACCGACTATAGTCCGATAATACTTCTAAATATTTTGTTGGGAAGTCGATCTTATTTGACCTGCATGTCTCATTTTCATATCTCCAATCATAAACCGATAAATAGTCTAAATTAATAGGTGATTTACACTACAGGGGCTCCTAGTATTAGCCAACCTTATAAATTTTCGGTGACCATAGTTTGGGCTAAAAATTTGTTTCGCCCCGCTACTTTGAGAAAAAATTCTAATTGGTGCCTACCTGATGTTTGTTTGATTTGGTTCTCTTCCTCAAAGAATTTATATTTTTCGTCGTTGTCAAGTAGACTTATGAAGAGACCACGAATCAAAATAGTTTAAGTTGTTACAAAATAGATGAATTTTCCCAATTTTTGATATGGCGATTTAAAAACTTCACTTAAAACTGCGGAGACTAGTTACGTAATCATCCTACCATAGAGCTTATAAATAACATTTACTTTCACCAAAATCACATAATCTTGTAAAGAATACTTCCCCTCTCTTATAATTTTATCAATTTCAGTAGAAATTAAATGATGGAAACACCACCAAAAATAGCAAAGTTTTCAAGCTGTAGAGGCGTGTCATTTGAGATTAAACCCCACTTAGACCGGTTCGCTATCTCTGCTAATATACCTGAGCCCCCTCAGAGTAAACGGTTTTGGTTTAGCATGATAGAAAGGTCGATGAGCCGTCAAGCAAGTAGCCATTTTTGCCACTCAGACTTCGAGAACGATAACGAAGAAAATGATGGAACCTTTGAAGATCTAGAAGAGAACTGTGAAAAGGTAAGTATTTTACTTGTAAGATACCAAAACTCAAAACACATAATCAAAAGAATTATCATATATACATGTCATCCGTAATTTCAAAATCGACGGGAATGACAAAAACTTCAATTTGTTTTTAGTCCCATACAAGCCAAGCCAGTAGTTCCTCATCATCTTCGCAGAGTTTTACTTGTGGAGTGTTATCACTATAAAAAAAAATTGTCAGCTTACCATCAGAGCGTTTGTTGCTAAACTGATGGTAAATTGAGTGTCGCTAAATTTAGCAACAATTTTTGTTGCTAAATTATTGCTGAAATTTAGTGATACTCAATTTATCAACAATTTTTAAAAAGTAAACTATTATTATCTTAATTTTTTCTTATAACGTATAGTTAAACCAACAAGAAAGGAATTAGATTGCCATGAAATAGATGTAAAGGTGAAAAACACTACTACTATGGTACTGAGTACAGGACATATTTTGAATTTAATTTTTAATAAATTAGATGTCAAGTCTAGCTAGGAGAATGTTTGGTGACGTTCAATTTGTTTTTTAAACACGGTGTCTGAATTCTTATAGTAGTTTTTCCTTACAAAGCACATTCTTTTTTCATAATTTAAATCTTAACATACTTTCAGGAGGATGCAAGGGTATGTCCTCTCCCATTAACCAAAAGCATACGCAAACAACCTTCAAAGACAAATGATTCAAGACTATCAGTTATTCTTCTTGATCAGGGCCTTTTCACGGTCTACAAACAGCTTTTCCTTGTTTCGATTGCCTTAAACATTACCGTTTTAGTCCTCTCAGCCACTGGCAACTTTCCATATGGTAAACGCAAAGCAACTCTTTTTTCAATTGGGAATATATTCGTCTTGACACTATGCCGTAGTGAAGTTTTTTTACGAATAATTTTCTATCTTGCGGGGAAAATCTTTGGACCCTTATGGGTTCCACTTCTTATCAAAAAAGCCGTTACATCTTTTCTACAATCTCTTGGCGGGGTTCACAGTGGCTGCGGAGTCTCATCCATTTCATGGCTTATTTATTCCATAATCCTTACTCTCAAAAATAAAGAAAACACTATCAATGAGATAATCGTTGTGGCATCTATCATTCTCATTCTTCTAATTTTATCTTCACTAGCGGCATTTCCTCTGGTTCGTCACCTCCACCACAATGTCTTCGAGAGAACCCATCGTGTGGCTGGTTGGTCTGCGCTTTCTCTCCTTTGGTCATTTATTTTCCTTACAATTTCTTATGACCCGGAAACCAAGTCTAATGACACGAATATTGGATCAAAAATGATAAATGCAGAGGAATTTTGGTTAACACTTGGGATTACAGTGATGATAATCTTACCATGGTTGGGGATTCGACGTGTCCTCGTCAAGATCGCTTCCCCTTCAAACCATGCATCAATTATTAAATTTGAAAGGGGAGTCAAAGCTGGGTTATTAGGTATGATTAGCCCTTCACCATTATCCGAATGGCATGCATTTGGAATCATTTCCGATGGGAAGGAGGGGCACATGATGTTAGCTGGTGCTGTTGGCGATTTTACGAGGTATGTAGGTATTTTATTTATATTAATTACTTCTTTGAATTTAAATCCTACTTTTTTTTGTTAACAAGAGATGAAAAGAGTATGTTCATCATGCATTGCAAATTTATCAAATTTTAAACTCTGAATGATTTGATAAACTGAATCATATTTATTATTATATTTTTTAATTATCTTCTATAATACAAGATAATAATGTTGAAAATTGTTATATTTAAACTGTTATTGTTCAAGAACAGGTCCTTAGTCTCGGATCCACCCAGCCACTTGTGGGTAAGGCAGGTTCACTTCGCGGGATTGCCTTATTTGACCAATTTGTACAAACGAGTTCTTCTTGTCGCAACTGGCTCAGGCATTTGCGTATTCCTCTCGTTTCTACTACAACCATCCACAGCAGACGTGTGTGTGCTCTGGGTGTCCAAAGGGATTGAACAAAACTTTGGCAATGAAATCAAAGACTGGGTTAGTAATCCTCTTAACACGAAAGGGAAGGTAATTGTGCACGACACTGCAGTATTGGGCCGCTCAAATGTGTCTCGGATGAGCGTGGATGCGGCCAAAATTTGAAGAGCCGAAGTTGTCATTGTCACGAGTAACCCGAATGGTAGCAGGGATGTTGTCAATGTATGTAAAGATGCTGGTATTTCGGCCTTTGGCCCTATTTGGGACTCTTGAGATTTGAGAACATGTTTAAGTCTCAAAATAAATTAATTGTACTCTATACGAAGAAAAAAGAATAAATAGTACTAACTCAAAGATTGGAAGGTGTATGTGTCTTGTAATGATTTTACTATTCTTATGATTGCATGTTTGAGAAACATGCCAGCTTTAATTTTTTTTACAAGCAATGCTATTTTTTATTATACAATAAGTTCGATCAATCTTTTTATAGAATACAAAGTAAAAAGATTTATGAGCATCTACCTTCTTATGTAACCAAAAAAGGAAAAAAGCAATAACGTTGAATTTCGCTTTACGATTTGAGGCATTTAAGATCTATGTTGCACGCCAAACTGGCTTTAGTAGATCATTTTATAGAATATGATTTCAAAACACCTAAGGCCAAATTCAGATGAAGAATTACGAGGCAATGTAGACTACATTCCAACGTGTATCCCAATTCGATTTAGAGAATGCCCTTCTCGAGGCTAACCTCGTGACGGACAAATAGACCTTCCATTCAGTAAAAACAGACTCCCACGAGACGATCTTTATCAATGTATTTTCTTTTGACCAAATTTTAAATACATATTAGTATGAGAAGCATGTCTTTGCTTTTTTTATTTTCTATTAAAGCTTGGAAAATGCATGAGTGCACTGTGTGCATGGTAGTTGATGTTTCTGTTTTTTTTTTCAATTTAGTTAATGGAACAGTTCAAAAGCTACCCTTATTTGTTCAGACTTAGTTCAGCTAACTCCCTCATTAGACATTCTCCTTAAAGGTATTGCTCATCCGCATCTCAACATTTTAGCAACAAATTGATGGATGGAACAACTATTCTCGAATACATTTTTGCTATTCCATGAAGTTCATGTTTTGGAATACGAGTCGGTAAACTTTTGTTTATATAGGGAGAGATAACAAAGGTGTTTATAGTTGCAATAGATTTAAAAACATCGTATATGCATGCTCTTATTACAATACTAAACAATTAACTGTCCAAAAAGAAAAATCTTTGTATCTTAAATGCATAGACTCAGATAAGTTGTTCACAGTTCACACTTACCAAAATATATCAACAAAATCACGCGTGTGGAAACAATCTGATAGACAACCTACATTGTCTCTTGTATATACTATCAGCCTAATAAGTTGACCAGTACTCTTGAGGAATGAAAACATAGCAAACAACCTACATTGTCTTTTGAATATACTATATACCTATGCAGTATGGGATAATCCTACCACCCTTTGTTCGCTCGAGCCATATGGCAAACGTAGCAAATGATAACGAACAAGGAAACAATGAAGATTGTTCGCTCGAGCCGATGTGAACTCTAGCATTTTGGTGATTCTATAACTAGAAACCAGATAAAGGAGGATACTGGAGAAACTCATCTCTGTATCGATAATACACAGATGCGGCCAAGTCCAAGTCTATTAAGATTTGGACCTTGAAAAAAAAGTATTTTTTTATTTATGGGCAACCAACTTCAAGCCCAATAATTTTGTTGGCCAAATTTGGACACATTGTGATGCGAACGGACATTGTGATGTGAACTCTTAAAAGTGAATGTTTTTTAATGGAAAGGTTCAACTTAATTTGTTGCTAAAATAGCTAATAGATTGGAGTAAGCTTAAAATGAAATTGAAATAAATAAATAAATGTATTTAGTTTTTTTTTACCTTTATAATAATAAAACTAGCAACCAAACAATTTGAGACTTGCGCAATACATCTCTAACCATATAGAAGTAGCAATTTAAACAGAGTGGGTATGCATGTGCATGCGGGGTGGACGGGTGGACGTGTATGTGTGCGTGTGTGTGGATGTGTATCCACGAATTTTACCAGAAAATCACTACAAGAAAAAGTCTGAAAGCTGACAGGGACTTAATTTGTTGATATTCAAATTCTAAAGTATCTGTGACTAATTCGGTGACAGAATGGCAACAGAAAAATTGTCGCTATTTTGTCACCAAATTAGTCACAACCACATATCAGAATAGCAAATAAACATTTTTAAGCGTTCTGATTTTTTCTTGTAATGAACAAAGAATCTACGGAAAACTTTTACTATGAACATGAAATCTCGGGGAACAATATGGTTATGGAAAAAATATTTGAGTGTCTTTTCGTTGATTGTCAAATACTTTATTACTTTATTATATTATGTCGTTTTTGTGTATTTTAATAAGTTTGTGCTGAGTATGATTATTTGTTTTTTTTTTTGAGTTAGCGGTTTTACTTAGTCTTTTATAAGTTGTTCTAGGGACACTATTAATAATAATGAGCATGTTGCAATAAATATATATATATATACCAACTTAAAAGAGGATAAGTCGGCATTTCTCATGCCACATACCTAACTGGAATAAAACACACCGTCTAGGATGAATCAATTATGTGCCAGAGGGTTGGATTTAAAAGAAACTATTTTAAAACAGTAGAAAAACATCCCAATCGAGTCGTATTTTAATTATGGGATTAATTTAAATATCCAATGGGTTATGGCGAGGGGATGTCGGCACCCCCTCGTCCGGACCGATATCAACTCCACAACAGGCGATCCGGGCCTCTCAAGCATGGGTGACGCATCACCCCGGATCTTGGGGAGCCGGACCGTGCCTAGGCCGGCCCAGAGAAGCTTGCTGAGCACTCTTCCCCAATTAATGATGCTTCTCCCTTGGGGGACCCTTTAGGTGTTTCATCGACGTGGCCCAATCACATGCCAGCCTGTGGGCCCCGGATGATGAACAGTACCATTGTCAGAGTCATAAATGACCTGGAGCCGTTGGATCTTTATTAGACAGTGCAGTGATCCAAGGGCTAATAATACCTCTGATCAGACTATAAATACCCCCCATAATACCAATTAGAAGGGGACACAAAAATACAGAGAGGAGAGATAAAGCTAAAACAACCCGGACCACCAGAATATCAACCGTGACATCTGACGCCACAACTCGTAACTGGACCAATCCCTCATCCTTAAATATATTCTTACATTCAATCTATACCGACACTGACTTGATCGTCGGAGAGGGAAAACCTGGTACCAACCCTGGGCCCCTGTTCGTTTCTTGTGCAGGCTTAGAGAGCACCTCGACGACAAAGCAGATACCACCTACGTCAACGACCTTGGAAGATCGGAGCCGACGCGAATAAAATATATAAGCCGAGCTTGAGAAGAAAATCAGGCTCGCCAATTGGCGCCGTCTGTGGGAATTCGTAGCGCTAGCTCCGACAATCCGTTTCTAAGGAACGATGACGGATAATGAACGGTACGAGAGCCCTCCCCCACGGCATGCCCCAGTATTTGGAATGCCGAGGACCCTCTCTTTTGGTACGCCGGGAACTGCGCCTGAGGGGCAGCCTACTCCACTCAATGCGGTCCAGGGGATGCCCCGATCGCGCGACGAGCTGACTCGCATGATGCTAGATATCCATGAGAAGGAACTCGTTGCCTTGGCGGCTCAAAAGGCGTTGATCGCCTCTATGATGGCATCCGAGCCCGGACCCGTCTCTCGTGGCGTAGAGCAGCCAGAGCCCGTTCGCATCCCCACCAAGAGCGTGATGTCGCGGCTGGGACCCTCAAGACGACCCCCCCTAGAGGTTCCTGAGGAGCCGGCTAGGGGAGAGGAGTCGAGGCGTTCCCACGAGGGGAGTTCGCGCCGTATAAACGACCGAAGCGTGCACTCACGAATCAGTCGACCCGGTGATAGTCACGATTCGCGGCCTGCTTCGAGTCATGCTCGGACTGAAAGGCCTCCCCGGAGAAGGAGGCGGGGTCGTCGCGCTGGCCGAGATGAAGTCGCGGACGAGGCAGCGCTAAAAATCGTTGCCTCCACCCGCAGTACCCCGTTCTCAGATGAGATAGAGTACAGTGCGCCCCCCGGGAATTTTACTGCCCCCGTTCTTCAAGTGTTCAATGCGGATTCTGACCCGGAAGCCCACCTCCGGCACTATCGGTACCAGATGAACCACTGGTCCCACCTCGATCGCCTTATGTGTAAATGCTTCCCCGCCAGCCTGGGGAGGCTCGCAAGTAAATGGTTCCAGTCTCTGCCTGCCAACTCCATCCACTGTTGGGATGATCTGGCCTATGATTTTGCACACCGGTTCATCAACTTGAAGGAAAGGGCTGCCCAACCGGAGCAGCTGTACCAAGTGAAGGCCCAACCCAAAGAGACCCTCGAGAGCTACGATAATCGGTTCTGGCAGAAGCACGCTGAATGTGCCGAATGCCCCGATTCAACGGCTATAGCTGCTTTCAGGCAGAACATGATCGTGGGAAGCAGAATCCGCAACGAAATGATAGCAACCCCTCCTGGCTCAGTTTCCCAGCTCCGGTCACTAATCAAACAGCATGTCGATATCGAGAAAGACATGAGATCTGCTGGAGCGACGCGTTCGGTCGCCAGCATCGAGCAGCCTCGGGGAGGAGCCGTCTCAAGGAGCATCCGGCGAGATCGCCCCATAGCGGAAAGGTTGGGGAGACCTCGAACAGTGGAGAGCCCGCAACCGGCCCCTAAGCGTAGAAGGGAGGATACCCGCCGGGCTGGCCCCTCGAACCCAGGAAATGCCTACTCCACCACATTCCGCCTACCACTGACCGACCTGCTCTTTGAGATCGAGACCGAGCCATTCTTTTCCTGGCCTCCCCCGCTCAGGAACGAACCGGCCCGGGGGCCTAATGACAAATTTTGTGACTATCACAGAGGCCGTGGCCACTATACCAATGAGTGTCATGGTCTAAAGGCGAGGCTAGAAGGATGGGTCCGGGACGGCTTGATGGAGAAATACGTCAAGACGCGAAGGGATCCCGATCGAGACCGAGAAGGGGACGACGAAAGGCAACCAGACCTCCCCCCTCCGGTGATGACCTGCCAGGTTATCCATTCTGGTCCAAATAAGCCGAAGCCAAATGGGGCGGAGAGAACCGAGGCCCGTGAGGCCACGATGAAAAAGCACGTCTGCCTCGCCGAAAGCTCGAAACCCCGAAAGAGGTGCAAACAAGGTACCAAGCCGGACCTAAGCTTCACCGACTTCGACCTAGTGGGGGTAGACATGCCCCACTACGACGCCCTTGTCATCACGGCCCAAGTGGGCCATTGTTCAATAGGACGCATCCTCGTTGATCAGGGTGCGTCGGTGAATATTCTATTCGGAGACCTCTATCAAAAGATGGGGCTGACGGAGGGGCAGCTAGATACCAACGCCCCCCCTCTGTACGGATTCAACTCTGAGGTCGTTCAGCCTAGAGGGAACATAACCTTGCCTGTTAAGACAGGAACTAAGGTTATGAGCGTGGAGTTCACGGTGGTGGACGTCCCCTCCGTTTACAACGTCATATTAGGGCGCGCGTGGCTTCACGAGATAGAAGGCGTCTCATCCACTCTACACCAAAAGGTTAAGTACCCCACTGCGAATGGAGTCGAAACCATATCGGGAAACCAAAAGGTCTCGAGAAGCTGTGCCATGGCCGTGTACTCCGGCAATAAACCGGTTCCGGCCCAAAGCGCTATGAACATAGAAGCTGAGGATCCCAAGCTGCTGCGGGAACTGAACAAGAAGATGGGTCCGGAAGCCGAAGACAAGGTAGAAGGAGAATTGCTGAAGGTCCAGATCCCGGGGTACGACGAGGACCACTTTTTTATGGTGGGCGCGAGGCTGAGCGAGCCCGAGGTTTCAGGTCTCGTTAAGCTACTGCTCGAATACCTCGATAACTTCGCATGGTCCCCATGCGAAATGCCGGGCATCAGTCCCGACCTCGCCTGCCATAAGTTGAACGTCAACCCGGATGCGAAGCCTGTGATGCAAAAGGGGCGCCGTGTTAGTCCGGAGCATGTCGATGCCATAAACGAGGAAGTACAAAAGCTTCTGCTAGCTGGAGCCATCAGGGAAATCTTTTATCCTAGATGGCTCGCTAACCCCGTGGTGGTCCCTAAGAAGAACGGGAAGCTGCGTGTCTGCATCGATTACACGAGCCTTAACCGGGCTTGTCCTAAGGATCCCTTCCCTCTGCCTAAAATCGATCAGATAGTAGACTCCACCGCCGGAGCCGCCAGAATGAGCTTCCTGGACGCCTGCTCCGGCTATCACCAAATACCCATGTCGGAGGCTGACCAAGAAAAAACCGCCTTTATAACCCCAAGGGGGAATTACTGCTACAAGGTGATGCCGTTTGGGCTTAAGAACGCCGGGGCGACCTATCAAAGAATGGTCACCAAGATATTCGCTAAGAGCATAGGCCGGAGCATGGAGGTCTATATCGACGATATGGTGGTGAAAAGCGCCCAGGAGGGCGACCACCTGTCCGACCTGAGAGAGGTGTTTGAAACGATACGAAGGCATGATCTGAAGCTGAACGCCTCTAAATGCGCCTTCGGAGTTGGGGCCGGAAAGTTCCTAGGGTTCATGGTGACCCATCGCGGTATAGAGGCGAACCCGGCCCAAATCTCTGCCTTGAAGAACTTGAGAACCCCTGAAAAGAGGAAGGATGTACAAAAGCTAGCCGGAATGGCCGCTGCCCTCAACCGGTTTATAGCCCGGTTCGGAGATCGATGCAAGCCATTCTTTACGGCTCTGAAGGCTCAGAAGAAGTTCGAATGGAATGACGAATGCCGGAGTGCGTTCACAGAGCTGGCGAGCTACCTCGGAAGCGCGCCTCTGCTGGCCAAACCTGACGCCGGCGACGTCCTTGCGTTGTACCTGGCCGTCTCTGAGATAGCCGTCAGCGCCGTTCTCATCAAAGAAGTCGGCAGGGAGCAAAGGCCAATCTATTACGTGAGCAAAACCCTCCTCGACGCCGAGGCTAGGTATATGCCTCTAGAAAAGCTTGTCGTGGCACTCGTCATGGCATCGCGAAAACTGGCCCATTATTTCTCGGCACACAGTATCGTGGTGTATACGGATCAGCCCGTTCGGGAAATACTCCAGAAGGGAGACCTGTATCGACGTATGACGAAGTGGGCTTGCCACCTGAACGCGTACGACATCCGGTACGAGCCGCGAACCTCTGTCAAGGGGCAGGCCTTGGCCGACTTTGTGGCAGAATTCACCGGAACGACGACGTCCCTCGGCGTCGAGGAACGAGCCCAAGGAACATGGACCTTGCACGCCGACGGAGCTGCCAATAAAAAGGGATCTGGCCTCGGGGTGGTTCTCCAATCCCCACATGGTGATGTAGTCGAGAAGTCAATCCAGCTTGGCTTCCGAGCCACCAATAACGAGGCGGAGTACGAAGCCGTGATAGCCGGCCTGAAAATGGCCCGAAGCCTCGGCATCAAGAAGATACTGGTGCACACTGATTCCCAATTAGTCAGTGGCCAGATCAGTGGTGAATTCCAAATAAAGGACGAAAGGATGGCAAAGTACGTGGCCATCGCCTCCGAAATACTCCGGAGCTTCGAGTATCGGGAGATCGTCAACATCAACAGAAACGAGAACACCCACGCCGATGCCCTAGCGACCTTGGCCTCGGCTATGAGTGATAAAAAGGAGCGAGTCATCACCATAGAGTACGTCCCTTCCCCTAGCATCGACGCTGGGGCAAGCGTTAACATGGTGACCGACCTTCCGCCGGAGCTATGCTGGATGGACCCTATAATCGAATACCATCGCTCCGGCGACCTTCCTGAAGATAAGAAGGAGGCTGAAAAAATAAAAAGAAAGGCCTTAGGGTTCTGGCTAGCTCCCAACGATAAACTTTATAAAAGATCGTTCTCCGGGCCCTATCTCCTCTGTGTCCACCCTGATATGGTGGTAAAAGTCATGGAGGAGATACACGAAGGCACGTGTGGGAGCCACACCGGGGGCAGGTCGCTTGCCAATCGTGCCTTGACTCACGGATATTGGTGGCCCCTCATGCAGAAAGATTCTAAAACTTTCGTGCTCAAATGTGAGAAGTGCCAGAAATACGCCCCCATACCTAGAGCCCCGGCCCAAAAAATGAGCAGCGTGACTTCGCCTTGGCCCTTTGCCCAATGGGGCATGGACATCGTCGGACCATTCCCTCGGGCCCCGGGAGGCAAAAAGTTCCTCCTCATGGTCACCGACTACTTCTCAAAGTGGGTCGAAGCTGTGGCATTAGCAAAGATAACGGAGGCCGAGGTGATCAGGTTCCTCTGGAGGGATGTGATCACGAGATTCGGAATCCCCTACTCTATAGTGGCTGACAACGGGGGCCAGTTCACCGGGGCAAAGTTAAAAGCAATGTACGCGAAGTACCACATCCGAAGCTATTATTCCACCCCTTCGTATCCCCAAAGCAACGGCCAAGCCGAAGTCTCGAATAAGACCGTCCTCGACGGAATAAAAAAGAGGCTAGACGAGTCCAAGGGACGATGGGCTGATGAGCTGCAGCACGTTCTTTGGGCCTACCGAACGACAAGGAGACGGGGAACCCAACAAACGCCCTATAGCCTGACCTACGGGATGGAAGCGGTCATCCCGTTAGAAATCGGGCTCCCCTCGCTCAGAACTGACATGGTGGAGAATGGACTGAACGAAAAGATGATGGGGCTCGAGCTCGAATATGCTGAAGAACGAAGGGAAGTGGCGGCCATCCGTAACGCCGAATACAAGAACGAGCTGGGACGTTCCTATAACAAAAGAGTGAACGCCAGACGTTTCCAAGACGAAGACCTAGTGCTGCGGAAAGTAAACAACAACACAAGGGTACAGTCCGACGGAAAGCTAGGCCCCAACTGGGAAGGCCCCTATCGAATCCTCGGTGCGGCGGGCAACGGGGCCTACCTGTTGGGTCGCCTCCCCAACGACGCCCCGATAGATCGACCTTGGAACGTCAATAACCTAAGGAGATACTATCAATAGGGCTCGACTTTTGCGTTTTGATGTAAAGAAAAATATGATGTAAATTTATGCCTGTGGGCTTTATAAATGAAAACTGTTGTTATAAATTTTCTAAGTGTTTCAGAACACGAGCCTATACGGCACCCCGGTTCATATTTACTTGAATTTTTCAGTTCATTTAAATTTTTCTAAGTGTTTCAGAACACGAGCCTATACGGCACCCCGGTTCATATTTACTTGAATTTTTCAGTTCATTTAAATTTTTTCTAAGTGTTTCAGAACACGAGCCTATACGGCACCCCGGTTCATATTTACTTGAATTTTTCAGTTCATTTAAATTTTCTCTACGTGTTTCAGAACACGAGCCTATACGGCACCCCGGTTCATATTTACTTGAATGTTTCAGTCCATTTACATTTTACAAGTGTCTCTACACGTGCCGACTCGATTTATGATGTGTATAAAATGAGCGCCCCAACGCCGAAGCATAAGGGCCCCCTCATTTGGGAGCATGTATACAACGAATGATGTATAAATCACAACGGAAGTATAGAAGTAAAACACGGAAGAACAAAAGACAAGTCCAAAATTGTTTTTCATTTCATTCAATGGAAAGCTATTACATGCTAAGTACAAAAAAGGAAACTACACCAAAAACAAAAGCCTAAATCTACCCTAGTTCTGGCTAGCTCCGTCCTCGTCATCCGAGAGAGCTCGAGGAGTCAAAGGCACCACATCCGGAATGGGAGCTGAGGGGACGGGAACTATAATATTTTCTATGTTCCATACCGGGTGATCCGGTCCCGCCCTCATAAAGGCAGCCGCCTCAGACCACCCCTAGACGTAGAAGGAGTTGAAGTCCTTCTGTGTCTTTTGGGCCCAGGCGGCACTCAGCTCGGCTTGGCCATTTTGGACCGCCGCCTTTATCCTGTCGTTGATGCCAGCCTCAGCCTCTTTTAGGGCTGCCTGCGCAGCCTGGGCACGCTCCTCGGCCTCCGCTCTGGCCTTCACGGCTTCGACTCTTCGAGCCTCAACTGTGGCGTTGAGGCCCTCAGCTCTCTCCGCCCTGAGTAGGGCCTCCTCAGACCTTCTCTGGGCCTCCTCCCCCCTTTTTTCGGCCTCCTCCACGAGCTTGGCGTTAGCCTCTGCCTTCGCGGCCCATGACCTCACCAGCTGGCCTTGGTGATAGACATATTGGTTCATCATTAAGTAGGCCTACAGGGGAAAAAGGCAAAACACTTAGCAAAAATATGTGGGAAGAATGTGAAAACATACAAAACACTGTGCACGAACCTGAGGTATCATAGCCATGGCCGATGCCATGGAGGAGGCGAGGTCACGACCTCGGTGATCAGCTTCTACGCTTTGCTGCTGGAGCGCAACCAAAGCTAGCAACCCGGCAGATGGGTGAGCCTCCATGATGCTCTTTACTCCCGTGGCCGCCTTCACCTCCTCGGGTGTCTGCACAGGCATCCTGTGGGTCGGAGAGGCAGAGCTGGAGCTTGAGCCTTGAGTAGGGCCTGGAGCGGGACCCGACGTCCCCCTAGGCTCCTCTACGACCACAACCTCGGATGGGTTACTCCCTCCTACCTTGGCCCTCTTTTCCCCTTGGAGGGACTTCATCCCCTCCACCTTTCTCTTCCCCAGAAGCGCCTTGCGGGCCAGCCTATCGAGTCTGGCCTGAGCTGCCAAATCGTCCGGGCCAGCCGACTGAGGCAGGATCGCCACTCCCCTCTCCCCCGTCACCACCACATCCCTCTCCTCGGCCACGACCTCGACCACTTCCCCCTCGGGCTCCCCCATCTCAGCAACCCTTTCGACCGCCCCTTCTCCTTCTTCTTCGCGCCCAACCACAGCTACCTCATCCTCGGCAGCTATCTCTTCCACCCCCACCTCCTCCTCAGCCTCTTCATCTGCCTCGTCCTCCTCATCGGAACGGACCACCTACACAGGCCATACAAGCAAGAAGTTAGAAAAATTAACACAAATTTGTAACACAATTTAGCTAAGTGTAAAAGTGCAAAACTGGAGGTATTGAAGCATAGAAGGCGACATACCCAGGTCCGAGAGGTGCCTAAGGTTGGGCCAGTGGGTTCGGCCTCTGCAATGTCGTCTTCCAAGCGAAGGGGACTCCCCGCGGTGGGCTCCCGAGACCTTAAGGGAGTCACCTCTGTCAGAGGCTTCCCATATTGGTCTATGTAGTTGCGGGTACCATCCGGCCCCACCCTGTAGTGGAGGACGGTACCATCCGGCCGGGTCTCAAAGTGTACCCCGGCCGATGCAGGAGCGGAGGAGACCACCATCACGCTCTTCGCCTTGCTGCTTGGCTTCGGCTTAGGCTTCGGCTTCATCGCCTTTTTAACCGCAGGCACCACCACGGCATCGGCCTCCTCCGCTACCTTGGGAGGGAGGGTTGACTCCAGACCCTTCTCCTTCTCCCATCTCTCCCTGGAGTACCCCACGGGACAGAAGGTCCTATGGGGCCATTTGAAGCTATTCCCCTTACAGGAGGTGGGGGAGCCACAGATAAGCAGGCGCTCCGCATCGCGCACCCCTACGTCGGTCCCATCTGGACCCCACCAGTTAAGAGCCACCTCCAACGACTCTATGTTGGGTTCGCCCAATCCCCTAAGCTTTGAGGCCACTATGAATTTATTGTCTTTGGTGCTCATCACCCTCCCCGGTCTGGTGGGCAGAACCAGGTCGTCGCGGTGGAGCCAGTGCCCTTCCACCACGACTACATCTTGCGTGTAACCCCGATTCGAATCGGAGTTACCTGTAATCAGCTGATTATGAGACCGGCACCTCAGGTAGGGTTGCCGACTCTTAGACTGGGAGCTTGGCTCGGTCTGCAAGAATTCGTAGCAGGCCAAGAGCTCCTTAAGCCCCAGTGGCTCCGGGATGTCCGGGCCCAAGGCGACACTTAGCGCCTCTATTCCGGCGTAAATCCGGTGCCCTTGCAGAGGCCACTGGCATGGAAGAGTCTGCGTCCAGGCGCAGAGCTCCGCCAGTAGCTCCGGAATAGGGAGGTGGGTACCCCCGTAGAGAAGAGTAGAGAGGGAGAGAGTTACCATACTCTTGGGATCAGACACGATCCCATTCACCTCATCTGCAGTCGCACAGGTCCGAAGCCGAAACTCCCCCCTATGCCGCATAATTGGCAAAACTCGTCGAGGTCAGCCCCGTGCTGCCTGACCATGATGCTGCTGTCGTTCACCGCCACGGATATGGCCGGGTCGATAACCATCTCCCGGAATGGCAAGGCGTTCGCCATTACCTCAAGGCGCTTCGGTTGCGGGGCAACCATCGGGCCTTTTCCGGCTCCGTGTTTGATTACCATAATGGTTGGTTGTTTGATGAAATTTGCTAAGTATGAAGTGTGAGGGAAGAGAGAGAACGGGCTGCTGTGTAAAAAAATTTAGTGAGAGAGTGAGAAAGTGAAAATGAGATTTCACTGAGGGTATTTATAGGCCCTCACCAGAAGATGATAAGACTGTACCGGAGTGATAAGACTTTACTTATCAATATTGGACTGTACCGGTATTTACAGTCCAATATTGATAAGTAAAGTCTTATCACTCCGGTACAGTCTTATCGTGATAAGTAAAGTCTTATCACTCCGGTACAGTCCAATCGTGATAAGTAAAGTCTTATCACTCTGGTACAGTCTTATCGTGATAAGTAAAGTCTTATCACTCCAGTACAGTCCAATCGTGATAAGTAAAGTCTTATCACTCCAGTACAGTCCAATCGTGATAAGTAAAGTCTTATCACCCCGGTACAGTCTTACGGTGATAAGTAAAGTCTTATCATCCCGGTACAATCCAATAGTGATAAGTAAAGTCTTATCACTCCGGTATGGTGATAAGTAAAGTCTTATCATCCCGGTACAGTCTTACAGTTTTATGCCCCAGACGGGTTATGACCCTATGGGAGCACCAGTTCAGTTTCAAACCGGCATAAGCCTATGTGGCCACCGTACGCCCCAGACGGGTTATGACCCTATGGGAGCACCAGTTCAGTTTCAAACCGACATAAGCCTATGTGGCCACCGTGCGCCCCAGACGGGTTATGACCCTATGGGAGCACCAGTTCAGTTTCAAACCGACATAAGCCTATGTGGCCACCTTGCGCCCCAGACAGGTTATGACCCTATGGGGGCCCCAGTTCTGTTTCAAACCTGCATAAGCCTATGTGGCCACCGTACGCCCCAGTCGGGTTATGACCCTATGGGAGCGCCAGTTCAGTTTTAAACCTCTATAAATCTATGTGGCCACCGTATGCCCCAGGCGAGTAACGACCCACTGGGAGCACCTGCTCCAATAATGATAAGTAAAGTCTTATCACTCCGGTAGAGTCTTTCAATTTTATACCGCGAATGGGGACTACCCACTGGGAGCACCTGCCTCAGTACATGTATCGACCCATATCAAGAGCCTCCGATCCTAGCCCACCCCGACTATTCCAACATAGTCCATCATAGACAGCCTTCGAGCTCAGCCGATCACGGGCTTCTCCGACATAGTCCATCACCGACAGTCTCTGAGCCTAGCCCACCACGGCTTTCCTGACACAGTCCATCACCGACAGTCTCTGAGCCTAGCCCACCACGGCTTTCCTGGCATAGTCCATTATCGACAGCCTTCGAGCCTAGGCCACCATGGCTTTCCTAGCACTGCCCACCATTGGCGGCCTAAACCCATCACAGACTCACTCGACGATCTCCGTCCCTTGATCTAGTCCCCCCTCGACATTCCCCGACCTTTGTCCGTCCTGGACATCTTCGACCTAGTATAAAGTTACTATTTGAACCCCTCAAATCCCAAGGAAGACCCATATTTTCTACCACGACAAGTTACTCTTTGAAGCCCCTCGAAAGCTCCGTCTTTGAGGGAGACTTAGTCATGTTTCTATGACGACGGTTCACATACAGTTCATTATATTTATTTCACGTGATGGAATTAGTCATGCTCTTACAGCTCAACCCATCACGGGTTCCTTTGACAGGTTTGCCCATCATGGGTTCCTCTGACACATTTCACCATCACTAGCTCTAGGATTATACGATCGATCTCGGTCTTATGACCTCAACCACTGCTTCGGTCTTATGACCTCAGACACTGCTTCGGTCTTATGACCTCAGACACTGCTTCGGTCTTATGTCCTTATTTACCAGTCCCATGACTCGGGATCTCTCTCAGTCTTATGACATTATTTATCAGGATTATACGATCGATCTAGGTCTTATGACCTCCGACAGTACTTCGGTCTTATGACCTTATTTTCCAGTCCCGTGACTCGGGATCTATCTAAGTCTTATTACATTATTTATCAGTATTATATGATCGATCTCGGTCTTATGACGTCCGACAGTGCTTCGGTCTTATGACCTTATTTTCCAGTCCCGTTACTCGGGATCTATCTAAGTCTTATTACATTATTTATCAGTATTATACGATCGATCTCGGTCCTATGACCTCCGACAATGCTTCGGTCTTATGACCTAATTTTTCAGCCCCGTGACTCAGGCTCTATCCTTGTCTTATGACATTATTTATCGGACCTATGAATCGAGACGTTGGGCGATGCCCTCAGGCTTTACTCTGTTTCAGACTCGGATCGTGCTATTTATTATGCCTCGGTCTTACGACCTCGGACACCGCCTTGCAAAGATAACCGTGCCAGATACATGCTTTACATTTGTTTGACGGTTTATTTATTATCCAGCACTATAGCCAGGACCGAACCCTCTACAGAGCCCTCAGTCATGTCTATGCCACTGGACAGGGAGCTGTTGGCGAGGGTATTTTTGTATTCCTTCTCTATTTATTAGAACTGTCTAACGGTATTTATTTTATACAAAACTGTACTGCATTTATAAAAACCGTTAACCATTTCAGCCCGATTAAGAAAAGTCCAAGTGAATAGTAAAACCTATTTTAACCCTATAAATACTAATCTTTTCAGAGGGATCAAGGGGCTTTTTTGGGACTCTTCTCTCCCCCCTCTTTTTCTGGTCAGAGAGAGGGCAATAGATATAAACATATATGAAATATATATAGAGATATAGAGATAGAGATAGAGGCTGAGATATATACATACGAACACATATATAGACGATATATACACCATCAAGGACAGGTGACGAGATCTCACCAGAGTTGGGGCCGAAACAGCCGCCTCATCTTTCGCGGCGCCTTGTGAGCGCCTGTTACCAACCGGCTCCACTGTGGGTCCATATACAGGCAACTATAGTCATGGTTACTCCCTCTTTCTCTACATTTATCCTTACACGTATGATTACATACATACGTACTAACTGTACAGGAACGGATAGTACAACAAAGCACACCTCATGTTCACTGCCATATACTTGGCTTAGAGGTTTATTTACTCAGTCAACGTTGACCAGCTCACTGATTACATATGGTCACTAGCTTACTATCTTAGTAAACCCATTTCAGTGTCTCTGACTTCCATTGCTAAAATGTAATACATATATTATTGTGTCCCGACATGTGCCGAACCGTGCCTGTTAACGAAAAAGGTCCAATCGAACTATAATAACAATCCGATAAATATACCCAAACAGACAGGAACTCGGGAATCATCGGAACGGGCCGCCGTACCAACACCATACACGGCTTCCTCCAACGTTCCGACGGACCCATCTTTCTGATAAAAAAACACCAACCCCCTGTACCGACATGCATAATATATACGTTCTTATATTATCTCTGTTATTGCACTTCTCCTTTGTAAACTTGGTACAGGTTAGGTGTCGGAGCGGTGCAGCCTCGGACGGTAAATGATATTAAACTGTTTTATTGATTACTGCTATATTATCTGGTCAATTGCTTTAGTAGGGCCCGATGGGTGTTTAGCGAATAAAATATATAAGCCGAGCCTAGGAATAAAATTAGGCCCGCCATATAACATTTAGTTTTTGGAACTTAGATTTTTGTATGTAACATTTATTATGCATAATATAGGCACTAATATTTTGTCATAGTTTCAACTAGGGCCGTGAAAAATTCCTGAAACCCGACCCGATCCCGCCTCCCTTCCCGAAAATTTCCCGTCCGGAACCAATCATGTCCCGACTGTTTCGGATGTTCTCCCATCTCGACTGTTTCGGGATCGGGTTTAATTTTAATATCGTCGGGTACCCGTCGGTACCCGAAATATAATTAAA
The DNA here is from genome assembly GCA_963920805.1 of Primula vulgaris. Lineage (NCBI taxonomy): Eukaryota > Viridiplantae > Streptophyta > Magnoliopsida > Ericales > Primulaceae > Primula > Primula vulgaris. The sequence continues at coordinate 13,150,031 of OY987219.1, forward strand.
ATAACTTTTCAAGCATTATCAGAGTGATGCTCTCCAGAAAAAGAAGAAAATAGGGCTTGGGAAATCAGTTCCAGAAACATAATAGTTGGCTAATAAATCCAAAAAATACTCCTTACATTTAATACTTATATGGAGCTTGTGTTTGCAACAACAAGCTCGGTTTCGAATACTAGTTTTTAGTGACTAACAAGAGTACCAGAGCAATCGTTAGCCAAAGTGTTTGTTTTAACTATTAAATTTATGGTTAGCAGTATAAAAATTCATAATTTGTGTTTTTATGTTTCATCTTTTTGGTTGATTTACATGCAACTTGATGTTATTTATGCAACTTTAAGTGTAATAATTTTGAATTTTTATTATGCAATTGGTAGTTAGTTACTAAAATTTTAGTTTCTCGTAATTAAATTAAAATATGTCAGAATTATCCCATCCCGACCCGTCGGGTACCCGAAATGTCGGGTACCCGAGTTGTCGGATACCCGAAATGTTGGGTTCGGGATCGGGAGCAAAAAATAATTCCGGATTCTTATCAGATTTGTTCACTCAAAGCTTTAATGTTCCTTATTTTTGGGAAAATGTGCTAAAAAAATGTCTACTAAATCAATTATTTTAACTATTCCGTTAGATATGCGAATACCTAATTCTCCCAGGGAATATGAACCCTTATTAGAACAGTAGCATCAGTTTCTGCATATTAACATTTTCTCTTAGAAAAAAGGGATATGCTATTAAATAGTTTTCATATAAGTTTCGGCATATTTTCCCCAAGCATAAGGATAAACACCATATTTCCTCAAATTCACAGTAACAATTAATGGGTTTCTTTATAAATTAAAAAATATTTCTTTTTCTTTTTCTTTTTCCTCTCTCTTGTCCCATCATCATGTTAATAAGCATTATACACCATTCATTTTAACAAAGTGACTCACATATACTATATTTAAAATTAATGACATTTGAGAGTAAAGTACTATACAATATATAAACAATATTCTAATATTATAAAGGTGCTAGGTAACTGATGTGGTAATTCTATTATAATAATTTAAAAGATATGACGTTTCACTTAAATTTTTAGAAATCGACCCGATAACTGATGCGGATGTTCTTATAGTACATAATATAGTATTATTTTAAATAAACTCACTGCATACTCCAATAGAAATATTGCTTTTATTTATTTAAATAAATAAGATATTGGTATGCAATGATAATATGGAGATTGATAGCGAGAGTGAGTTTTTGCATAAAACATAAAACACTAACTAAACCGAGAAATCTATATCGTTTCCTCTAAAAATAAGGAAATGTCTAGTGATATTGATGTGATTGCTCTTACATCTCATTTTAATATCACTATAAAAAAATACCCAAATAGCGACAGGAATTTTGACGGTATTTTTTGTTACGAGCTTATTAGCGACGGTTTTTGTGACGGTTTTGTGACAGTTTAGTCAATTTGCGACAGATTTATAACAACTTTTTAAATTAGCGACAGGCTTGTGACAACTTTTGACTCTCACTAAATCAAACATTATTTTGGAGTGTATTATGTAATAATTCTGCACCACACATATGCTAAATATATTAATAAATATTTGTATAATTTAATATTTAATAGGGATAAGTAATTTGATAGAGGTTGGCTGTTTATACAGCAAAAATTCTTTTAAAACGCTGTAACCGTAGATTAAATCTACGGTCTACAATCATTGACTGTAAACCGTAGATTTAATCTACGGTTTACAGTTAAAATCTGTAAACCGTAGATTAAATCTACGGTTTACAGTCAATGACTGTAGACCGTAGATTAATCTACGGTTTACAGCAGTTTTTTGCTTTAAAAAAAAAAACAGTCTGAACTTTTATATATATATATAAAAAACAGTCTGAACTTTTATATATATATATATATAAAACAGTCTGAACTTTTATATATATATATATGAAAAACAGTCTGAACTTTTTTATATATATATATATAAAAACAGTCTGAACTTTTATATATATATATATAAAACAGTCTGAACTTTTATATATATATATATGAAAAACAGTCTGAACTTTCATATATATATATGAAAAACAGTCTGAACTTTTATATGAAAAACAGTCTGAACTTTTAAACAGTCTGAACTTTTAAAAAAACAGTCTTAACTGTTTTAATTGACGATTTAGTTAATGATTCAATAAATATCAACTTATACACTTGACAAAAATATAACATGAACCAAAAACATAAAATTTATCAAATCAACTTTTTTTGTGTAAATTTGTGTAAATTTTGTGTTTATTTTGAGAGATTATTAGAATATTGGTAATTTATAATATGTAAAATTTTAAAAATAAGGCATTTTTAGTTTTTTTATTAAAAAAAAAATCATGTTTAATTTGAAAAAAATATTCAGTATTTTAATTTTAATTTTTAATGTGTAAATTTTTAAAAACGCTGTAAACCGTAGATTAAATCTACGGTTTACAGTGAATCACTGTAGACCGTAGATTTAATCTACGGTCTGTGCGTTTTTTCAGAAATTATGTAGTGTATTAAGCCCACCTCAATTTGATAAGCAATCTGATACATTTGCTAACTAGCTAGTACGCTTAAACTAAAAAAAAAGGAGTTTTCAATTCAAATATAAGGAGAAATGGGAGGATCCTGATGCGTTATAACTTAAACAATACTAAATTTTCATATTACTTGGTCCCTCATGTTAAGATTCGAAATAAATATATAGGAAGAAAAGATCAATAAAAATGATTGTTAATTACAATTAAGAGGTGATATATGGAAACTTATAATTGAAAAAAGTTCTTAGTTAAGGTAATTGAGAATAAATTTAAGTTAATTGATGTGATGCTCTAGATAAGCAATTTAGGTTAATAAACCACCATTTTGGCTGTGTTAATATAATTTGTAAAATTAGTGTGTAAATCATAATTAAATTGATCATACTTGTAGACTATAAAATATTCGCATTATTATATAAATAAACTTATATTATAAAAAAATTAATAAACAAATACAAAAATAATTTGTCAACTATAATGGAAAAGTATTAGAGAGGTATCATACTCAGAGCATCCGCATCTGCTTTCTCAAAACATATTTTTTCTTAAAATTTGATAATTATGTTATAAAAAGTGACATGTATCAGTAATCATATAAATTTCCTAAATTTAAGAAAAACACAAAATTCAACTCATATATGAGAAATGCATATGATTTCCTAGATTAATACTCCTCCCATCCCTAAACAAATGATGAAAATTATTTAGATCGTCGAAAAAAATTATTTCATATTTAGATTGCCGGAAAAAATTATTTCAAAAATTAATCACGTAGTTTATAGTTAGAACTATATGATAAATTTTTCAATTTTTCCATTTCTGTAATTTTGATATGAAAATTTTGATTGTCAAAGTTGCATGTATTTTCGCATGTGATATTTGTTGAGTGACGGATGGAGTATAATACTAATAAACTATAATGGGATCCACATTTTGTGATTGTAATATTGTTATGATTATTAAAAAGTAAAAAAAATAAAAAAAAAATAATGTAAGGTCATTATAATAAAATTAATAACGAAGCTGAAATTTTGTGTAAATGTAAACGGTTTATTAAAAGATATAAAATGTGTTATATTTGATAAAATTGATAAAATGGTTGAAGTACCCGTTACTAATTCTCTCGTACCGAACCCGTAACTAAATGATAAAAAAAAGTCAATTGAAATGTCGTATCGAATAGTTAAAATGATACAGTAGTCCTATGGTAAGTAGTAGGTGTACCCTATCCGTCCCGGTACTTAAAAAAAAATCTAAAGTTGCATAATTAATGTTGGACAATAGTTGGAGTCATCTGTGAGTATGTGGATGACGCAGATAACTTTTTAGTTGAGAAGTGACATCTTGTCACCAAAGTGATTCTATTGGTAGTGTAAAAATTAATAATATGCACATGCAACTTTTATGAAATACGCCAATTTACTAGTCCCTTGGTTTACACAATGTAATTTATATGGAAGTAGCGCCTTGACTCGACTCTGAGTCAGAAATTATGGTAAAAACGTTCAATTTTATATTTTAATTGTCTTTAATTTTTTTAAATTAATATTATATGAGTTTTGTTTATTTTTTTAATTCCATGAAATCAAGTTATAACTATTATTTGAAAATTTTGAATATTATATAAGTAGTATACATAAATATTATAAATATGTATATGTAAATATAATAATATATACATACAAAGTGTTGTTTGTTGTTTATTTTCAGATTTGTAAGTTTTACATAATTTTGACTTTAAAAATAAAAAACAATTAAAATAAAATTGAGCGTTTTTAGCATAATTTCTGACTCGAGTCACCCTGACTCTGAGTCAGGGGCGCTTCTTCCAATTTATATACGTAAACTCGTTTAATTTTAGTAAAAAAAAAATATTTAATATATTGTATTAGCGGTGTTTAATGATTTAAATGTCCCACAATTAATTTTAACAATTGAACTATCAAAATACGAAATTTATCACAATTGAGGACCTACCGTTAAACAAAATGATAAAATTGTACTCATATTCTCTTGCCTATCATATGATGGGTTCAATTCTATCAATATAAGTCAAAAATAGATCTCCAAATGTGAGATATAGTAACCACAATTTCGTTGATTTATACTGTTAGTCCCTTAATTAGATGAAATTTCGTATTTTGGTACATCAATTGTTAAAATTAGTAGTCTAATATCTAAATCGTTAAACACCGATAGTACAGTACACTAAACGTATTTTCCCATCAAAATTTCCCATCAATTTTGATGGTACATCATTATTGTTCTACTTTTATATTTACATTTTAAAATTTGCTCTTACTTTATTACATATTTTTATTCAAGTTAATGTTAGAAGAACAAATAGTTAAAATTACATAACAAAACTTATATTAATGAAAAATGGATTTATATTAAGTAATAATCCAAAATAACACACTTTACTTATATTATGAAATTGAGGGAGTAATAAAAATCAATAACTTCCAGAAACAGCTGAAGTTGAAGGCTAAAGCTACATGACAACTCATGTACTAGATATTTTCATCATTTGTACTACTTGCAATATGACCTCATGTATAAGTGTATTCACGGTAACATTTTAATTGCAAAAGTGCAATTTTTGTAGCAAAAAATATACTGTCTTTACATATGAAACGAAGATAGTTTGTCTTGCTTTTACGGTTTTACCTATACCGTTTCGGCATTGTCCATTAATTTCCTAAAAGTAACTAAGCATCATGATTCATGAGAGCCATATGAATTGTAAAATTCACTTTTCGTTCAGAAAAGGGATCAATCATGGAAGTTTCGAAATTAACCGAAAGATATATAATCCACTTTCACAGAGCAAAATCTATTATAGATGATCTTTCGTTTCACATCTCATTGAAACAACTTGTGATCAAGATAGTTGGAAATTTAACTAATTAAGCATTATGTTACGTTCCTATAAGTATGTTGAAAGACTGTCACAATTATTTCTAAACATACCCTCCATTTTTTTGAGAGTTTTTTTTTTCTTCCTACCTAATACTAATTAATTACTAATCACTTTTTACGATTTTGATTCTCATGCTATCAACTTGTATAATTTAGTCCCTGAATTATCATTTTTGGCCGCTTTATGCACTACCGTTCAAACGGACAAAAATGATGACGTCGTCAGACATTTTTCATCCACATGCAGATGTAAAAGCGCAAGAAATGATAGTATAAAAACTAAAATGGATAAGTTACTAGTTTATGGTACAAAACCGATAGAAAATGGTAGTATAGAAACTAATGGATACGTTGCTAGTTTATGATACAAAAGCGTAAAAAATAATTAGTTATGCTTAATAAACTGTACTTTTTTTAAAAAATAACCGCTCATATATCCTAACTTCCACTCATTTAATAAATCGAAGGAAACTAATTTTCTATCTCACGTCATACTTCCCTTTATCATATACAAAACCATACACGTTACTTCCCTTTATCATATACAAAACCATACACGTTTTTTTTCCAGTTTCTCTCTATGCATTATCTATAAGATCATCGATGTTAACATGTCGCTCTCTTTCTACCGCAACAAATCATCAATATATACCTCTTTATATATTTATATGCATGTTTGCTAATTTATTCGATTTATCGAATAAATATAGCGGATTATTTGAAAATTTAAACTTTATTTATTAGTGATTATGGAACTGTATAGGCTTGGCAAACTCAACATGCTGGACATAATTAACTATGGGGAAAAATACTGTTTACTATCATGTATTATTGGGTTTGGTAATTTTACCAATTTAGTATCCAATTTTTAAGTTTTATCATATCTTGGCCGCAACCTATAAATTTTCATCAAATTAGAGGATTGTTGTCTAATAAAAATGATAAAATGGTAGCTACGCTCTCTCACATATCACATAGTTAATGTAATTGCGTAACTATCAATCAAAATATAGTGATTGTAATGTCGTCGAATTATGCTGTCGGACCCTTAATTGGACAAAAAAATTATAGGTTAAAGACCAAATTAAAAAAAACTTAAAGATTAAATACAAAATTAATAAAAACCAATATTACAAGTTCTTTCCTATTAATATTATGTATTTGAGAGCTACTACGTATTTATTGCCGTCTTGAAACTTAAGTTACTCTTGACTCCTAAAAATATCTATAAAACAGTCCTGTTGTAAGTCATTGAATATCTGTGTTTTGTGACAAAAAAATGAGACCAAAGCTGTATCTCTTTGGCGACTCCATCACAGAGGACTCCTATTGCGACGGCGGATGGGGCGCAGCTCTTGCCCACCACTTTTCTCGCTCGGTACGTACACTCCCTCGCTCATACATCTATTACGTATATGTGTGTGTGTATATATGTATTCATATTTAAACAAAAAACGAAATCTTAGCTGGAGCATTTTTGAAAGAGATGCGGCCTAAAAAGCAGAAAAACGAACTTTTTAGGTTTTTTTTTTATTGAGCTTTTATCGGTGTTTTTATTTATTTATTGCGAATCGTGCTTTTTAAAACAATAAAAACATGTGTGTTTCAAGGGTTATACATTGACAGAGTATAACTTTTCATCTTTTATATTCCTTCAATTTAAACATGCGTATATCGGTGAGATTGTGTGTTAAAGATTAGCACTTGATCTGAACATTATAGCAAGGCCTGATATATTGCATATCAATTTAAATGTAACTTTAATTATTTAGTATCTATTTTTGCTTATAACATAGCTGAATGATTCAGGTCAAACAGCCATGAGATTGGTATCAGTGTTGATCTACTTTAATTTTCTACATTTTATTTATTTATTTTGTAATCTTTAATTTACTACATATATTTAATTATCAAGAAGTTGTTTATTTTGTACGTTTCATCAAGGGGCGTTGGTTTCCACTATTATTTTAGTTTTCATGGTTGTAGTCCCCAAGTTAAAACTATTAACATATTTGGTGTTTTTATGAATATGATAAGAGTCATAATTCTAGCGCCTACACAATAAAATTTTAGTATCAATCTACGTAACTTGTTTCGCCAATTAGCCTTAAAACAATTATTTGTTTATTTTAACTCACTTTGATCATCCTATTTTCTTTCTTTCTAGAAAATTTATAGAATCATAATCAGCTTGGTCAGTTCATTAGATGGCAATCACCCATTTGAACAATATACAGAATTGCAGTGACATTGAATGTGGCAAGTGGCAACAATTGACTACTGGGATTCAAACCTGTCACTTTTATTAAAATTTAGAAATGAAATTTTTAGTCAAACAAAACCATAATTTCTTATTGGACTTGTGGTCTAAACTATGGCTACCAGCCTACCATAGTTATGGACCACTTTCTTAATTTTTTTTGAGTTTTGATTTTTTTTATTGTTTTAGGTTGACGTGGTGCTTCGAGGGTACAGTGGGTACAACACGCGGTGGGCCCTGGAGGTGGTGGACAAGGTGTTTCCGAGGGAGTTGGACACGTGTCCAAGTCGTGTCCCGGTGGCAATGACGATATTCTTCGGGGCTAACGATGCTTGTTTGCCGGATAGGTGTTCCGCCTTCCAGCACGTGCCGGTCGATGAGTACGCGGGTAACCTTCGTTCACTCCTTACCTCCTTTAAGGTAACCACGTGCATTTCTTTTGTTAACTAATGGCAAAGTCTTTTTGAATCTGGGTTAATGTTAAAATATAATGTTAAACTATGATCACATTTATAATTTTATTTGTTTAGTTTTAAACTAAATTACCCTTTGTAATTATATATGTGTGCGTTGTGTTTTAGATTTTAATTTTTTTGACACACTTAGAGTAGAAATATAGTACCGAACATGACTCACTAATCCTTGCTCCTAAAAGTATTATATCCCCGTATATTTTACACTCCTCCCTATCACCTTATACTGAACTTATTATGCTCAGCAGAGGAGACAAAAACTCAATTTTGTTCTATGACGTTTATATCAATTAAATTTGATCTAGAGTATTCTTGACCCTACTAGTTAATCTTGAGATCTCTTTTATAAGGGCACGTAAAACCGTTTTTAAAAAACGATGAGAATTAAGTTTGCTTAAAAGAAAATATATACAATCTGCTGTTTGAAACCATCTTAGTTTTTTTTCTCTAAGTTCAAAGTGATTTGTAACTTATTTTTATTGATAAGTCTTTTTTTACTAATTTTTAAATTGTAAGTGACTTGCAAAAATCCAAAATGATGATTATTTGGAAAATCCCTACTTTCATGTGAAAAAGACAAAAAAAAATCCTTAAGAAACTCCTACTGTACTTGTGTTTTTGAACTTTTTAGACCCGAAAGAAAAATTAGCTTTTGGAAAGCTATAAATTAACCTGACATAGAAAACACCAATTTATTTTTTAAATAAAAAAGCTAACGATTTTTTATTTATTTTTTGATCATTAAAGCTAAAAAACTGTTGAAAAAAAGGCATACATAATGCACATGTACACTTTCACACGTGTGGAGGTGTTGACTAGGTCTCTGGTCCAAAATCACCAGCATAGCTATGTCAGAAAAAAAGGTTATGTACACACAGTAAATACATACACACATAAAAGTCTTGCATATCAGCGTATGGGTTGCCAACTTGCCATGTTTTACAGCGGGAATATTCCTGAACCAAAATTATTATTATTTGATTACATAGAAAATTGGTGAGCAAGTATCAAGTATCTCGTTACGTTGTGGTATCTTAAACCGAGATATTAAAAGGAGTGACCGAGACTCTCTAAAATAAAAGAGTATTCAAACTCTCCCCATATTAACACTTGGATTTAATTTATTTTGATGTAATAAGTAAAAATAGAATAACTCTAATGTGATACAATTACACTTACCAAATGTGATAAATCTATTTTAATAGAAAGTATTGAACAAAAAATGGTTTCACATCAATCTCACAAACCACTCTTTATAAATAGAGAAATTAATTTGAACTCTTTATATTAATAGAGTATCACTCATATAGTCTCATACTCACCAAAATAAAATAACAATATTTTATTATAATCTCTTGTCTGCTCCATTCATTTACACTGTCACTTTAAATTTTAACTCTATTAATAATAAAATAATTGTTATAGAGAATTTATAAAAAAGTTTGAAATTTGACACAAAATATAAATTGATTCTCAAAATCTAGAAAGTGTATTTTTATTCACAAATTTGAACAATTTGATAGAGATATTGGTGCGGATGCTCTTACACCGTATCTTTCTCCAAGGACCATTTCATTTGTATTTTTTCTCCAACAATGTATTCTCTCTACTCCAAATTAACATACATATATATATATATATATATATATATATATATATATATCATGAAAACTAAGATAATGAGAATTTGTTTCTTACAAATAAAAATATTTTACGGTAGACCACACAATGTGGTACTCAATATTTTATTAGTTAATATATTTTAATGTTATATATATTTTATTATTTAATGGTAGGTCAAACAAGGGTTTCCAAATTTTTTTTAGAGTTTTATTGTTACGATCACCTAATTTTAAATAGTGATATATATCTATGTATTATTTTGGTTTATAGTTTTTATTTTGTTAGCCATTATATTAAGATGAATAAGATCCAATGGTTATTAAAAGAGAAGTATGAGGACTCTTCCTAATGGGATAAATGGAGGATGATGCTCCTATTTCCGAAATATTAGCTTTATGTTAATTTTCAGGCGCCTTGAACAAAAAACTTAATTAAATATTGAAAGCATAATGATGTAACTTAGCTTCAAATAATTGATCATTAATTATCATTTTATCAAACTATGTTTGGTAACAGATTTTTTGGTCCGTAATCAGATTTTAAAAATCTGTTTTGATAATCCACTCAAAAGCTAAATTATAAAAATCTGGATTTATTTAGATTTTTTAGCCTAAAAATCAGATTCTCAGAAGTTGAATAATCAGACTTGCGAAACATCCACAAATTTTCAAAATCTAAAATACAAAAATTAATTAAAAAAATCTGTTGTCAAACGGACCCGAATTATTCAACCTACTGGATTTTTTCCAAATGTACGTATGAATTTATATGCACGACTCATATATGCTCCAAATAATCATGAAAAAGCTTTAGCTACACATCAATGTTAATAAATATTGTTGAATGGCATAGGCAGGCCCTGGCCCATATTAGTAAAGCTTGTGCCTCAGACAAATATTCATGTATTTTTTTTACATGCAACATGTCTAACTCTTTTATAAATATAGTTTGTAATTATATAAAAATAAATAAATAACTATACATTTATCTTTGTACTACATTATCCTAGTGGTTGCGTAGTTAATTTTTCAATTTGTTGGTCATGAGTTTAACACCCTTTATCTACAATTTTCTTTTATTTTTGTTTGTATTTTATGGGCAACCAAACATGTTAAGTCTTGTACATGTATATTTGCTGGGCCGGAATGAGTTTTGGTAATTTTTTTGGTAAAAACTACTAGTTTCATCTGCATTTTCACCATGACCATTTTCTTTAAGAGGGAACAGCCCAGCTATTTGGTGAATATTGATATAACTACGTACAAAGCAACCTCAAATCTCAATGAATCGTTAACGGACACAAAAAAAACTGATTTTCTGGACACAAATCAGAAGTTTTTGCTCTCTTGTTCAATCTTGGCTTCCACTATGATTTGACGATTACGTGCTTACACGACATATGTGTTGGGTGCGCTGTAAATAAATGCAATAATTTCTACGAAAAGGAAATGGAGAAAAAAAAATCAATAAATATATTAATATATCAAATACAAACCGTAACTAAAGAGAATGTAAATGATATCGAAATGGACTAAAGTCCTTAAACGAGATGACTGTTAAACAGTAACTCTTAAATGATACTTGCCCCGCCACCTCTGCTTCTGGCTAAATGGGGCACTTCGTTCTCAAGGTACAATTTCTATCACATGTGACTTGGCAGAAACGGCACCGAGCCACGGTCGAGCTGTTGGTGGTGCAGTACTCTCTCTATATGTATGCATATGTGAGTGTGTGTTTGTATATACGACATTTTTCATGTTTTTCATTCATGTAAAATAGATAGATATACATATAGTTTTATACAAAAAGCCATGAATAGTTACAAGCCATCAATGCCATCATTGTGGGTATTTAAGTTTGTAAGTTACAAATAACATTTGCATTCAAACCACAAATTCATTAAGAATTTCCAACAATCCCTCACATGAATGCAATCGACTGACAAGCAACGTGTAACTAAATGCAATCGAGAGAACCGCGAGAATTCACTGCATAATATCAGGCAGCGCGCGCTTTGAACATGCCATAGCGAAATGCCATTCGGATATACTTGCCTTAGGTAGCGTAATGCTTTGAACCCTTGTTGTTTTGTGTATACCAAAGAGAGTATTAACACAATGTCTTCTCTACACCACTTAGTAGGCCCTTTTAGTTGTTGTCCATATTTGGTCCTATACTGCCTTAGCATATTCAACCGAGTGCTCTAGCGATTTAGCACTAGATCATCACATAGTATCGGCCATACACACTCGTTATAGGTGATTTCAAGTCAAAGGTGTCCTGACTCACGCATCTCGAACTTCGAGATACTTGTTTTTCATTAAGAGCCTTGTTCTCATCCTTCATATGGTACAAGTCTTATCACTCTTTCATCATAGAAATGGGCTGAGAACTTATGTTCTCGAGTGCTTTGTTCGGCAACCTGCATAGTTCATTTTTCCCATTGAACCTGAGACTGAAGTTTCCAGTACAGGTTGGGTAGCTTATGTGAAGATTTCCAATTTATTGGGCTTCAACCCCCATTTCCCTCGATGATACTCCGACTCCTCCACGAGTCAAGCATTTTGTATATGAATCCGCATTATTATCGTTAGATCTTGTAAAATCTAAGGATATCACACTGTTTGCTAGTAATTCCTTTTGCGGACTTGTGTCTCCGACGACCATGTCATGACTTTGTCGGGACTTTCCATTATACAATTACTCTGACCCCGTTCAATAACTGACTGACTGTAGCAGTGCACGATTATTGCGGGAACAGATTTTGGCCACTTGGAATAACTCACAAGACTTCTGAGCCAATCTGTCTCTTCTGTAGCTAGATTCAACGTTATGAATTGTAACTCCATAGTTTCTCCAACTATGGAGGTCTATATAAAACCTCCATGAAACTGGAGTATAGGTATTGAAATTATCAACACCGTCAATTTACTTATAGTCATTTAACTATGTCTCACGTATCAATCTCATTGTTGATGGTCTCTTTCCATATACACATTATATGGATAACATTGATTATTTCAATGTCATCAATTTACCTTCACTCAAGAAGGTCAATGGTCGAATAAAGTTTTCTTTCTTACCCTTTATTACGCCGAGTCACTTCATATTCCTTACAAGATTCACTTGCCCCCACTTTTCCAGCACCGTTTGAGTGTTCACTTGTCTTGGGTAGCGTAATACTTTGAACCCTCAACGTATTATGCACACTCCCCAGACGTCAGAGTTTTGCGGGAAATCTTCTCTTTTAGAAAATAAGCTTCTCGGGCATAGAACAATATTCTATATGCACTTTAAAGTCATCTGATTTTTACACTAGAAACCGATCAGCACTATATTCAGTGCTTATCCGATGAACAACACAATTTACCGTATTCAGTTATATCCAAGTCTTCAAGGAAGCATGAATTCAAACCTTCCTTAGGACACATCAAACTTCCAAGAAATTATAGTTGGACATCTTGCCTTCTATAATTCTAATTGTTTGGTCCAACTTTCTAAGCGGTAGTGTGTTCAACATAGAGTTTGCAGAAATATCGCTTTCCGCACAAGTTCAGAGTTTAACACTAAACTTATCAACTTGACATTCATCGTTTAACAACTACAATTTTGATCGAGAACATAATAAGTTGTTTTTTAACGATTTGTGTCATTTCAACAACACAATTGTGTGAACGGTGTCTCATATTCACTGTTGCATTCACACTGACCATGTATTCATAACCATGTGAATATACCGTTTCGGAACTAGTTAGACAATATCTAACATGTCCAAGAATAGTCCATCATTTAATGATTAATACTTAATCATTGGATTAAAGTTGGTAGATTAACACAACAGAACACACATGATTAAACATGTTTTCTGACAAGCCTTAATCCTCAACAATATAATTCTCGTATTCATTCTTACTTGAATGAATATCTCGACTGATTTGTCTTTACTTCTCATCAAGTAGACATATCAGTGTTTAGTACAACCATCAATAAATTGAGGAAATACATTTGAACCCTTCTTGGTTTGCACGCATCTCAAATGCACCAAACCATTATGTTATGTACTCTGTTCGAAACTTTGAACTGAAAACTTATCAATACATTGCTTCAAACACAAACTTATATCTGTTTCAATTTAAATAATAGATTTAGAAAAATAAAACCTTTATGGTTTTATATTTTCATGACCTGCTATATCATGTCGAATCAATTACTTAGTTGAATAACTCAACATGTCATTATTGACCACAAGAGTATCGACTAAAACGCTCATTTTGAACAAATAGTCACTCATGTATTGCTCCAAACAAGAAAACTTATCACAGTCTGATCATAGTGTTTTGACTACCGAAAGACTACTGCCATTAGGTTTCAAAAACACACTAGTCATGATTCAGATTAGTGTGCTTGCACTTATTAGTGGACTTCCAAACGTTTAAAACGTTTCCACACATTAACGCCCCCACAGTTCGTGCATTCCCGTTGTCATCACTCATGACATGCATATTTGAATTGAGAAACTTAACCGGTTTCAATGTGATAAATGAATTTTATCATTTATTTCAGACGTTTAAGGTTTATACCGCTGAACCGTTAGCTATTCTCTCATTCGTCCGTAGGCGCTTTGGGGTACGTTTAGATTCTCGATCTACATGATCGACGGGTTACCCCTACATTTGCGGGACCCTTGCGGTTCTTCTTTAATTAACGTAATATAATATTACTCGATTACTATTCTCAATAATAGCAATCTCAACATATTCGTAATATGTTCTTTAAACAACTTAATAAAATGTTCTTTAAACAACTTAATAAAATGTTATTTAAAAAACTTAATAAAATGTTATTTCAACAAATTTAAATGTTATTTCAACAAATTAATAAGATGTTATTTCAACAAATTAATAAATTAACTGATATTTGTTTATTTTTAAAATAAAACTCAACGGCCATTTGTAATTTGTTTAATCATCAAATTATTTGCTCTTGGATGAACAAAGTTGGTTATTAAATAAACTTTCATCCAAATATGTAACCGACTCGTCATTGCAATTCGTAGGTAGCTAATAAAGCTCTCCATAAATGCCAACAATAACTGTCGTTACAATACTGTATGACTCTCCAAATTAAATTGTGATTAATCACAATTAATAAGAAGTTATAAATACTCTTCATTAATCTCATTAATGATTACCGTTACAAATTTTTTAACTCTTCAAATTAAATTTCAATAAGTCACAATTAATAAGGATATCACCCATTATATCACCACATTAGTGTATTTAATAATGGTGATTTCGAATTTGTAACACCTGTCATTAATATGCACCCATTGTGTTCCGGTCAGTTCCAACACCCATTGTGTTCCGGATATATCCCGTAGGAAACTGTCCGTTATCTCAAATAACAAACACCCAGTAAGATTGTAGAAGATGGTTCAAGCAAAGTCACTCTCGGCAAGCCTGCAACAGAATTAATTAAAGAAGTATTGGTTATTGATGATAAAAATGATGAAGGAGAAGCAATTATAGATGAAGAAATAGTTTGTAAAGGTCCTACAAAATGCTGCTTGTAATAAAAAAAAAGGGAGACTATAGAGGCTAACAAACATAATGATCAATCCCTAATCATTTTTAATAATGAGAAAAATATTATAGTGGAGAGCAATATTACTGCTATTGTTGAAATAGAAGAAAAAGAGGAAGACCACTCTATTGTTCCTAGGGGAGAACTTGTTAATATTAGAGAGGGAGGTGAAATTATAATTGCTAGTACAGACATTGAAAAATATTAAGAAAAATGGAAAGAAAATCTCTGTGTAAAAGTCAGAAAAAGAAGATGAAAAAGAGGAAAAGGGCAAAGCAGATTGAGCAACTTAGTAAGCAAAAAATGAGTCTAAGATCTTCCTCTAATGTGGGGGAAAGAAAAAGGTATAATAAATGATTAATGCTCTTATTTGGAATGTGAGAGGTGTGGGTAATAAGGCTATAGTTAGACGTATCAAGTTTTTATGCAAGTCTAATAAAATTATGTTTCTAATTTGCATAGAGGCAAATGTAGATAATATTAAGTTGGATCTGTATAGGAGAAAAGTGGGGTTTGATAATGCCTTTGCCCAAATTGAGAACAAGATTTGAGTATTTTTTTAATAATGGGTTGGAGATTAAAGTGGATAACCAATGCAACCAATGTATAAATTTGGAGGTTCAAGTTTTAACATCTAAAACCGTGTTTCAAGTCTCTGCAGTGTATGCTAAATGCACTGTTCAAGAAAGGCAGCAACTTTGAAATTTTTTGGTGAGTTCAAAAACAACTAATTCTTGTTTTATAGCTGGTGACTTTAATACAATTTCTAAAGAAGAAGACAAAGTTGGAGGGTTTCCTATCAATGTTAATGGTGTTAATGATTATCTAGACTGCATAGCTGAAATTGGTGCTTTTGAGCTTAACTTTACAGGTTCAAGGTATATTTGGAGAAATAACAGGGATGATCTTATTTTAGAAAGAATTGACAAAGTATGTGTGAGTCTTAGCTGCTACAATTTATTTCATGCTATAACTCTAGAGCACTTATCCAAAGCTAATTCTGACCATAGCCCCCTTTTAGTTATTATGAAGAATAAAGATAATCAGAATATCAAGAGGTTCATTTTTCAAAAATTTTGGCTAGACCATAAAGATTTCTTAGAATTGGTAAATTCTAACTAGAAAACTCATCTCCGTGGTAATGCACTCTATTCTTTGGTTCTCAATTTGAAATGTTTGAAAAAATGCTTATCTAATTGGAGTAAAAATACATTTGGCAATATTTTTTCAGAAGGTAATTGATGCAGAAGACCTGGTTATTAAAGCTGAGCAAATGTATGAGGATAATCCTTCCCCTGCAAATAGAAGTGAATTCAATAAAGTGCAAGCTAATCTCAATTATAGACTCAAAATAGAGGAAGAATTCTGCAATCAAAAAGCTAATATTAAGTGGGCTAAAGAAGGTGATGCTAATGCTAAGTTTTACCATTGAGTGGTTAAAATGAGAAGAAGTAAGTGTAAATTAATTATGGTTAAAAATGATCAATAACAAAAGTTAACTGATAAACAGGCCATTCAAGAAGAAGCTGTTAATTTTTTTTTTAAAACTACTGACAGCAAATATCATGACAAGTACCAGGTATAAAAGTTTAGACATCATTTCTAAAATGATTTCTTATGATGATAATGAGTATTTGATCAGAGACATAAATATGGATGAAGTTAAAAATGCAGTGTGGGGTCTTAACAAAAGCAGTGCTCCTGGTGTGGATGGGTATAATGGTCACTTTTTTTTACCTTTTGTTGGATATTATTGGGAAAGACATTTTAGTTGCACTGAAACAATTCTTTGTTGGTTCAGAATTGCCTAAGGCAATGACCTCTACCCTCATTGCTCTTATTCCTAAGAAGATAAATGCAGATAAGTATGTTGATTTTAGACATATGAGTTTGTGTAATTTCTGCAACAAAGTAATTTCCAAAATTATGGCCTAGACTAGCTCATATTCTCCCTCAGCTAATTTCTGAAAATCAGAGTGGGTTTGTGGCTAAAAGGGATATTGTTGAGAATATTTTGCTTTCTCAGGAGTTTATTTCTACTCTTAATAAGAAAAACAGTGGTAAAAATATAGCTTTGAAGTTGGACATGAAAAAAGCCTATGATAAAATTTCTTGGCATTTTCTTGTTTCTGTCATCAGAAAATTTGGCTTTTCAGAGATTTGGATTGATAGAATATGCAAATTAATTTCTAATAATAGTTTCTCTGTTCTTGTGAATGGTGCTTCTACAGGGTATTTTAATGCTACTAATGGTCTGAGGCCAGGAGACCCTATCTCTTCTAGCCTATTCATTTTATGCTAAGAAATCCTCTCAAGAAATCTTAATCAGCTAATTGAGAAAAAGAGCTGAAAGTCTTTTAAAGCACCTATTGGAATTCCTATTGTCACTCATTTTTCCTTTGCTGATAACATCATTATTTTTAGTGGTGCTGATATGAATTCTATAAAGCATATAAAAAGTGTGCTCTTACAATACTGCAAGGATTCTGGGCAAGAAATTAATTTGGATAAAAGTTTTATTTATGCTTCTAAAGAGGTGACAGATAGACACAGGGACCAAGTGAGCAATTTTCTGAGCATCAAAGTGAAAAAACCTCCTTTTTTGTATTTGGGTTGTAAGCTTTATCATGGGAATAAAAGGTGTTTTTTGTATCATGAGTTGATACTTAAAGTAAGAAGAAAACTTTCAGGCTGGAAGACTCAGAATCTAAATATGGAAGGGAGACTTATTCTTATTAACTCTGTGCTTCAGTCAATTCCTATTTATACAATGGAAGCAATGAATTCTCCAAAGCAAGTTAAAAAAATTGAGCAAATTATGGCAAGTTTCTTATTGGGTATAACTGAGGGTAAAAATAAGAGTTATTGGGTTAAATGGAAATCTATTTGTAGGCCCACTTCTGAAGGTGGGTTAGGACTAAGGAGATTTTGTGATATTATTGATGCCTTTTCAGTTAAGCTGTGGTGGAAGTTCGGAACTAAAGATACCTTGTGGACTAGATTTATGGCAGTCAAGTATTGCAAAAATAAACATCCTAATGAAATTCAAATAAGCAAAGGAAACAATAATGAAATTCAAATAAGCAAAGGAAACAACACTTGGACAAGGATGATGAAAGTGAGAGATATGGCTGAGAATCAACTTCTTTTGTTGGTTGGTAAAGGGGATATTCATATCAATTTGGACAATTGGACAGGGGAAGGTCCTATTAAGGATAAATATATTGATAATAAAAGTCTACTCTGTGAGATAATGAGTCAAGGGAAGTGGAATAAAGAGGAAATGACTAAAATTATACCTATTCATAAAAGAGGCTTGTTTCTAAAAGAATTAAATTGCATTGGAAATATTGAGGATATGGTAGTTTGGCAAGGTACTAGCAATGGTGAGTTTTTTATGAAAACAACTTGGAAATTAGTCAGAGAAAAACTGTAACGACCCGGCCCTACGGACCGAACCGTCACGCCCGTATCAACAATATTGTCCGTTTTGGCACAACTTTCCAGGGGGGTCACCCATCCTGGTACTACTCTAAGTTAAGCACGCTTAACTATAGAGTTCCGTCCTCGCTGTTGTGCCGCACGGCTTTAAAAGGCCTTGTTGATAGGAAATGGATCTTTAAGCTCATATACCACACGAGTACTCTCATATCTGGGCGATGTGGGACTGACGCACAACACCGCACCACAGAATTTCCTTCCTGGAAATCTGGGTCGTCACAGTCGCCCTCCCTTTAGGCACGACGTCCTCGTCGGACACGTTCTTCAGGGGCTCACACACACGTGCTAGTCCCCACATTTCCGGCCAGATAGAGGCTCTGATACCATCTGTAACGACCCGGCCCTACGGACCGAACCGCCACGCCCGTATCAACAATATTGTCCGCTTTGGCACAACTTCCCAGGGGGGTCACCCATCCTGGTACTACTCCAAGTTAAGCACGCTTAACTGTGGAGTTCCGTCCTCGCTGTTGTGTCGCACGACTTTAAAAGGTCTTGTTGATAGGAAATGAATCTTTAAGCTCATATACCACACGAGTACTCTTATATCTGGGCGATGTGGGACTGACGCACAACACCGCATCACAGAATTTCCTTCCTGGAAATCTGGGTCGTCACAAAAACGTACCACTAGTTGGATTTCTAAAATGATTTGGGGGAAACTTATTCCAGGTAAAATCTCATTCTTTGCTTGGATATGTTTTAATAATGCAGTTTCTGTTGATGTAGCAATCAAGAGGCTTAGTATTCAATTGGCCTCTATATGTGAGTGCTGTAGAAAGTATGAAGAAATCCTAGAGCATCTCTTAAGTACAAGTGAACTAGCAGATAAGGTATGAGGTCATTTTGGCAGTCTTATGTGCCTATCTTATAACAACCTGTCAATTAAAGAAAGATTTATTGTCTGGTGGATTTTGGATAAAAAAAAATAGAAAGATGTTGGTGAAAAAGTTTATTAACATTCTACCCTGCTATATTATTTGGTGTATCTGGAAAGCTAGGTGTACAAGTAAATTTACCAACCAGGATGTGTTACAAAAAAGTTATGGAAGATATTATAAAACTAATTCTCCTTTATGCCAATAAGGACAATATGTTTCCTATTCATTGGAATTGGAGTGACCTAAACAGGTTGAAACCTATAGTCAAAAAAGCTAAAGCCAAAATAGTCAAATGGGTTAATCCTCCAACATGATATAGGAAGCTGAACACAGATGGTTGTTTTAAAAGCTCTACTAATACTAGTGGTATTGAGGGAATTATAAGAGAGAGCGAGGGCAATTTTATTAAATCTTTTTACTCTCATATCATAAGCTATTCCAGTATTGAAGCAGAAGTTCAAGCAATTTTAATGGGGCTAAAAATCACGAATAATAGAGATTTAATTATTGAAAGCGATTCTCTTATTTTGGTCAATATAATCAAGTCTCAGCAAAAATATCCATGGAAAATAACACATGTTATCAACAAAATAAAAGAGCTATTGAAGAAAGGTACTTATCAGATTAATTTTGTGATGAGGGAAGCAAACGTTGGAGCAGATCTACTAGCTAATACTGGTTGCCTCTTAGATCTAAAAATCTCAGAAAATATTTTTATGATATTCCAGTAAAATTAGAAAGTATAGTGAAACTGGAGATGGGAGGTATATCCTATCTGAGTATGAGGTATGAAGAGGATTTAGAAGATTAAAGGAGATGAAGATGGAGTGATCCTCTCTCCCTATCTAATCTGGTCTGAAGATGAAGTATCTGGGTCAGGTGAGACGGTGGAGGGGGTTAATGATATATTATCATTTCAAGCCCATCAAGTTTATAGAAGATTTCAAGATTTCAGAAGTTTTTATTAATTTACGGATTAAGTTTTCGTTATTTATTTTCAAATCCTTGTAATTTCCTTTCTTGCAACTTTGATACTCGTTTTTCTGTTTGTGGGGTTTTCCCCCTGCCTTTTTATTTTGCATAAATAAATAAAAAATGAGGTTTTCCCCACCATTAATATATAAAAAAAACACGCACAATCTAATTTCGGAAAATAAAACTAAAACTCCTCATTCGCAAACACTAAATTTCTATAACCACGCATGGTTTCAAGAAACTGATTTTGCAAAAGTATTTTAGTTCATTCCCGGAAAAGATTATCAAATTTTGAAAGATTTATTCAGCCGTAAATATCAGATAAATCTGATTTTACAAAGAAAAATATCAGAATTCAAACAAGTTTTGTCGTAAAACCCAAATTCTGAAAAATCAGAAAATAGTTTTACAAGAACTATTTCGAAACAGTTCTGTCGTAATCCCCAATTTAATGGTTTTTACTAGAACTGTTTCGAATAACCACCGATTTTCCAATTCCATTATAGAGATCCATGTCTACACCACTACTCATTGGAAATTGTTAGTCATTCAAAATTTCCAAAACTTAGAAATACAAGTGGCACCAACTAAAGAAAACATAAACTTGCACCACTTTGATTCCTTAACTCCACGTGTAACCGTAGCACCCACAATAAAATTTCCCATATTAAATACTCTAAATATATATAAGGACATAACATGCGTACATTCTACCATTTAAAGATTTCAGCAACAACCGTGTTAATGTATCTTTCGGTTACCCTTTCATTTTTCACATGAATTAAACTGGTTATATAAAATTGAAATCTCCTATATCACTGCCACATACTAAGTCCAAATTATAGAAATATTGACAATTCTGGGAACTTATACATAAACAAATATGTACAGTACAAAAGAACTTTCCATCCCATTAAAACCAACATGTAAGGTGACAGATTAATCTAGAATTAGAAACTATATTACATTACATGATTCACTATTTTAAGGAGATTAGAAAATTTGCATAACAAGCATTAACCAGATAGCTCATGTAATTACACATAGAATATGACTGGATCATATACTCACATATAACTCATGTAAACAAGTCATGATTATAAACCGAAACAATCACAAACCAAATAATACCAATATTATCAAAAGCAAGTCATACATGATCAGTTTAAATATAATCAAACCCAATTAATTACCCACGTAAACATGCCCACAAAAAAATTAGAATATGAAATATAAACGTATGGTTTGACTATATGGAAAAACCCATGCCCTCAAACAAACATGGTACCGCCAAATTTATCAAATCACCCATGCACAAACTTTAGTCCACGAGTGTACTCACAAAATACATACATATTCATATGATCATATACTATTACGTATATAAGCACAATTCATTCGCATGTTCCAGGACAAAACTATGTTAACATGCATGTACTGAAAACATGAAATAGGTAAGATCCATAACTCAAAAAATCAGACCGAGTACACAACCAAAATTAAAAACCGATTAACGATTTTCACATAAACCTCAAAATAGGTAAAATAAAACTCTTTTAACAGTTCAATCGTAAATATCAATTTCTTAAAACGAAAGTTTGTCAAAAAAGATATTCCAAAGAACTTCATCAAAAGATCATGCATCAAAATAACAAATATGATAAATCAATCCGAAACCATTACAGTCGTGAACATCAAATTCCCGAAACCGAAGATTAAGAGAAAATGATTTTACTAAGAACGATTACGGAGAAAAAAATAATTTTCTGTAAATTCATGCACCGAAATTATTGTATTAACGTACAAAACATACAAATATCGCTTAAAACTGTTGGGTACGCTGTAAATAAATACAATAATTTCTACGAAAAGTATATGGAGAAACAATAGAAAATAATTTCAACAAATATATTAATATATCAAATACAAACCGTAACAAAAAAGAATGTAATTGATACAGAAATAGACTAAAGTTCTTAGACGAGGTGACTGTTAAACAGTAATCCTTAAACGATATTTGCCCCGCCACATCTGTTTCTGCCTAAATGGGGCACTTCGTTCCCAAGGTACAACGTCTATCACATGTGACTCGACGGAAACGACACCGAGCCACGGTCGAGTCATTGGTGGTGTGGTACTCTCTCTCTATATGTATGCATATGTGAGTGTGTGTTTGTGTATATGACTTTTTCCATATTTTTCATTCATGTAAAATAGATAGATATACATATAGTTTTATACAAAAAGCCATGAAGAGTTAGAAGCCATCAATGCCATCATTGTGAGTATTTAAGTTTGTAAGTTACAAATAACATTTGCATTCAAACCACAAATTCATTAAGAATTTCCAACAATATGTTCTATGAAAGTCCAATAGATTAGTTAATCCACTTGGTTTATGGCTTGAACTATTGCATTTGTTTTGCTGCAAACGGAAGGGGCCATATATAAGTTAAAAATCTTTGCAAGTTGCTTTAAGTTTGGTTTAATGACTTTTTAATTGAGGGCCTAATTTCCATTGTAGAAATGGCAGTACCTTCAGATCTTACTCATGATCTGCTAACTATTTATTATCTTCAAATTAAACCGTTCTTCTCTCTTTTCTCATCATTCTCATTGTTTAGTGTATATACGATCAAGAATTCCCTTCATTTACTGATTCCCAAAAATTATAAGCTGCTTTATTGTATTGTAATTTCAGAAGCGTTGGCCTTCGTCGAAAGTTATCCTCATATCTCCCCCTCCAATCGACGAGCCTGCACGTCTTCTGTAAAATTCTCCTACCAATCTTCAAAGCTTCTAATTGTTGTCTTTTATCTTTTCCATCAGAAGAGGAATATTTTTAAAAATTATGATGCATTTAACAAATTCTAGGTACCCCTTTACCGAGAACACTTTAGGTCTTCCAGAGAGAACAAATGAGGCTGCTGGCGAGTATGCCAAAGTATGTGTTGCGGTCGGTGAGGAGTTTGGAATTCCAGTTGTGGATCTTTGGACTAAGATGCAACAATTTCCTAATTGGCAAAAGGCTTATTTAAGGTATTACCCCCTTGTCTATAATTCCTCCAATCCTCATTGAATATCTTTATGGGTTACAAAATGCTAACTTATAAATGAGACTTGCGGGAGATAACTGTAGTGCCTAAAGTATGAGGGACGTCAGAGGTGACGATTTTGTTAGTCCTCGAATTGGTAAATTTAAATTAAATTAACGTAGCTTGTTCAAGAAGAGAAGTAAAATCACTTCAAAAACTTTAAAGAAAACTATTTGCATTACGGGGATATCTTCATTGGAATTAAAAATAGCAACGAAGAGAGTACTTTCACACTCATGCGAGTTTCTTATTAGTATATCAGTCTATTGAACACCAATTTAACATGAAGAATCTTCATGTGCAAGCACACAATTTGAGTTTGACCTTTGAAGTGAATTTAGTCGCAGTTTTGCACGTTAACACACTTATAGTATCTTTTCTTTTACAACTTTCACTTAGTATCTTTCAACAATATTTAATTTGGCTCATGAAGTTCAATATTATCACACATTCACACTTAACCTTTGCTATCATGATTCCATTTGGTCAAGTTCTGCACACAGACTTACAGAGTAATTGATGATGTCGAACATAATTTAAGGTTGGTAGCCTTAGTTATGGGAATAATTTAAGGTTAGGCCTCAGTTGTAATCTGATATGTTATCGGATCGTGTTTTGTATTAGTTTCCTGAGATTAATGTTTGGTTTCTTTGTAGCTATTATAGGGGCTTGGCTCATACCGTACAATTTCTTAATAAAGTTGGCCTGTTACTATAAAAAAAAACGCTATACATCGCCTCTTCCTCCATTTTTGGTAGTTTCATAATGTATTTTCATGAGTTCATCTTATTAAATAACCGGTATTATGTGTTAACTTTCTGTATTGGTCATACAAACGCAGTGATGGTTTGCATCTGACTCAAGGAGGGAATAGGACTGTGTTTGAAGAAGTGGTAGGAAAACTAAGGGAGTCTGGTTTTAGCCTCGAAACTCTTCCTGTGGATCTACCACTTATCGGGGATATCGACCCTAATGACCCACTGAAGATTTTCAAGAAATGAATTTGTCATGAAGATATACGACTATTGTCACTTTTTGTTTCTTGGCAAATCTCCCAACGCTGGGTTCTTAAAGCACTCGTTTATGCTTTAGTCTGAGAAGAACTAGAACCAGAACTAGATAAAGGTTTCGGAAACTAAGTTTTGTTGACTATTCGGGTGTAAAGACACCTGAACAGTGGCTTGTTTCATTCTATGTTTTAAGTAAATAAGCTAAAGTTAATTTGTGGTTTCCATAAAAAATTTGGGTTCATTCTGCTTTTCAATTTTTAGTTTTTCAAGCAATAAAATAAACCTCAGGTTGAAGACCAACTAATGCAATGCTACCACATATCTTGTAAGGTGTAACTTGTAAGCAAACAATCCAAATGTTTCTCGTTATTGTCTTTGAAGTGACACAGAATTGGAAAGCTGTGTCCTTGTTGTTCAGGCTACATTTTTAATCAGTTCTCTGGGTCCAAAAGACAATTTACTATCATCGTTATGGCAACTATCATGTTGGTCGGGTGTTCTCAAAATTGTGGTTTTACATTGCAACTTATAATTGTTGTCAGAAACAATTACAAGGGTTCTCATGGTGAAAGTGGCTAGAATGGCCATATTTTCGTGTTCAGCGTCTCTGTTTTAAAATTCGCGCTACATAGCGCTACGTAGCGCGAAATACCGTTTTTTGGTAAAAAACGCAACGAAAAATCACGATTTTGGGTGGAATTGCGCTAAAATCACGCTATAGGGGACCAAAAGCGTAAATAGCGAGTTAAAAAAAAAACAGCGGATCTAAATAATTAATATATATTGTGTAATTTTTATAAAAGTGTCTGCAGTTCAGATGGTTGAGACAGTGTTGTAATTTTCAGCAGACCCAAGTTTGAAACTCACCGACGACAATTTTTTTTTTTTAAATTTTTTTATTACTATCTATACATTTCTTTTTTTTGGTTATATATTATAAAGTTTAGTGTATATTTAGGCAAAAAAAAAAAAAATACACCGCAAAGCGCTATATAGCAACGCTATTAGCGCTTTTAGCGTTTCTCTCGAAAAAACGCTACGATAGTGATAACGCTATTTAAAACACTGTTCAGCGTATATGAGGAAAGGAAAGTAGCAACTTCTGTCTGTCGAGGAAAAGTTTTTTGATTTTTATGAATCTCAAAAATTAATACTCCCTTCCGTCTCAAATTGTTGAGTCTATACGAATCTACGTGCAATTTTGACCGACAAATAATTTATATCTAACTTATCGAAATCGAATTTTTTAAAAGTTAATCACATAGTTCAAATGTTAAACTATATGAGCAAATTTTATAAATTTATATTTTTACAATTTAAGTACGAGATATTTGCCGATCAAACTTGCACATATATAGTGCCTTAATATTTTGAGACGGAGGAAGTAGTAATTTGGACTTGATTTTTTTTTTAAAACGACAAATGTTCCTCATGGTACACTTACTTGGTGTTTAGGTTAAAAGTGGTTTCCGTACAAATTTTATATTTTATCCTCAAAATTTGTATGACAAAGCAATCTGTGGATAGCTAGGTGTAGAGAACTCGGATAATTATTGTTATGTTCATTTTATATTCTGCTGATATAATTTATAGTATATATTCTACTGATAATAAAAGAAATTACTTTCCTCAGAAAAAGCAAATATGTATCCATATATAATAAACTCAGTGACCATTTGCCTTTTCAAACCTCCATGGCCCAAGTTTGATTTCATTTAAGTCTTTAGTTTCACTTGCAAAGGTGAGTGTAGTACCACCATTAATTTGGCTTTTCGTTATTATCATTGCCTCGTTACCAAACAAAGGCGGTACCAGCCGATTTCTAGTTAGTCTAGTGGTAGAATTAATCTATTGCAAGGAATTTCATTATGATTAGATTCTCTATTAGAACAAGAAACTATGTATGTGGGGATGATATGATTGTGAATTTTGGTGCTCTTCTTTCTTAGAGAATTTAGTTAGATTCAGCAGAGACAAGACTTGGATATGAGTGGGGTATGTGAGGTGCTGAAACAGTATAATCATTACCTTTTTTAGTAGAATACCGGCGGGGAGGGGGGGTGGTGGTGTTTCAACATGAGAGTTATGTAGTCACTTTTGGCACATGTATTCATTAGGTTTCAATTCTATACTAGCACAAGAAACTATATATGTCGACATGATATGATTTTGAATTTAGGTGATCTTCTTTCTCAGAGAATTTAGTCGGATTCAGCAGAGACAAGACTTGGATTTGGGTGGGGTATGCGAGTTGCTAAAAGAGTATAATCGTCAACTTTTTTTAAGCGAAATACATGGGTTTCATATAAAAATGAGGGTGTTGTAGTCACTTCTAGCCTACTAGTAGTTCCGCCCGTTACACATGGAGCAGCACAGTTAGGAAGGAATTGGTAACTTATTTCATTTTATGGCTAAGTGATAACTGTCAAATTTAACATGCTAGTCAAAACTTTGAAGGGTTTGTACCACAGAATTGGAATTTATGCTCTTCTCCAAAATCAGAAAGATCTGTGACATGAAAGCTAAGGTGTTTTTTAAGGATAATCCTGTACATATGTAGTAGAGCAATTCTTTTTTGATTTATGGGAGTCAGATTGGTATTATTTTTTTCTCTGGACTAATGTACCCAATATTATGGAGGCCAAATTTGTATAAACCGATTTCTTTTTGGCTAAGGTACCTGTTGAGTTAGTGTTATTATATCACATCACTTGTAGATAGATCGTGACATGTGTATAAGTGTCTTGCTTTCTTTACTTACTAGAAGAAATTTTAATGAGTAACGGTATAAGGTTCAATAGACCCCGATACAAATTTAAGTTAATCCATGTGACACTACTAATTTCATGTCCTTTTTGGTTTCATCGATGAAAAAAATGTATTTTTCCATTATTTTCCAAGCATTTAATCATTCTCAAACAAGAAACTGACTTTATATCACAATTGCAACTACATTACAAAAAGTTACCGGAAATTAAAGAATTCAATCTGGTCAAAACCTTGTTGTCGGATGTAATTGAGAAAGAACGAGGAAGATGATGAACTAGTCGGGTAGAGATAGCGAGAACCAAAAGAAACTCACATAGTCACATGCAAAAATACTTTGGGGAAAACATATAATCTGTATGTAACAATACATCATACAATTCAATGATGATGTGGATCAGGTCCTCCTGGGCTCGTTCGCAGAGTGGGAACATGTGAGGTACTTGCGTAATTATCTCCTTGAACTTTTCTTCTAAATTGCACTTCAAATCTTTGTCTCGCAACCCTAATTGGCTTAGTTACTATTCGAATTGTGTCTGTACGATGAAAAATTAGGAAAGTGTATATAAAAATACATGTGTCAAAATATGTGACATCACTGTAATATTCACACCTTGTCGAATAACCCAAGATAAACACAGTAACTAGGCCTTTCCCCTATACATGGGTCGAATTACCCAGGCTTATTAGACGTTTTCTTTGCTACCTTTACTTTTTTATGATTTTATTCCTTTGTTTCTTACCTCTTGTGTTCCAAGAGTTGAAATTCGAAACTTCGATAGTTGTGGATTTAGTTCTTGATATAGGAGTAAATCCCTTTTTGTGATTATTTATTTCACTACTATCATTAAGAATGTTAAGCATGGACAACATTGTATATTCGGAAACGACAATCAGTGTAAGCAACATTTGTTGTGACGGAATCCGTTTTCTTTTAAAAAACTATCAATGAAAACTATGTGGACCAAAAAGCATTGGTAAAAACTAAAAGACCATTCACATAGTTCATCCTTTGCCTTGGGTTGACATTAGTCTGGAAACATTTCTACATTAGACGTGATATGTGATTTTAGGTCGCACTACATCACTTTCTTATCCAGCCTGTGCCGCAGATAGAAAATTGAACAATTTAGTAATCAAGTGACGAAAATGAGGTAATCTGAATTGTGGAGAATGGTCGGCGAATAAAGAATTTAGTGCTGACTTGGGAAACAGCATCTATTGGGTGGGAAAATATTTTATTTCGAATAGCCGGATCATACGTATTCTAGATAGCTTATAGTTTTATCCATAAACTAATCCATGAGTAAGCAAAATAGTTTTATTTTTACTTTACTATAAAATAGGAATGATATATGAAAGATAAATAGAAGATTAAACTTTTATCTTTTCCGTCCTTCACCTCTTTGCTATAAGATAGCTATAGATAAGCACGAAAGTATAAGGTTGCAAGTTACAGAATGACCCCAGTTAACTTGAAGGAAAAAAATAATAAATTTTAAAACTCTATCTGGAAATGAACGAAAAAAAGTATCAGAAACTGCGCTAGTTTTGATGACTGGCAATCTTATAACATATTGAAACTAGAATGATGATACATTTCATCGGTAGTTTTGTCATAATAGGTGATCAGATATCGCATTAGTTAAAAAGATTTAAGTTTTTCTCATGATAATCCTGTACCGATGAACTAGTAATTGTATTTTGTGTCAAATTGCCTCTTTCCTTAGAGTGGCATCCTAATTTGATGTAAAAAAATAAATCTGAAATATATACACTCCTTAAGGCATGTTGTTCTATCATGCTTGACTTTAGAATTTAAATGCATCTTCATTCGTTTTAGAAAGACCTACATATAGTTTGGTTAGTGCAAGGGTTTCTTGTGATCAAACCATGCCATTTAACTTGTGTAAATTAGCTACTATTCATGCACCCCAAAAATTTTAGCTAGGATTTGAATATGGCCGGCTGTAACTAGTGGTTGCTTTACGTACATAATTAACTAAATATTTTAATCAGTGGACATTTAGGTTATTGCGACGTGGTTTTCAATTTTAGTTGTTTAACAATGAGCGCCGGCCGACCTTGGCACAAACCAAAGATCAATAATTTTTAAAATTTTTTGTTTTAGATGAGCATTCTTTTATGTGATTCCACTTCTAAGATTAGCCTCTAATTGTTTATCTCCCACTAATGCATAAAAGTTTCTGGTGCTCTCATGTTTTGCAAAGCATAAAAAACAGCAACAATAGACATGCAGACATATTTATTACACTGACCACATTAAAATATATATATGCATGTAAATACAGATATCACTTTGTTATTTTGCCAATTTGCTTAAAGACGGAACTCTTTCACTACACAAAAAAAAGGAACGTGACAAATTATCCAAGGAGGATATATAACACCATGAAATCTTTAACGAGACTTCACATTCTACACCAGTTAGTGACACTTTCAATTTAAATATATAATAGAAATACCGGCTCACGA
This sequence comes from Primula vulgaris, assembly GCA_963920805.1. NCBI lineage: Eukaryota > Viridiplantae > Streptophyta > Magnoliopsida > Ericales > Primulaceae > Primula > Primula vulgaris. The sequence goes on from OY987219.1 coordinate 13,180,187, forward strand.
TTTTTATGGACATACATAGTTGCTGCGTCTGAGCAATAAGGCATTTTCTCAGATTGAGTTGTGACGTGTGACTAGGCCGGCCAGAACACCTCATGAGCTTAGGTGCTAGCCGTTGGGAGGTGTCAGACTTTTTATTTGTTAAAAAATAATGAACATATGCTACTTATTATATTATATATAATGATTTCATGACAAATTATTTAGTACTCTTGAAGAACAAGTGAGTTGGTCCTTTATACCATTAGCTAGATGACAAGTGTATTTTTGGACTACAACTTTTATAGCTCATAAATAAATCAAAAGTTATTATTTTTATTCATAACCCGGGTCCGTTATATTAATATTTATATTCATATATTATCAAAAATAGCACTATTCATTCTATATTTCTTCTTAATTCACTATGTCAGACTTATTAAGCCATACTATATAAATAACTAAGTAATTTTTTTTGGTAATAATTAAAATTTTATTCTGTAATTGTAAAAAATATATTTTTTCTCTTAATCTATTTTCCTAACCCAATAAGTTTAATTAGCTGAAAAAGAGATACAAAAAAAAAATATTTTAGTATTTTTATCTATTTTTTATTAATTATACTATAACTGAAAAAATAAAGACCGTCATATCTAATACTCTAATATACTAATTTGTATTGTAAAAAAATAAAATGATCAAAATTTGGTATTTATATAATTATGGTAATTAACTTGAAAAAATAAGAAAAAGTGTCGCATTAAATATTGAAAAAGAGTCGCATTAAATCAAGCAACATATAAACTAGTTACTCGTCCGCATTTTTAGTTTTGAAAAATTTCACACTCTTATTTTAATTTTGGATTTATAATTATACTATAACACTTTTATCATTTAAAATTTCCACCTTTAAATTTGGTTTAGAAAAAAAATACTTATTTTCAAATGCTTGTGTGAGTATAAGTTGAAACGTTTATTTAGTTGCTAGTATTATAGTGATTGAGTGGGCGAATGAGTTAAAATGTTAAATGTTTAATAAATTAATAAGTTAGTCACACTTTGCAGATGTTTTCTAGTAGTAAATAGAGAAAGTATGCATGACCATCTACATTTGACTCTTAATGTGGGGTGGAGGACCAATTCACCCGTCCTTCAGGACTAAATAATTTGTCTGATTTCACCGTCCTTCAGGACTAAATAATTTGTCTGATTTCAGTGCATTACTTAGCTATTTTTACGTAAGTAGCTGAACGGAAATTGTGGGTCGAACTCGCGACCTCTAAAAACTTAAGCAAACAACTTTACCAACTAAGGTGTTGCAATTCTATTGACATTGGTTGCAGATGTTTATATTAATTACTTTTTGGCAGTTAACCTTTGCATTCCATAAGATTTTTATTTCAAAAAAAAAAAAATGATTGGCCGATCAAATCATTGGGCCGCCCATGCGTTGGTTGCAAATGTTCAAATCATTAGTTTTTGTTGTTTAACATCAGAATGTTATTCTCTTACTCTAGCAACCCGTGCTAAGGAAGTTTCTTGTCATCTTTTTTTTATATAGTTATTGATTTCCTTCCAAAAAATAATAATGTAAGTATATATATAACCGAATAATGTTAAAAGTCCAAATCTTGAAAGTTCTAAATATTTATAGATTACAAGTAAAGAAGTCAGCTATATGTTCTACTTATTCAGTTATTTATACATTTTTCTACTATTGTTGGTTAAAAATTTGTTTGCTTAGGTTTACTTTTTACTTATTTGTTTTGATTAATTTTTATAGCATGTTATTTTTGTTGTAAAACTAATTTAGTTATGATTCCATTTTATAACACTTTGATACTTTTGAACTAATTATAATTCAACACGTGTCAATTCAATCTAGATTCTGCAAAAAAATTCATATTCTTGGCCATTTATTTTTTATGTACGTAATTCAATCTCAAATACATTATCTAACCTCATGTGACCGTAGCTCAATTTACTAAAATATTTTTGATACTATCAAATCACTAATTGTTATATAAAATTCTTAATGCTAGCGTCTAGCTAGTGTACATGGCCAAGACAAGGGTATACATTCAACCGGTTATGAGTGAAAATTTGTACATTTTCGTTGAAATGATGATGATTGTTTTTATTTATTTATACATTAAAGCCTTTATAAATTAATAATGTCGGAACCGTAAAAATTTATTAATTTAGAAATATATTAATTAATAGATAAATTAATAATTACTATTTTAAAAATGTTTTTATCGATTGGACAATTAATGTTTAACAAGCGACAATAGCAAATTGTTTTTGACACTGCAAAATTCGTTTGATCGATACAATTTCAATTAATTTAGATGAAACCACTATTGAGTAAGATATTTATAAACATGAGAAAATGATTGATGGTCTCGATTCTTGCAATAAAATGGATATCAATAGTTGGTTGGATTACCCATATGAAAATGATACATATTCAGAGTATCAGACCTTAGAATAATTTATGGATAGCGTGTTTGGAAACAATAAAGAGGATGGAGTTGAAGATGATACAGTATCTTTAGAACTGGTCACGCAAAAATAATATTTATCGCGTCTAAAACTTTTCATACTTTTTTAGTGCAGTTTGAAAAGACTACACGAGAGATTTTGAATGCAACTAGAAAAATTATGAATGAAATTCAATTAGATTTAAATTTTAGAAATAATCATTTCACTAAGTCGTCCTAATAATGTTTGTCATTTTCAAGAATTATTAATTTCTGATTTTATGAGAACTAATATTTATATAAGGATTTTTTGAAAATTTATAATCTTATTAATTTATCGAAATTTGTGATTTTTTACATTGACCCTAGTTCGTACCAAAGAAATATATTATTTTAGAAAGTTTATTAATTTAGCGAGTATTAATTTAGTAAGGTTCTATTGTACAATAGGTTTCATTATCTCTTTTATTTGTAAATTGTAATTTAATCAGTCGTGTAAAGATGATTTTGTATCATTTTCAGAACTAAGCCGGAGTTAGGTGTTATTATAAAATGGGAGGAATTATCTTAAGCAGACCTCCAATCATGTTTGAAAAAATTGAAGGTATAAATATTCATGAAATTAAATTATTATATTGTTTTATTGTTTTACAAAAGTAAAACTAATTCAAGGTCGACCAAAGCGACCTATTCTCCAAATATAATTTGTTTAATTTCTTTTTTTATTGCATAAATTTATGAGTAAACCCACTATTTCATTATTAAAAAATAATCATACACAATATTGTTTAATATCTTCAGAATTCAACAATACACATACAGTTATGAAAAAATTATAGAGAAATAAAGTAGGGCACGAAAATATAAGAATGAATCATAGATCTTTTTTTTTATGAAATCATATCATTTTGCTCTGTTTCACCACATACAAAAATAAGGGAATACATTTGTTCGCTTGAATTCACCCTTACAACTTATAAAAATGAACTATTAAATTTGATTGTCATATATGTACATTTAACGAAGGTCATTTTGAAGCATGATGTAACCTTAGAAGACCATGGGCTAGTCTTTTCAAACATGGGTTAGTTATTGTTTAATCATGTCATGAGAAATTAAATTAATGTATGTATGATTAATTCAACATTTTTTAACTTTTTGTGGCTGAATCCAGTCTATATCTCGTAACTCAGAGTTAGGAGTCGCATCTTCCAAGTGCGACTCGTACTTAGGGTTACGTACCTAGGAGATTTGACATTTTCTAAATCGTTGTTGGATTTAATCAAACTCGAGCTATGAGTCACACTTCAACTAATATCGGATCCAGAAACCGAAATGATAGAAAGAGATATTTAACTAAACTAATATAAAAGATCCAATAATTGAGGAAATAATTAGCAAATACTAATATATTTTTTTAAATTAACACACAAACTTTATTAATATAACGGGACCTAACCCAGTTTACATTAATAAAGAAAACGAAAAGAAAAACCACAACCAAACAGACCAACCACAAACCCAGAAACTAGAGCAAAACAAAACAGCAAACTGAAAGACCAAACGACATAAGAAATGACCAACGAAATCAAATTCGACAATGACTAAAGTAATAGAAAAACACATTAGGAGCTGTTTTCAAACCCAACTCTTCAGAAAACCTTTTCCAAAATCCTTGACTACCACTTGATCCCAAAATTTAAAGGGTTCAAACTTTGAATTTACCAAATGCAGAATCCAACCAGAGTTAGAAACCACTTCAAAGCAAACAGCTAGAAAAACCCATAAAAACGGCCCAAACACCACCACAAAATAAAAAAACACAACTATTAACAGATACCAACTTAACAGTTGCTTGAACTTGGCCTGTTACCCTTCTCATTCTTCAACTTTTTGATTTTTTTCTTGAGTTTTTTATTTTTTTTCTTGATCTTCTCCATCTCATTTTCCATATTTTCCCTCATCTTAGATTCCACCAGGCTAAGGGCCTCAAGCTGATATACCACTTGAACAGACCCTTGCAAATTAATATTAGCATGTCTTAACTCTCCTATTTCTTTCTCATTTTCTTTTACCTTCCTTTCCAGCTCAATGATTCTTAAACGCTGAATATAAATGATTTCCTCCATAGATAGGGTCAGAAAAGTATTTGAGTCTAGAAGAGGGCAGAATTTTAAGAGATATATATAGGAGACAAAGTAAGCTTAAAGATATTGACAAATACTAGCTAATACAATAAGATACGAATTTAATGAGAAAACAATTTATGTACACCCAACAAAGAACATGCCTAAATTCACCGAATTATTTCAAATGAAAACCTAAATGATTCAAAGAAGGGAAATTGAATTCAACTATGGTTAATTTTCCCTTTGGGTATAGTCTGTTTGGGTATATATTTAATTTACCCTTTGGGCATAAAACTAGAATATAAAATTTAATAAGAAATTTGTTTGGGTATAATCTGCAAATCATAAAACTAGAAATAAAATTAATGACAGATCTGTTTAAGTACCAATTAAAGAATGTCTAGATTCATTCGATTTTTGTTAATGATAACCTGAACGATACATATAATTAGCATTTAATACTCATAAGTACAACTACTATTTTTATTAAACATGCCACGGGTTTGGAAAGTAAATTAATCCTTAACGAATAACCGGGGGCACTTGATCGTTAGCCAAACCGTAATCTTCAAATCATAAAAGAAATAAAATTAATGAGAAATTTGTTTACGTACCAATTAAAGCATGGCTATATTCATTTGATTTCTTTTAATGGGAACCTAAACGATACAGAGAATAAAATTAGCCAGTGACAACATTTCTTCTATATATATATTTAATGCCATGTATAACATTTTCTTTTGAGAATGATGAGAATGAGCCGTAGGTCTTTATATAAGATAAACAAGTACGCATTCTACATAAACTATTAAACCACCAAATAAAAAACTTGTTATCTTATTTCAAAAAAAAAAAAAAAAAACTTGTTCTCTCTTGTGTCTCTACATATGTACTATATTTCTAAACTTTAGAGATGTTGCCATAAGACTAGGTCTGATGAAGACATTTGCTGATAATTCTGGTACATTCCTCTCTCTATATGACCTTAATTAAGATCATTTTTATACTATAGGTACTTTTACAAAATAAAATATAAAATATCTTTGACTTTCTGAATATGTCAAACTAGTTGGTTCTTTTTAGAAACTGTACCAAATTTGAGTTTCATCTTATAACTTGAGAATTTTTTCTAGCGATCATATGGGTTTCCAAAGAACACTTTGGAAATGATTCCATTTGATTCCGGTACTTATTATCTTGTGAGTAACCTAATATACATAATTCGCTTGTAGGGATGTTGAAATCCTTGAAATTTTAGAAATGTAACATGCGCTAATATGCAATTTATTTTTTATGTTGTTACATATTTAATGTAATTTGGTTTTGCAAAATTACAGTCTATTTGAAATTGTTCAAAAGCATACTGGAAAAGGTAGAAGAGAGTGGTGGACATTATTCATAACATTTCAGAATGTTCACGCGTTTATTGAAACGGAGACGAAGGAAGGGAGGAGTGACACTCCCTCATACAAAGTTCGCGAGGAGAAAAACGTTTAAGGATGTCAATGATGAGCTCCGATGGGAGAAGAGTGGACTTGCTTGAGTGACTCATAGTTTTTAAGGAGAGAGAGATTGCGTTTGTGTGTGTTTTCATATTAAGTAACTTATCTATCTTTAATTTAATTTTATAATATGTTAGTTATTATGACCGGTTAATTGATTTATTGAAAGGTGAAATAAACTTTCATATTAAGTAACACTTTTATTTTTATCAATTTGGATCCCTAATCTAACATTTTTTTTTCCAATTAAAGGTCCGACAACAATAAATTCATTCTAACTATATCTCACATCAGGATCAATTTTGTTAGGATATTGAAAAAACAACACTCATCGTTTCTAAGGATATAGGTCGTTACCAAGATTATGTCGTTTTATTTAATTCACATTTCTCTTATCGAATGAAATAAATTGATAACCAAACATGAAACCCTTAATAGTTGTCGAAGCAAAATGGTAAACATCAATAGGTTTCGGTAGAAAAGTTAATTTTTTTTTCTAATTGTTGATATCCCCAATCTTTAAATTTATTAAAATCATTCAATTTGTTACCATTTGTTCACATGTCCGATCTAGTCTCGTTATTACTTTTCATGATCAATGGTTCAAAATAAAATATTGGAGCGTGCGGTAACTTTGCTAACACGACTTTAACTCTTATTAAGGTTAATGTTGTAAATGAAGCAAGTCATTAACGAACAAACTCGTGTTTGAATAAGTAAAGACTGGACTTGTGTTTGTTACCAAAATTATATATAGGAGACAAAGAAATCTTAAAGATATTGGCAAATACTAGCTAATATAAGAAGATATAAATTTAATGAGAAAACAATTTATCTACACCCAACAAACAATATGTCTAAATTCACCGAATTATTTCAAAAGAAAACCTAAATGATTGAAAGAAGGGAAATTGAATTCAATTATGGTGAATTTACCATTTGGGTATAATCTGTTTGGGTATATAATTTAATATACAATTTAATTTATCCTTTGGGTATATAATTTAATATATAATTTAATTTATCATTAATTGGGTGTAAAACTAGAATATACAATTTAATAAGAAATTTGTTTGGGTATAATCTGTAAATCATAAAACTAGAAATAAAATTAATGAGAAATTTGTTAAGTACCAATTAAAGCTTGTCTATGTTTATCCGATTTCTTTTAATGGATACCTAAACGATACAAGAAGAGAATTTCAATTCCAATACGTACGGACCCCTTGAGGAATTGTTTTGTAAATAAACAGTAGTGTTAGTGACAACATTTCTTCTATATATTTATTTTCATGTATAACATTTCCTTTTAAGGATGGTGAAAAGGAGCCGCGTGTCTCCACGTCCTATGGTACACTATAACAAATTTTAAGAACTATTTACAATATATTTTGTTAGAGGACAATCAAATTTTATTAACAAATATTAAATTTTCGGGACAAAAATAATATTTTAGACAAAAATATTTTGTTCTCAAATCAAACTTTTAGCAACATAATTTGAATTTTTTTTTCTACAAAGGCAATCTCATACGAACATAATGAGACAATTAAAATTTAAATTGTCTCATTATGTCCGTATGAGATAGTATTTGAAGACAATTTTTTTTTCAAATTATGTGTTTAAAAGATAGATTTGGAGACAAAAAATTTATTTTTTTGTCTAAATGATACCATTTGAAAATAAAATTTGATTGTCTCTAACAAAAATTATCTATAATGGTTAACTTTGTTGTAGTGGTACATAAACCTATTAAACCAACATAAGTTATTCATCCATATAGTATATATACTTTTGCAATGTTGCCGTAAGGAAAAAATAAACAAATCATAAAATAAGGATAACTAGGGAATGATATTTTTATTAAGAAATATTGTAAGTTTCAAACCCATGCATGTCTCTATCCATTGGATTACTTTAATTCAACTTAAAATGATACACAGATGAGAAACTGTATTCACCAAGAAACTCTACAATGAAAGGGCCATAACACACTATAAATTCTACAACACACGTTGAACACAACCTAACCCAACAAATAAGTTTCTCTCTCTCTCTCTCTATATATATATATATAATACACAAATAGATAATTATATATAGCTGATGTTGCTATAAGCCAAGCTCTGATGGGCACCATGAGCAAAAGTTCCAGTACATTCTCTGATCGCTTCCGATACGATCATGAGCTTTGTCTAAATCCCCTCATGTGTATGTTTTTCTCTTCTTTTGATATGTGTCTTGATCCGATTTTTCCTTTGCATTTTCAACCAAATTGCTTACAGTCCATTTTCATATTGTGTAGTTTTTTAAAACAAAGAATATAAAGACCTATGTTTAGTCTAAGTATATTTTCTAGTTCCATCTTTTAACATAGGAATTGCCTATGGCAAGATATGTTAGACACTAACTTGCTTGTAGCCCTTGTGGAAACACTACACCAAAATGACCAATTTGGAACACTTCTGCGTTTTAGAAGCGAGACAAGCTTAATTACTTACACTTCTGCGTTTTAATCATTAAATCACAAATTAATGCATTAATTGATTTTCAATGCTTTTATTTGATATTTTGTATCTTATTGCAGCTTCCAGTAGGCAGAGTTCTCTTTTTTCTAGACTAGTTGTAGCACTACATCAGTCATCATTCATCACATACTTTTAGACAGATATTTGCAGTCTCTTAGAAGCTGTTCAAAAGTGTACTGGAAAAGTTAGATGAGAGGGGTAGAAATAGATTAAGAACATCACTATTCATAGCATTTCAGATATGTCACAAGTGACACAAAGGTAACTTTGTTTAGAAAAAATCTGAGTTTTTTATTTTTTTATTTTTTAACAGGAACCAGAAATTTATATTGACGGAGAAAAATATTTACAACTCCCCGAACCTTTTGAGTTACAAACAACCCAAAAGCCCTTAAACGAAAAAAAAAACTAGAAATCTTAAAACACATATGCTGCAGCTTCTAACAGCTACCAAGACAATTGGGTAGGCTTGAAATATAAAACACATATCCTCCAACTACTACTAAGACAATTGTAAAATCTGAAATTACATGACACATGGGGTTCACCAAGCTATGTCTTGACTTTTCTGCACAAACACCCGTATCATCTTCTTACCGTACGTAAAAAAAACTTGTATCAAAACCTTGCTTGGACCCTATATCCCCGAGTGGTCATAGTGAAGGGACATGAAATTTCTCCTTCTTCTTCACTTTTAAATCCGTGTTCGAGTGAAAGCCTTACTCATCCGTGTTCGAGTGCCCCCCCCCCCCCCCCCTCCTTCTTCTTTTCCTTTTATTCACTCACCCACTCCCTTTTTTCACCTAGATCTAAGAAAAATCCCCTTTTATCTTGAAGTTATATAAATCGACGGCAGCTATGGGGTGAGGGAGGGACTTTTCGCCCTCTCTCGGGATCCCGTCTTCTTCTCTTTTTTTACCGTATTTTTTCCCCTTTCTCCCCTCTCCTTTCTTCTTCTCCAACTTCACCGATGAGCTTCTATCTTCGGATGAATAGATCTAATCCTCTCCGCCCCTCCGATCCCGTGCTAGCCTTGTTTGGTTCCATATTAGATGGGGTGCGGTAGTGTTAGCCTTAGTAGCGGATTTATTCGGGATCGGTTCGGGTTTTTAGCATAGTCCGAGTTTTCTTCGATTTGGTGGATTGGGAATCCTAAGTTTAGATCCGATAGTTTGAGTTTTTGTGCGTGTGTCTCTCCTAGGAGTCCCGGGTTATCCAACCAACATTCGACTTGTTGCATCATTGGGTATGGTTTTCTGATTGTATTAATATAACACTCCAAATTATGTTACAATTAATTTTCTTCTTTTTAACGAACAATTAGATTTGTGGTCAATCTATTCTTTATCCAATCATAAACAGATCAAACTGAAGAAAATCTAACAAAAATAGAACAACAAACCAACACCATAGCATGATTGTTTTCTATAGGAAACATGTACCACCAATAATATCTTTCATTCTTTTCTTTTCCAAGATGGAAAAGGATTGTACCATCTATATTGATCACTTAAGCCCCGTTCGAAGGGTCATCACCTTCTTCTTTTTTTGGGAAACTTAATGTTTAATACATATGCTTAACGACTAAACTACCGAATACCCGATTTTGTGTATTTTTCTTAAGAATTCGAAAATATCAATGTAGCATCGTTGAGAATCGATGAAAAACAGAGGAAAAATAAAAAAGACAACATCATTGCCCAATATCCATACATAATTTTAATAACAGGTGTTAACACTGAATCTTTGATAATTAAATCTCAAATTATAAACTAATGACTGTTTTTTTTTGTTCTTCTTGTTCTTATCATTAGCATGAGTATTTTGTATGTCAAACTTAGAAGACTATGATAATACCTTTCTTTACTGATGGTAGAGAATATATCTTTAGTAATACATGGTTTAACTTCATAATTTTTGTGCATGTAGCTGTACTTGAGTGTGCCTTTAATATAATCATGCAATACGTACCAAAGAGAAAAACTTACTGTATAACACTGCATATAAGGCATACCTTTTATTAGGGTTTGAGAGTCGCATAATCTTATAGTGAAGAGGGTTCGATCCAACCACGGCTATCCCAACCTTTACAGTAAAAAATCGCATCTCAGGATTAGGCAACACCACACATTGTTCAGTAGTCAGTTTGCATACGAAAAAACACTCTTTCCTACACTCATCGCTTTTAAAGCATAGTATTCCTTGTTTTCTAGAAACCACGATAGCAGAATTTCTCCTTAATGCGGCTGGTAGAAAGCCAAAGGATATATCCTTGTTTGAATCATTTGTTTCAACGAATTCACTCACTTTTTTTTATAGTCTTGAATAAAATAATCGGAAATAGTATTTGTTCGTTCACAGTGAGTTGAAGTTAAATTGGACTCAAATGAAATATCATTCCATTCCTTGTATACAGTTTTGCATAAATCTATTTTTTTTTAAATATCTATACGACTTAGAATTTCGTAAGCAATGTCGCACTTTAATTCTTTTATATGATTTAACGGAGGCATGGCTTACGAAATTTCAAGCCGTACAGATATTAAAAAGAATTACATTTATGCAAAACTGTATGCAAAAAATGGAATGATATTTCATTTGAGTCCAATTTCACTTCAACTCACTGTGAACGAACACGTACTATTTCCGGTTATTTTGTTCAAAACTATTAAAAAAAAGTCAGTGAATTCGTTGATGCAAAGGATTCAAACAAGGATATATCCTTTGCCTTTTCTACCAATCACATTAAGGATAAATTCTGCTTCAAAAATGACTTCTACAAAACAAGGAATACTATGCTTCAAAAGTGATGAGTGTAGGAAACAGTGTTTTTTGGTATGCAAACCAACTACTAAACTATGGATGGTGTTACCTAATCTGAAGATGCGATTTTTTACTGTAAAGGTTGGGATAGCAGTGGTTGGATCGAACCCTATTCCCTATAAGATTATGCGACTCTCAAACCCTAATAAAAGGTATGCATTACAGGCAGTGTTATACAGTAAGTTTTTCTCGTTGGTTCTTATTGCACGATTATATTAATGGCAAGTTCTAGTACCATGCACAAAAACTATGAAGCTAAACCATGTATTACTAAACATATATATTCTACCATCACTAAAGAAATGTATTATCATAGTCTTCTAAGCTTGACATACATAGTCAGCCTATCAATATTAATCTTACATCATTTGTAGATAGATCGTGGCAGGTCTATAAGTGTGTTGGTGTCCTTACTTACTACAAGGCATACTAGTGGATAAGGGCATGTGCTGCAATGCAATAGTACTCAATACGGATTTGAGTTAATCCATGCGTCACTACTAATTTCATGTCCTTTTTGGTTTCATATATGAAAAAAAATGTATTTCTGCACTGTTTTCTAAGCATCTAATCATTCTCGAACAAGAAACTAACTTTATATTACAATTGCAACTACATTACAAAAAGTTACCGTAAATTAAAGAATTCAATCTGGTCAAAACCTTTTTGTCGGTTGTAATTGAGAAAGAACGAGGAAGATGATGAACTAGTCGGGTAGAGATAGCGAGAACCAAAAGAAACTCACATAGTTACATGCAAGAATACTTTGGGGAAAACATATAATCTGTATGTAACAATACATAATATAATTCAATGATGATGTGGATCAGGTCCTCCTTGGCTCATTCACAGAGTGTGAACATATGAGCTACTTGTGTAATTATCTCCTTGAACTTTTCTTCTAAACAGCACTTCAAATCTTTGTCTCGCAACCCCAATTGGCTTAGTTACTATTCGAGTTGCGTCGGTAGGATGAAAAATTAGTATTACAAAGAAAGTGTATAAAAAAATTCAAGATAGTCATAGCTACGTTCAATGGCAAGCTAGGTACCAAGGTATAAATGAGAATTATTTACGGGTATTTATAGAAGTTAGAAGTTTGTCTTTTTTCCTGTAAAGCAAGCTTTATTATTAACCCATTCATAAAGGCAAAACTAGACTAGGTATTAACCATAATAATTTTAATACCAGTATTAAGTGCACTAATGTGTATTAACCATAAAGGCAAAACTAGATTAGTTTTTCAAGCAATAAAATAAACCTCAGGTTGAAGACCAACTAATGCAATGCTACCACATATCTTGTAAGGTGTAACTTGTAAGCAAACAATCCAAATGTTTCTCGTTATTGTCTTTGAAGTGACACAGAATTGGAAAGCTGTGTCCTTGTGGTTCAGGCTACATTTTTAATCAGTTCTCTGGGTCCAAAAGACAATTTACTATCATCGTTATGGCAACTATCATGTTGGTCGGGTGTTCTCAAAATTGTGGTTTTACATTGCAACTTATAATTGTTGTCAGAAACAATTACAAGGGTTCTCATGGTGCAAGTGGCTAGAATGGCCACATTTTCGTGTTTAGCTTATACGAGGAAAGGAAAGTAGCAACTTCTGTCTGCCGAGGAAAAGTTTTTTGATTTTTATGAATCTCAAAAATTAATACTCCCTTCCGTCCCAAATTGTTGAGTCTATACGAAACTACGTGCAATTTTGACAGACAAATAATTTATATCTAACTTGTCGAAATCGAATTTTTTAAAAGTTAATCAAATAGTTCAAATGTTAAACTATATGAGCAAATTTTTAAAAAATATATTTTTACAATTTAAGTACGAGATATTTGCCGGTCAAATTTGCACATACATAGTGCCTCAATATTTTGGGACGGAGGGAGTAGTAATTTGGACTTGAATTTTTTTTTAAACCGACAAATGTTCCTTATGGTACACTTACTTAGTGTTTAGGTTAAAAGTGGTTTCCGTACAAATTTTATATTTTATCCTCAAAATTTGTATGACAAAGCAATCTGTGGATAACCAGGTGTAGAGAACTCGGATAATTATTGTTATGTTCATTTTATATTCTGCTGATATAATTTATAGTATATATATTTTTTTAAATAATTGGTGGGGAAAACCCACTTTTATTAATGAAACGTAGGTAAAAACCCCCACAGAAATACAATCAAGTAGCAATACTGAATAAATCTCAAACAACGAGATCCAAAAGAAATAACAGAAAACTATTACATCCAATTGAAATTAATGAAACATAAAACTCCATAATCTGCCAAATCAGGAGTCAATAGACCGGCGAAAAGGACTTGAAGGACTAATACTGTAAAAAGATGTAATAATTCCACAGGTGTCCTCTTCCACCTCTTCATTTCCTCTGAATAATTGAAAGAAGATAGAGACTCTCCCCTTTTACTCCATTTTCATCGCCTTCTTAGGTTAGAAAAACCTTTAGCTTCAGTGAAAATAATCCCTTTTAAAACATGAGGAAAATCATCCAAACAATAAGAGGAGATGTTATCCTCCCAATTTGCAAGAAGATCAGCATCCTTATTGCCTTCTCTCGCCACATGTTTGAACAGGTAATCACCATCCTTTAACAGATTTTTAATAAGGTTGAACAGTTCTAGAACCTTCCAAGGGCATTTTTGTTTACCTTCTACAATTTTAATTAAAACCTGTGAATCACTCTCAATAATAATATGTTTTTTTGGTGAAATTAGTAGGCCATAATAGAGGGCTTTGAACTCTGAATAGAGAGCTGAAAAACTGATTATAGATCTAGAAAACCCCTTAACAAAAGTGCCCTTTTCATCCCTAATTAGGCCTCCAATACCATTACTGGCATCTGATTGTTTAAAACAACCATCTATATTAAGTTTCAGAAACCCAATTGGAGGATGAAGCCACTTAATAATAGTGGCCTTTTCAATATTCTTCTTAGCACTGAAATTAGAATAATAGAAGCCCTTCTCCTTATAACGAGATAGAATAATTAACTCTTCAGTTTTTCGAATAATATTACTGGACTTCATTTTGCTATTCTCAAATTTACATGAGCATCTGGATTTCCAAATTAGCCAAATAATGATAGAAGGAAGAACCTGACAATTTTTTTTCCAGAGAAATGCTTTTTCTTAGTGATATGAGACCACCAACTGTTAATTCTGCCATATAAAGAATTATTACGAATAAATATCCCTCATTTTCTCTCAAAGAATTCTCATACTTCATTAGCTACTATACCAGTACTAAAGAGATGATTGAATGTTTCTTCTGAAGTTTTACAGCAACCACACATAGAAGCCATACTAATGCCAAATTTATGCAGATTGCAATCCAAGGAGACTGCTTGATTAAATAACTTCCACATGAAGCAAGAGACTTTTAAAGGTACCATTCTATTCCAAATAAAAGTACTTCTCCAATTTACTGTACCTACTTCTCTAGAAATTTCCCAAGTTGAATTTATAGTAAAATTCCCAAGATTAGTAGGTTTTCATATAGGTACCCCATTACCAGATATAATAGAATTACTATCAGTCAATTCTCTAGCTTGAAGCATTCTGCACCAAGTATTAGTTTCTCCTTTAATAGGGATGTCTTATGCTTGTTTATTCCTACAGTATTTAGCTTTCAAGAATTTGGTCCATAAAGATCCTTTTGTTTTAAACTTCCACCATAGTTTCATTGCAAAGGCTCTAGATATATCCTGAAAACTTTTAACATTTAATCCCCCTTCTTTCACTGGAGTGCAAAATTTGCTCCATCTAACCCAATGGTACTTGTTTTTACCATTTTTGTTACCCCAGAAGAAGTTTGACAGCAATTGGTCTATTATTTTAATCACTATTATAGGAGGATTCATAGCAGCCAAAGTATAAATAGGTATATATTGTAAAACATGCCTAATTAATATTAATTTCCCACCCAAATTAAGCTAGTTACCCTTCCAAGTAGACAGCTTACTTCTCACTTTTAATATAAGTTCATGAAAAAGAATACACTTTTTATGCCCAGAATATAATTTGCAACCAAGGTAGGAAAAAGGAGGACTCTTACTAGTCATAGTAAGCACTTTGCAAATATAAGCTTTCTGTATTGTACTCACACTTTTTGAGAAATATACAAAACTCTTGTCTAGACTGATTTCCTGACCAGAATCTTGATTATAACATTGCAGGGTGTTCCTTATCTTCCTGACATAATGGAGGTCTGCTGAACTAAAAATAAGTAAATCATCAGCAAAAGCAATGTGAGTGATAATAGGGCTTCCAATAGGAGATTTAAATGCTGACCATCTTTTGTTATCAATCAAGTCATTTAGATTTCTACTTAATACTTCAGAACACAATAGGAATAGACTAGAGAAAAGAGGATCCCCCTGTCTCAGGCCATTTTTAGGAGTAAAAAGCCCAGTTGGACTGTCATTTACCATAATAGAATTCTTGTTCCCAGAAATAATCCTCCATACTAAATCTATAGTCTTCTCAGAGAAACCCATTTTTCTTAGTGTAGAAGTTAGAAAATGCCAAGAAATACGATCATAAGCTTTTTTCATGTCTAGCTTTAGAGCTATGTTTTTACCACTTGTCTTTTTATTGAGAGTTGATATAAATTCCTGAGCAAGAAGAATATTGTCCACAATGTCTCTAGATTTAACAAATCCATTTTGATTCTCAGGAATAATACTAGAAAGTATAGTAGCAAATCTAGAAGACATAATTTTTGAAATTATCTTGCTGCAGAAAGTACATAAGCTGATGGGTCTGAATTCAGCAAACTTCTTTGGCTTAATCTTCTTTGGTATTAGAGCAATAACAGTAGTGGATAGAGATCTAGGAAGTAGATTTCCCATGAAAAATAGAGTAATAGCTTTGATAATGTCTTCTCCAATAAAATCTCAACAAGATACAAAAAACTGACCTGTAAAACCATCTATTCCAGGAGCACTAGATTTGCTTAGATAAAAAACAGCTTCTTTTACTTCTTCTTTAGTAGGGTCTTTATCTAAAAAGTTATTAACCTCTGTAGATATAAGTTTAGGAATTTTCTTCAAACTATTATAAACATAAGAGTGAGGATGGTCTGCTGCCAATAAGCTTTTGAAATAAACAATAGCCTTTTTTTTAATAACCACTGGATCTCTAGTGCAAGTACCATCTTATTTTTCTATATCACCAATGGAACACTTTAGTCTTTTTTTCTTTATTATACTGTGATAGAATTTAGTATTAGCATCCCCTAGTAAAGCCCATTTCAGATTAGCTTTTTGTGCCCAAAATTTTTCTTCTATGCTGAGTTTAGCTTTTAAATAAGCTTCCACTTTATTGATCTCACTTCTGTTAACATGTGTTGGGTCCATTTCAAACTGCTGCTCTACTCTTAGAAGATGATCTTCAGCTTTGATTATTTCTTGGAATATATTCCCAAATGTATTGTAATTCCACTCTTTAAATCTCTTTCTAGTTGCCTTTAGATTAGCAGCAAGATTATCTAATGCATTAGAATTGGAACAAACCCATACTTCTTTAACTGTATTAGAAAAGTCTTCATGATCTACCCAGAAATTTTAAAATATAAACCTTTTTGGACTGTTGACTGGAACCACCTGTAACTTCAACAATAAGGGACTATGGTCTGAAGTAGCTTTGCTTAAATGATCAAGATAAATATTGCAAAACAAATTTGCAAACTCTTGATTGAAAAGAATCTTATCTATTCTTTCAAAAATAGCATCCACCCCACTGCGCTTGTTCCACCAAGTGTATTTAGAGCCACTATAGATAGATTCTGAAACACCCAGATTGTTAATACAAGATAGGAAATCATTAGCATAATTAATATTATTAGGCAAACCCCCAATTTTATCTTCCTCATTTGAAACAATATTAAAATCCCCTCCAATCAACCAATGATTAATAGTGAAAGAGTTTTCTAAGAAATTCCAAAGAGTTTTTCTTTCAGCTGCTGTGCACTTAGCATAGACCACTGTAATTTGTAGCTGAAGACCCAAATAGTCTATAGAAACTGCCAAATTAACAGCTTGATTCATTTGATTAATAATAGATATGTTAATCTCTTGCATATAAAAGATCCAAATCTTATTATCATGTACAAGAACTTCATCAAACCCAAACTTCCTTTTATAAAACTCCACTTTATCTAGGTTTTTCTTTGGTTCTAAACAAACTAAGAACATAATATGATGTAGTTTACAAAGCTTATTGATACGCCTAGTGGTAGATTTATTACTCACTCCTCTGATATTCTAAAAGAGTGTATTAATCATTTAAAACTTTTCTTAACCCCTACATTAGAGGATCTCATGATCATAGCATCTTTAGCAACACCACTTGAAAGTTTTCCCAATTTTCTTTTATTTTTTGGTGTTTTCCATTATCCTTCTTCTGGAATCTTGGGAATTTCCCTAGGGGAGAGCCCAAGATCAATTCTCAGGTTTTTAGAAATATCAGGAGCATCAATGAGATTAGAATCTCTCATTGTCACATTTTCATCATAGTAAGGTGTGATTTTTAAAGGCCTTAGAGGTGTTTCACCTGTAAATATAACCATATCAGTGTTAGGATTACACCTTTCTTCCCTTTCATCCTCCATTAACGCAATTTTTGCACTTGCAGGAATTTCTGCAGCTGGCTTAGCTGCTATTTCTTCAGAATTTCTTGCCTCATCTTTATTAAAGTTTTTAGTAACCCACTCTTTAGTGCTTATTTTATTTTGGGATTTGTAATAATTGGCCTTTTTATTATTATCTTTAGTTTTTTCGCAGTTTTCTTCTATCTCCTTTGCAGCATCTTTACCTTTTCCAGAATTTTCTCCTTTGCTTCCTTCTTCTAATATATCTAGTTTGGTGAACTTTCAGGCCTCTATAGAGTGACCTAGTTTGAAACACTGGGAACAGTATTTTGGTACTTCTTCGTATTTGCAATATTGCCAAAAACCTTTATTTTTTCCATAGTTTATTCTTACTCTTTTTATCGGTTCTTTCCTTAGATCAATTTCTACACGGATTCGGGCTAGACCTGGTCTAGTCAGTTTTGATGTAGGTTCATCTACTTTAAGTGCTTTTCCGAAAGCTGAAGCAATACTGAATATACTACTTTTGTTGTATAGATGTATAGGTATTTTAGACAGAGAAATCCACACAGGTGAAACTGGGGATTCTTTTTCTGGACTAAAATCGTAGGACCATTTAAAAGTTCTCATTGGACTATTGTCAATGTACCAAATTTTGCTCATCCAAATTCGTAGGAAATCTTCATAGTAACATCGAATTAAAATGTGTTTTGAATCAATGAATCCAATGTGATAGTTGGCTTTCAAATCCATAGAACTAAAGGTTTTACGAATTATATCTATATGAGGCTTACCGTGTGAGAATTTTCCTACAATAGTATATTTGAAGGGTTCTGATAGGGTATTTAGATCTTCAATTGTATAATGAATCATTGGTTCTCGTTCATAGGATTCGATTTCTTTAACTGGAACTTTAGGTGTCACGGTTTGGGTTTTTAATATAGAAGCGAAAGATTTAGATGCGGGTGGGTCTGGGGAGAGGGTTTGGTTGGGGTCAGGTGGTTGAATATCGGTCATTTTATCGAAGGCTAGGGTTTTTCACCTGAGTCGTCTCTCTCTCTCTCTAGGGCCGGCTCTTTTTTTAAAATGGGTGCAACACGAGGAGTGCTAAGGGGGTCACCATTACTTTCCTCAGAAAAAGCAAATATGTATCCATATATAATAAACTCAGTGACCATTTGCCTTTTCAAACCTCCATGGCCCAAGTTTGATTTCATTTAAGTCTTTAGTTTCACTTGCAAAGGTGAGTGTAGTACCACCATTAATTTGGCTTTTCGTTATTATCATTGCCTCGTTACCAAACCAAGGCGGTAACAGCCGATTTCTAGTTAGTCTAGTGGTAGAATTAATCTATTGAAAGGAATTTCATTATGATTAGATTCTCTATTAGAACAAGAAACTATGTATGTCGGGATGATATGATTGTGAATTTTGGTGCTCTTCTTTCTTAGAGAATTCAGTTAGATTCAGCAGAGACAAGACTTGGATATGAGTGGGGTATGTGAGGTGCTGAAACAGTATAATCATTACCTTTTTTAGTAGAATACCGGCGGGGAGGGGGGGGGGTGTTTCAACATGAGCGTGTTGTAGTCACTTTTGGCACATGTATTCATTAGGTTTCGATTCTATACTAGCACAAGAAACTATATATGTCGACATGATATGATTTTGAATTTAGGTGATCTTCTTTCTCAGAGAATTTAGTCGGATCCAGCAGAGACAAGACTTGGATTTGGGTGGGGTATGCGAGTTGCTAAAAGATAATCGTCAACTTTTTTTAAGCGAAATACATGGGTTTCATATAAAAATGAGGGTGTTGTAGTCACTTCTAGCCTACTAGTAGTTCCGCCCGTTACACATGGAGCAGCACAGTTAGGAAGGAATTGGTAACTTATTTCATTTTATGGCTAAGTGATAACTGTCAAATTTAACATGCTAGTCAAAACTTTAAAGGGTTTGTACCACAGAATTGGAATTTATGCTCTTCTCCAGAATCAGAAAGATCTGTGACATGAAAGCTAAGGTTTTTTTTAAGGATAATCCTGTACTTATGTAGTAGAGTAATTCTTTTTTGATTTATGGGAGTCAGATTGGTATTATTTTTTTCTCTGGACTAATGTACCCAATATTATGGAGGCCAAATTTGTATAAACCGATTTCTTTTTGGCTAAGGTACCTGTTGAGTTAGTGTTATTATATCACATCACTTGTAGATAGATCGTGATATGTGTATAAGTGTTTTGCTTTCCTTACTTACTAGAAGAAATTTTAATGAGTAACGGTATAAGGTTCAATAGACCCTAATACAAATTTAAGTTAATCCATGTGACACTACTAATTTCATGTCCTTTTTGGTTTCATCGATGAAAAAAATGTATTTTTGCATTATTTTTCAAGCATTTAATCATTCTCAAACAAGAAACTGACTTTATATCACAATTGCAACTACATTACAAAAAGTTACCGGAAATTAAAGAATTCAAACTGGTCAAAACCTTGTTGTCGGATGTAATTGAGAAAGAACGAGGAAGATGATGAACTAGTCGGGTAGAGATTGCGAGAACCAAAAGAAACTCACATAGTCACATGCAAAAATACTTTGGGGAAAACATATAATCTGTATGTAACAATACATCATACAATTCAATGATGATGTGGATCAGGTCCTCCTGGGCTCGTTCGCAGAGTGGGAACATGTGAGCTACTTGCGTAATTATCTCCTTGAACTTTTCTTCTAAACAGCACTTCAAATCTTTGTCTCGCAACCCTAATTGGCTTAGTTACTATTCGAGTTGCGTCTGTACGATGAAAAATTAGTATTACAAAGAAAGTGTATATAAAAAAATTCAAGATAGTCAAAGCTACGTTCAATGGCAAGTTAGGTACCAAGATATGAAGGAGAATTATTTACGGGTATTTATAGAAATTAGAAATTTGTCTTTTTCCTGTAAAGCAAGCTTTATTATTAACCCATTCATAAAGGCAAAACAAGACTAGGTATTAACCATAATAATTTTAATACCAGTATCCAGTGAACTAATGTGTATGTGTACATCCATTAGTACTCTCTCCCATTTTGAGGCATTTGGTCTAATGGTAGATATGTTCTTCCATACCACGCGATCATTACTGTTGGTAAGTCCTTGAATGCTCTCTTTAAATAATTAATTCTGATTTACTGAAAAATGCTTTGCAATTTCCAATCTGTTCCAGCTACCATTACAGCTACAGTACCATTAGATCAAAGTTTATTAGACGTTTTTTGTTGGGTAAGTAAGTGTATAGTATAAAAATAAAAATGAGACATAATCCAAATATAAAACGAAACTCGAAAAACACAATACAAAGCAACAAGCTGTTCAGACGACAATACAACCCCAGGCAACAATGCCTCCTACAACAACACTAGTGATATATAACAACAAGCTACACTGTCAACACAATACTAACAAGTGACTACAAAGTGTCTAATCTGAGAGATCTAACTCAGTGATCAAAGATACAACATAAAACCTAATTATATTCAGCTAACCAAGTCTAGCAATCCCCTCACCCGATATCAGTTAACAGAAAGAATCAACTCGATGCAATTCAAATTTCATCACAGATATTTGAATTACAGTTCTTCCATATGAGTAGTTATTACCATGTAACATAAGAGCACCAGAAGTCATATCGCAGCCCTAACTTTACACGAACAAATACATGTGTCAAAAAATGTGACATCACTGTAATATTCACACCTTGTCGAATAACCCAAGACAAACACAGTAACTAGGCCTTTCCCCTATACATGGGTCGAATAACCCAGGCTTATTAGACGTTTTCTTTACTGCCTTTACTTTTTGATGATTTTATTCCTTTGTTTCTTACCTCTTGCGTTCCAAGAGTTGAAATTCGAAACTTCGATAGTTGTGGATTTAGTTCTTTATATAGGAGTAAATCCGTTTTTGTGATTATTTATTTCACTATTATCATTAAGTATGTTAAGCATGGACAACATTGTATATTCGGAAACGACAATCAGTGTAAGCAACATTTATTGTGACGGAATCCGTTTTCTTTTAAATAACTATCAATGAAAACTATGTGGACCAAAAAGCATTGGTAAAAACTAAAAGACCATTCAGATAGTTCATCCTTCGCCTTGGGTTGACATTAGTCTGGAAACATTTCTACATTAGACGTGATATGTGATTTTAGGTCGCATTACATCACTTTCTTATCCAGCCTATGACGCAGATAGAAAATTGAACAATTTAGTAATCAAGTGACGAAAATGAGGTAATCTGAATTGTGGACAATGGTCAGCGAATAAAGAATTTAGTGCTGACTTGGGAAACAACATCTATTGGGTGGGAAAATATTTTATTTCGAATAGCCGGATCATCCGTATTCTAGATAGCTTATAGTTTTATCCATAAACTAATCCATGAGTAAGCAAAATAGTTTTATTTTTACTTTACTATAAAATAGGAATGATATATGAAAGATAAATAGAAGATTAAACTTTTATCTTTTCCGTCCTTCACCTCTTTGCTATAAGATAGCTATAGATAAGCACGAAAGTATAAGGTTGCAAGTTACAACCATATTTACTGAATGACCCCAGTTAACTTGAAGGAAAAAAATAATAAATTTTAAAACTCTATCTGGAAACGAACGAAAAAAAGTATCAGAAACTGCGCTAGTTTTGATGACTGGCAATCTTATAACATATTGAAACTAGAATGATGATACATTTCATCTATAGTTTTGTCATAATAGGTTATTAGATATCGCATTAGTTAAAAAGATTTAAGTTTTTCTCATGATAATCCTGTACCGATGAACTAGTAATTGTATTTTGTGTCAAATTGCCTCTTTCCTTAGAGTGGTATCCTAATTTGATGTAAAAAATAAATCTAAAATATATACACTCCTTATTTAGGCATGTTGTTCTATCATGATTGACTTTAGAATTTAAATGCATCTTCATTCGTTTTAGAAAGACCTACATATAGTTTGGTTAGTGCAAGAGTTTCTTGTGATCAAACCATGCCATTTAACTTGTGTAAATTAGATACGATTCATGCACCCCAAAAAATTTAGCTAGGATTTGAATGTGTCCGGCTGTAACTAGTGGTTTCTTTACGTACATAATTAACTAAATAATTTAATCAGTGGACATTTAGGTATTATGACGTGGTTTTCAATTTTAGTTGTTTAACAATGAGCGCCGGCCGACCTTGGGACAAACCGAAGATCAAATAATTTTTATAATTTTTTGTTTTAGATGAGCATTCTTTTATGTGATTCCACTTTTAAGATTAGCCTCTAATTGTTTATCTCCCACTAATGCATAAAAGTTTCTGGTGCTCTCATGTTTTGCAAAGCATAAAAAACAGTAACAATAGACACACAAACACATTTATTACACTGACCACATTAAAATATATATATGCATCTAAATACAGATATCACTTTGTTATTTTGCCAATTTGCTTAAAGACGGAACTCTTTCACTACAAAAAAAAAAGGAACGTGACAAATTATCCAAGGAGGATAACACCATGAAATCTTTAACGAGACTGCACATTCTACACCAGTTAGTGACACTTTCAATTTAAATATATAATAGAAATACTGGCTCACGATTTTTATAGACATACATAGTTGCTGCTTCTGAGCAATAAGGCATTTTCTCAGATTGAGTTGTGACGTGTGACTAGGCCGGCCAGAACACCTCATGAGCTTAGGTGCCAGCCGTTGGGAGGTGTCAGACTTTTTATTTGTTAAAAAACAATGAACATATGCTACTTATTATATTCTATATAATGATTTCATGACAAATTATTTAGTCCTCTTGAAGAATAAGTGAGTTGGTCCTCTATACCATTAGCTAGATGACAAGGTGAACTTGTTCTCTCTTGTGTCTCTACATATGTAATATATTTCTAAACTTTAGAGATGTTGCCATAAGACTAGGTCTGATGAAGGCATTTGCCGATAATTCTGGTACATTCCTCTCTCTGTATTTTGAAATTTTCTTCTATTTTTGCCAAGTTGCTATGACCTGAAGACCATTTTTATATTATAGGTATACTTTTATAAAATAAAATATAAAATATCTTTGACTTTCTGAATATACCAAACTAGTTGGTTCTTTTTAGAAACTGTACCAAATTTGAGTTTCATCTTATAACTTGAGAATTTTTTCTAGCGATCATATGGGTTTCCAAAGAACACTTTGGAAATGATTCCATTTGATTCTGGTATTTATTCTCTTGTTAGTAACCTAATATACATAATTCGCTTGTAGGGATGTTGAAATCCTTGAAATTTTAGAAATGTAACATGCGCAAATATGCAATTTATTTTTTATGTTGTTACATATTTAATGTAATTTGGTTTTGCATAATTACATTCTATTTGAAATTGTTCAAAAGCGTACTGGAAAAAGTAGAAGAGAGTGGTGGGAATAGGTTCCACATATCAATATTCATAACATTTAAGAATGTCCACTCGTTCATCGAAACGGAGATGAAGGAAGGGAGGAGTATTGACACTCCCTAGTACAAAGTTCGCGAGGAGAAAGACGTTTAAGGATGTCAATGATGAGCTCCAATGGGAGAAGAGTGAACTTGCTTGAGTGACTCATAGTTTTTAGGGAGAGAGAGATTGCGTTTTTGTGTGTCTTTTCATATTAAGTAACTTATCTATCTTTAATTTAATTTTATAATATGTTAGTTATTATGACCGGTTAGTTCATTTATTTAAATGTGAAATAAACTTTCTTATTCCGTTTTACTGTTTTGGCAACTAACACTTTTATTTTATCAATTTGGATCCCTAATCTAACATTTTTTTTTCCAATTAAAGATCTGGCAATAATAAATTCATTCTAACTATATCTCACATCAGGATCAATTTTGTAAGGACATTGAAAAAATAACACTCATCGTTTCTAAGGATATAGGTCGTTACCAAGATTATGTCGTTTTATTTAATTCACGTTTCTCTTATCGAATAACATAAATTGATAACCAAACATGAAAATACTTAATAGTTGTCGAAGCAAAATGGTAAACATCAATAGGTTTCGGTAGAAAATTTAATTTTTTTTCCAATTGTTGATATCCCCAATCTTTAAATTTATTAAAATCATTCAATTTGTTACCATTTGTTCACATGCCCGATCTAGTCTCGTTATTACTTTTCATGATCAATCGTTCAAAATAAAATATTGGAGCGTACAGTAACTTTGTTAACACGACTTTAACTCTTATTAAAGTTAATGCGGTAAACGAACCAAGTCATTAACGAACAAACTCGTGTTTGAATGAGTAAAGACTGGACTTGTGTTTGTTACCAAACTTATATATAGGAGACAAAGAAAGCTTAAAGATATTGGCAAATACTAGCTAATATAAGAAGATATAAATTTAATGAGAAAAAAATTTATGTACACCCAACAAACAACATGTCTAAATTCACCGAATTATTTCAAAAGAAAACCTAAATGATTGAAAGAAGGGAAATTGAATTCAACTATATATGGTGAATTTACCATTTGGGTATAATCTGTTTGGGTATATAATATAATATACAATTTAATTTATCCTTTGGGTATATAATTTAATATACAATTTAATTTATCATTTGGTTGTAAAACTAGAATATACAATTTAATAAGAAATTTGTTTGGGTATAATCTGCAAATCATAAAACTAGAAATAAAATTAATGAGAAATTTGTTAAGTACCAATTAAAGCTTGTCTATGTTTATTCGATTTCTTTTAATGGATACCTAAACGATACAAGAAGAGAATTTCAATTCAAATACGTAATGTTAGTGACAACATTTCTTCAATATATTTAATTTCATGTATAACATTTCCTTTTGAGGATGGTGAAAATGAGCCGTATGTCTCCATATTCTAGGTACACAATAACAAAGTTAAGAATTCTTTACAATATTTTTTTAGAGGCAATCAAATTTTATTTAAAAATGATAACTTTTCGGGACAAAAAAAATATTTTAGACACAAAATTTTGTTCCCAAATTAAACTTTTAGGAACATAATTTGAATTTTTTTTTTCTGCAAATACAATTTCATACGAATATAAGGAGACAATTAAAATTTATCTCCAAATTTTTGAGACGAAATTAAATTGTTTTCTTATGTCCGTATGAGATTGTATTTGGAGAAAAATTTTTTATTTATTTTGTCTAAAAGATTATTTTTGTGACCAAAATTTACCATTTGAAAACAAAATTTGATTGTCTCTAACAAAAATTGTCTATAATTATTAACTTTATTCTAGTGGTACATAAACCTATTAAACCATCATAATTTATTCTTTTTCTCTACATCCATATATATTATATACTTCTATATTTCTAAACTTGAGTGATGTTGCCATAACTCTTAAGACCATTTTCATATTACAAACTTCTACAAAATAGAAGGAAAAAATAAACAAATCATAAAATAAGGATAACTGGGGAATGATATTTTTATTAAGAAATATTGTAAGTTTCAAACCCATGAATGTCTCTATCCATTGGATTACTTTAATTCAACTTAAAATGATACACAGATGAGAAACTGTATTCAACAAGATTTACACCTTAACGGCAAGAATATGATTTACTAATCCTAAAACTAGAAAATGGAATTAAATGTCATTGGTAATATTTCCTATTTTGTACAATGAAAGGGCCATAAGACACTATAAATTCCAAAACACACGTTGAACACAGCCTAACCCAACAAATAAGTCTCTCTCTCTCTCTCTTTTATATATATATATATATATAATACACAAATAGCTAGTTATATATAGCTGATGTTGCTATAAGCCAAGATCTGATGGGAGCCATGAGCAAAAGTTGCAGTACATTCTCTGATCGCTTTCGATATGATCATGATTTGTCTAAATCCCCTGATGTGTATGTTTTTCTCTTCTTTTGATATGTGTCTTGATCCGATTTTTCCTTTGCATTTTCAACCAAATTGTTTACAGTCGATTTTCATATCGTGTAGTTTTTTAAAACAAAGAATATAAAGACCTATGTTTAGTCCAAGTATATTTTCTAGTTCCATCTTTTAACATAGCAATTGCTTATGACAAGATATTTTAGACACGTAACTTTCTTGTAGCCCTTGTGGAGACACTACACCAAAATGACCAATTTGGAACACTTCTGCGTTTTAGAAGCGAGACAAGCTTAATTACTTACACTTTTGCGTTTTAATCATTAAATCACAAATTAATGCATTAATTGATTTTCAATGCTTTTATTTGATATTTTGTATCTTATTGCAGCTTCCAGTAGGCAGAATTCTCTTTTTCCTAACTAGTTGTAGCACTACATCAGTCATCATTCATCACATACTTTTAAACAGATATTTACAGTCTCGTAGAAGCTGTTCAAAAGTGTACTGGAAAAGTTAGATGAGAGGGGTAGAAATAGATTAAGAAGATCAGTATTCATAGCATTTCAGATATGTCACAAGTGACACAAAGGTAACTTTGTTTAGAAAAAATCTGAGTTTTTTATTTTTTTATTTTTTAATAGAAACCAGAAATTTATATTGACGGAGAAAAATGTTTACAACTCCCGAACATTTTCAGTTACAAACAACCCAAAAGCCCTTAATCTATAAAAAAAAAAGTAGAAATCTTAAAACACATGCTACAGCTTCTAACAGCTACCAAGACAATTAGGTAGGCTTGAAATCTAAAACACATATCCTCCAACTACTAAGACAATTGTAAAATCTGAAATTACATAACACATGGGTTCACCAAGCTATATCTTGACTTTTCTGCACAAACGCCCGTATCATCTTCTTACCGTACGTAAAAAAAACTTGTATCAAAACCTTGCTTGGACCCTATATCCCCGAGTTGCCATAGTGAAAGGACATGAAATTTCTCCTTCTTCTTCACTTTTAAATCCGTGTCCGAGTGAAAGCCTTACTCATCCGATGAAAAAGCCTCAGAATCATTATGAAAAGAGGAATCTAAGTGGTAGTCTCCCATTATATTTTCCGAAAAGCTAGTGTACTGGTGGTGACTATAAAGAGGGGGCTTCCTACTCACTTGAATTGCTTTGGCTTTTTTCTTCCTTTTCTTTTCTCTCTTTTTAGATGATTTAGTAATAGGAGCCACACCATTATTACCATTTTTAGAAGGGATAGTTTCACCGCCCTTTACAACCCACAGCAGAACCATTCAATTTTGCTTTAGGCGTAAAAGCAATAGCATTTGGGGAAAGATTTGATAAAGAAGGGTCGGCCGCCCCAACCTCTAACTGAGTATTGGTTTTAGTTAGTACTTTCCACATCTAATTGAGCATTATTACCAAAAACTGTAAGTTCATCGTTCATATTCTTAGCAGATTCAAAGCATTGCTCACCATTTTTGTCAACACTGATATCATTTGTGCAACCAACAAAAGATTCCTTACTATTATCATTACCCCTATCAACATTAACATTCTCAACTTCAGCTTCCATGAGGGATCCAAAAGAATTATTTAGTGTCACTACTCCACACGTACGGCAGAATTCTTAGTTTACCACAAGCTACATTAAGGACCGGTTCCTCCTCTGTTGAAGCTATCATAGTATTGACATTTCCATCATCACTTTTCTTTACACTACTCTCATTGAAATCTATCACACCAGGTAATACACTTTTGTTACTTTCCAAAGCTGTCAAGTTCTTTTCTGTTGGGGCCTTAGGCATATAAACTTGAGACTTTGCTACATTTTTTGGGAAATTACGAGAGTAGTTATCTGAAATAGTCTCAACTTTCTCATTGACCTTTTCTACACTTTTATTATTGTATCGGAATTTCCCGTAAATCCAATTTACTATGCTCCAATTCGCTCTGCATGGTAGGATTTCCGGTTAAAATTGATGCGTAAGCCGTATTCCCCCCTTTAATTGAAGTAGAGATCAACGGATTTGCCATAGTATGAACCCTAATTTTATATTCCCAGTCCACCGAATTGAATGCTTTGATTAACAAAAAGCTAAAAATATTATGATATGTGTATGAATCGATGTGTACTTATAAAAAAAAATTACACATCGCTTTATACTAACATTTCTCTACCTTCTCTCTATACTTTTCCACAATTCTTTTCTAAACCTAGCCCCCCCCCCCCCCCCCCCTTCCTTCTATTCACTCACCCACTCCCTTCTTTCACCTAGATCTAAGAAAAATCCCCTTTTATGTTGAAGCTATATAAGTCGACGCAGGCTATGGGGAGGGGGAGGGACTTTTCGTCCTCCTCCGCCCACTGGGCTCTCTCAGGATCTCGTCTTCTTCTCTTTTTTTATCGTATTTTTTTCCCTTTCTCCTCTCTCCTTTTTTCCTTTCCACCTTCACCAGTGAGCTTCTCCCTTCGGGGGAATAGATCTAACCC
Organism: Primula vulgaris; assembly: GCA_963920805.1. Taxonomy (NCBI): domain Eukaryota; kingdom Viridiplantae; phylum Streptophyta; class Magnoliopsida; order Ericales; family Primulaceae; genus Primula; species Primula vulgaris. The sequence goes on from OY987219.1 coordinate 13,209,663, forward strand.
TCCCTGCCCCTCCAATCCCTTGCTAACCTTGTATGGTTCCGTATTAGATGGGGTGCGGTAGTGTTAGACTTAGTAGCGGATTTATTCGGGATCGGGCCGGGTATATAGCATAGTCGGAGTCTTCATCGATTTGGTGGTTTGGGAATCCCAACTTTAGATATGATAGTTTGAGTTTTGGTGCGTGTGTCACTCCAAGGAGCCCCGAGGGGTAATCCAACCAACATTCGACTTGTTGCACCATTGGGTATGGTTTTCTGATTGTATTAATATAACACTCCAAATTATGTTACAATCAATTTTCTTCTTTTTAACAGAAAATTAGATTTGTGGTCAATCTATTCTTTGTCTGATCATAAACAGATCAAACTGAAGAAAATCCAACAAAAATAAAACAACAAACCAACACGATAGCATGATTGTTTTCTATAGGAAACATGTACCACCGATAATATCTTTCATTCTTTTCTTTTCCAAGATGGAAAAGGATTGTACCATCAATATTGATCACTAAAGCCCCGTTCGTAGGGTCATCACCTTCTTCTTTTTTTGGGAAATTTAATGTTTAATACATATGCTTAATGACTAAACTACCGAATACCCGATTTTGTGTATTTTTCTTAAGAATTCGTACATATCAATGTAGCATCGTTGAGAAACGATGAAGAACACAGGAAAAATAAAAAAGACAACATCATTGCACAATATCCATACATAATTTTAATAACAGGTGTTAACACTGAATCATTGATAATTAAATCTCAAAACTATAAACTAATGACTATTTTTTTTTGTTCTTCTTGTTCTTATCATTAGCATGAATATTATGTACGTCAAACTTAGAAGACTATGATAATACCTTTCTTTACTGATGGTAGAGTATATATGTTTAGTAATACATGGTTTAACTTCATAATTTTTGTGCATGTAGCTGTACTTGAGTGTGCCTTTAATATAATCATGCAATACGTACCACAGAGAAAAACTTACTGTATAACATTGCATATAAGGCATACCTGTCACGCATGAAAATCCATAAAAGACATCGAGGCATGACCTTTTATTAAAAACAAAATAAAAGTGAAACCTGTTAGTACGAAATTAAAATTTTTAAAAGAAAACACTAGCGAGCTAAAGGAACAATTAAACAATACATAAAATCTTTGTCAAACGCGGCTACACGACCAAAAGGTTTTAACAAAATTATAAAAGAAGAACTAAACAAATGCAATTTGCCCGTAAGATACAACCTCAAAATGAACTAAATAAAAAGAATGAAAGCGAAAGCCCCGAACCCACGTGATGCATTCCAATGACTCCTATCCAAACGCCTCAACCTATAATGTACCTGAAATACAAAACTATAACGGTGAGTCCCACGCACATAACTAGACGGGACGGCACCACTAAATACCGTCACTCCATCCTATAGATGCAAGAGCTCACCAATTCTACAACTACGATAATCGATGTATAAAAAGAAATATAATGACATTCTACAACGGGATAAATTAAATAACATCAACACACATCTATAGCATACATGGACCTCTCACGTCACCTACTGCAATCCGTAAGGTAGGTCATTCCCTATCCCTTCGGCCGTTTTCTGTCCCCGGAATTAGGGAGAGACAGAGACCATTGCAATATAAAAGTAGATTTATAGTGCGCACTTGGACCTCTCACGCCACTCGTCCCAGTCCGTAAGACGAGTCATTCTCTATCCCTTCGGTCGTCTTATGTCCCCGGAATTAGGGAGAGATATAGACCATTGCTAACATAAAAGTAAATATAGTGCACACTGGGACCTCTCACGCCACTCTCCCCAGTCCGTAAGACGAGTCATTCCATATCCCCTCGGCCGTCTTCTGTCCCCGGAATTAGGGAGAGACAGAGACCATTGCCACTATAGCTAAATCACAAGGCCTCGGCCAATAATATAAAATCATCCAATTAACACAATCTCATACGTATAAATATTAAGGCCTCGGCCAATAATATTATACTATTCAAATAACATCATCTCATACGTCACTTACGTGATACAACATAACACATAACCACATGTACTAAATTCACAACTAGCCAAACGCTATAACAACATAAAATCACTTTCAGACATTTTGACAAACACCTTGTATGCATAAACTACAATTCACCATTATTCAACATAAATCTATCCAATTTCATCAATAATTACATAATCACATAATCAACGTATAAAACATGCAAACCCATCCATAATCTCATTAATCCGAAACTAATATGTCAAAAGCCTCAACTTCTACAATTCAAATAATGGAATTAAAAATATAACAACTAAACCTCAATTAACAATTTATGAACATAATTAATATAAAAGGCAAAAACCCCCAATTTATATTAAACGTAAAACATAATCCTAACATACACCCTCGTCTAGTCGCAATGGATAACCCCCGTTACCTTAGAGCGTAGAGGAGATGCTTCCGGTATGAACCCGCTAACGGTGGTTTCCTCTTCTTCTTCTTCTTCTTCTTCTTCTTCTTCTTCTTCTTCTTCTTCTTCTTCTTCTTCTTCTTCTTCTTCTTCTTCTTCTTTCTTTTCTCTCTTTTTCTCTCTTGCTTTTGGGCTGATTTTAGGTTTTTGGTTTTAAAAAAGTGGCTGAAAAGTGTTTAGAAAAACTGTTTTGAGATAGTTTGTGGTAACGAACTGTTTGATCCCCAAAGTTCTAAAAGTTAACTCTAAATCCAAACATATTGTTTTACTACTCAAAAATAACAAATCTATAGAAACAAACCTATTGGGTCCTTTTTATTTATAAAATTAGTAACTTGTTTTTAAAATAAAGTTTTTCGGAAGAGTTTCGGTTTTTGGCTAAAAATTAGTCGAGTGACCGGTTTTTGTTAAAATTTGTATAAAACGTTTTTGGATAAATTAATACCTAATTAAAAACACTTATAAAAATACGGGATGTTACAATACCGTTTATTAGGGTTTGAGTCGCATAATCTTATAGTGAAGAGGGTTCGATCCAACCACTGCTATCCCAACCTTTACAGTAAAAAATCGCATCTTAGGATTAGGCAACACCACACATTGTTCAGTAGTCAGTTTGCATACGAAAAAACACTCTTTCCTACACTCATCACTTTTAAAGCATAGTATTCCTTCTTTTCTAGAAGCCACGATAGCAGAATTTCTCCTTAATGCGGCTGGTAGAAAGCCAAAGGATATATCCTTGTTTGGATCATTTGTATCAACGAATTCACTCACTTTTTTTTATAGTCTTGAATAAAATAATCGGAAATAGTATTTGTTCGTTCACAGTGAGTTGAAGTTAAATTTGACTCAAATGAAATATCATTCCATTCCTTGTATACAATTTTGCATAAATCTATTTTTTTAAAATATCTCTACGACTTAGAATTTCGTAAGCAATGTCGCAGTTTAATTCTTTTATATGATTTAACGGTGGCATGGCTTACAAAATTTCAAGCCGTACAGATATTAAAAAGAATTACATTTATGCAAAACTGTATGCAAAGAATGGAATGATATTTCATTTGAGTTCAATTTCACTTCAACTCACTGTGAACGAACACGTACTATTTCCGGTTATTTTGTTCAAAACTATTAAAAAAAAAGACGGTGAATTCGTTGATGCAAAGGATTCAAACAAGAATATATCCTTTGACTTTTCTACCAATCACATTAAGGATAAATTCTGCTTCAAAAGTGACTTCTACAAAACAAGGAATACTATGCTTCAAAAGTGATGAGTGTAGGAAACAGTGTTTTTTCGTATGCAAACCAACTACTAAACTATGGATGGTGTTACCTAATATGAAGATGCGATTTTTACTGTAAAGGTTGGGATAGCAGTGGTTGGATCGAACCCTATTCCCTATAAGATTATGCGACTCTCAAACCCTAATAAAAGGCATGCATTACATGCAGTGTTATACAGTAAGTTTTTCTCGTTGGTTCTTATTGCACAATTATATTAATGGCAAATTCAAGTACCATGCACAAAAACTATGAAGCTAAACCATGTATTACTAAACATATATATTCTATCATCACTAAAGAAATGTATTATCATAGTCTTCTAAGCTTGACATACATAGTCAGCCCATCAATATTAATCTTACATCATTTGTAGATAGATCGTGGCATGTGTATAAGTGTGTTGGTGTCCTTACTTACTACAAGACATACTAGTGGATAAGGGCATGTGCTGCAATGCAATAGTACTCAATACAAATTTGAGTTAATTCATGTGTCACTACTAATTTCATGTCCTTTTTGGTTTCATATATGAAAAAAAATGTATTTCTGCACTGTTTTCTAAGCATCTAATCATTCTCGAACAAGAAACTAACTTTATATTACAATTGCAACTACATTACAAAAAGTTACCGTAAATTAAAGAATTCAATCTGGTCAAAACCTTGTTGTCGGTTGTAATTGAGAAAGAACGAGGAAGATGATGAACTAGTCGGGTAGAGATAGCGAGAACCAAAAGAAACTCACATAGTTACATGCAAAAATACTTTGGGGAAAACATATAATCTGTATGTAACAATACATAATATAATTCAATGATGATGTGGATCAGGTCCTCCTGGGCTCATTCACAGAGTGTGAACATATGAGCTACTTGTGTAATTATCTCCTTGAACTTTTCTTCTAAACTGCACTTCAAATCTTTGTCTAGCAACCCCTTTTGGCTTAGTTACTATTCGAGTTGCGTCGGTAGGATGAAAAATTAGTATTACAAAGAAAGTGTATATAAAAAAATTCAAGATAGTCATAGCTACGTTCAATGGCAAGCTAGGTACCAAGGTATAAATGAGAATTATTTACGGGTATTTATAGAAGTTAGAAGTTTGTCTTTTTTCCTGTAAAGCAAGGTTTATTATTAGCCCATTCATAAAGGCAAAACTAGACTAGGTATTAATCATAATAATTTTAATACCAGTATTAAGTGGACTAATGTGTATGCGACTATATGTCATTAACTATATAGTCACTAACTATATGTCTCACGTGTCTATCAATCTCATTGTTGAAGTTCTTTTCCCATATACACATTATATGGATAACATTGATTATTTCAATATCATCAATTTACTTTCACTCATGAAGGTCAATGGTCGAATAAAGTTTTCTTTCTTACCCTTTATTACACCGAGTCCCTTCATATTCCTTACAAGATTCACTTGCCCCAACTTTTCCAGCACCGTTTGAGTGTTCACTTGTCTTGGGTAGCGTAATACTTTGAACCCTCAACGTATTATGCACACTCGCTAGGCGTCAGAGTTTTGCAGGAAATCTTCTCTTTTAGAAAATAAGCTTCTCGGGCATAGAACAATATTCTATATGCACTTTAAAGTCATTTGACTTTTGCACTAAAAACCGATCAGCACTATATTCAGTACTTATCCGATGAACAACACAATTTACCGTATTCGGTTCTATCCAAGTCTTCAAGGAAGCATGAATTCAAACCTTCCTTAGGACACATCAAACTTCCAAGAAATTATAGTTGGGCCCCTTGCCTTCTATAATTCTAATTGTTTGGTCCAACTTTTTAAGAGGTAGTGTGTTCAACACAGAGTTTACAGAAATATCACTTTCCGCACAAGTTCAGAGTTTAACACTAAACTTATCAACATGACATTCATCGTTTAACAACTACATTTTTGCTCGAGAGCATAATAAGTCATTTTTTAACGATTTGTGTCATTCCAAAAATACAATTGTGGGAACGGTGTCTCATATTCACTGTTTCATTCACACCGACCATGTATTCATAACCATGTGAATATACCGTTTCAGAACTAGTTTGACAATACCTAACACGTCCAAGAATAGTCCATCATTTAATGATTAATACTTAATCATTGGATTAAATTTGGTAGATTAGCGCAATAAAAAATCCATGATTAAACATGTTTTCTGACAAGTCTTAATCCTCAAAAATATAATTCTCGTATTCATTCTTACTTGAATGAATATCTTGACTGATTTGTCCTTACTTCTCATCAAGTAGACATATCAGTGTTTAGTACAACCATTAATAAATTGAGGAAATACCTTTTAACCCTTCTTGGTTTGCACGCATCTCAAATGCACCAAACCATTGGGTTATGTACTCTGTTCGAAACTTCAAAATGAAAACTTATAAATACATTGCTTCAAACACAAACTTATATATGTGTTTCAATTTAAATAATAGATTTAGAAAAATTAAACTTTTATGGTTTTATATTTTCATGACCTATTATATCATGTCGAATCAGTTACTTAGTTGAATAACTCAACATGTCATTATTGACCACAAGAGTATCGACTAAAATGCTCATTTTGAACAAATAGTCACTCATGTATTGCTCCAAACAAACAAACACCCAGTAAGATTGTAAAAGATTGTTCAAGGAAAGTCACTCCCGGCAAGCATGCAGCAGAATTAATTAAAGAAGTATTGGTTATTGATGATAAAAATGATAAAGGAGAAGAAATTATAGATGAAAAATAGTTTGTGAAGGTCCTCCAAATGTTGCTTGTAAAGATAACATGGCGACTATAGAGGCTAACAAACTTAATGATCAATCCCTAATCATTTTTAATAATGGAAAAAATATTATAGTGGAGCGCAATATTACTGCTATTGCTGAAATAGAAGAAAAAGAGGAAGAAGATCACTCTATTGTTCATAGTGGAGAACTTGTTAATATTAGAGAGGGAGGTGAAATTATAATTCTAGTACAGACATTAAAAAATATGAAGAAAAATGGGAAGAAAATCTCTCTAAAGGTCAGAAAAAGAAGATGAAAAAGAGGAAAAGTGCAAAGAAGATTGAGGAACTTAGTAAGAAAAAAATGAGTCTAAGATCTTCCTCTGATGTAAGGGAAAGAAAAAGGTATAATAAATGATTAATGCTCTTATTTGGAATGTGAGAGGTGTGGGTAATAAGGCTACTGTTAGACGTATCAAGTTTTTATGCAAGTCTAATAAAATTATGTTTCTAATTTGCATATAGAGCCAAAGGTAGATAATATTAAGTTGGATCTGTATAGGAGAAAAGTGGGGTTTGATAATGCCTTTGCCCAAATTGAGAATAAGATTTGGGTATTTTTTTAATAATGGGTTGGAGATTAAAGTGGGTAACCAATGCAACCAATGTATAAATTTGGAGGTTCAAGTTTTAACATCTAAAACTGCGTTTCAAGTCTCTGCAATGTATGCTAAATGCACTGTTCAAGAAAGGCAGCAACTTTGAAATTTTTTGGTGAGTTCAAAAACAACTAATCCTTGGTTTATAGCTGGTGACTTTAATACAGTTTCTAAAGAAGAAGACAAAGTTGGAGGGTTACCTATCAATGTTAATGGTGCTAATGATTATCTAGACTTCATAGCTGAAATTGGTGCTTTTGAGCTTAACTTTACAGGTTCAAGGTATACTTGGAGAAATAACAGGGATGATCTTATTTTATAAAGAATTGACAAAATATGTGTGAATCTTAGCTGCTACAATTTATTTCATTCTATAACTCTAGAGAACTTATCCAAAGCTAATTCTGACCATAGCCCCCTTTTAGTTATTATGAAGAATGAAGATAATCAGAATATTAAGAGGTTCATTTTTCAAAAAAATTGGCCAGACCATAAAGATTTCTTAGAATTGGTAAAGTCTAACTGGAAAACTCATCTCAGTGGTAATGCACTCTATTCTCTGGTTCTCAATTTGAAATGTTTGAAAAAATGCTTATCTAATTGGAGTAAAGATACCTTTGGCAATATTTTTCAGAAGGTAATTGATGCAGAAGACCTGGTTATTAAAGCTGAACAAATGTATGAAGATAATCCTTCTCCTGCAAATAGAAGTGAATTCAATAAAGTGCAAGCTAATCTCAATTATAGACTCAAAATAGAGGAATAATTCTGGAATGAAAAAGCTAATATTAAATGGGCTAAAGAAGGTGATGCTAATACTAAGTTTTACCATGGAGTGGTTAAAATGAGAAGAAGTAAGTGTAAATTAATTATGGTTAAAAATGATAGGGAACAAGAGTTAACTGATAAAAAGGTCATTCAAGAAAAAGTTGTTAATTTTTTTAAAAAACTACTGATAGCAAACATCATGACAAGTACCAGGTATAAAAGTTTAGACATCATTTTTAAAATGATTTCTGATGATGATAATGAGTATTTGATCAGAGACATAAATATGGATGAAGTTAAAAATGCAGTGTGGGGCCTTAACAAAAGGAGTGCTCCTGGTGTGGATGGGTATAATGGTCACTTTTTTTTACCTTTTGTTGAGATATTATTGGAAAAGAAATTTTAGCTGCAGTGAAACAATTCTTTGTTGGTTCAGAATTACCAAAGACAATGACCTCTACCCTCATTGCTCTTATTCCAAAGAAGATAAATGCAGATAAGTATATTGATTTTAGACCTATTAGTTTGTGTACTTTCTGCAACAAAGTAATTTACAAAATCATGGCCACCAGACTAGCTCATATTCTCCCTTAGCTAATTTCTGAAAATCATAATGGATTTGTGGCTAAAAGGGATATTGTTGAGAATATTTTGCTTTCTCAGGAGTTCATTTCTACTCTTAATAAGAAAAGAAGTGGTAAAAATATAGCTTTGAAGTTGGACATGAAAAAAGTCTATGATAAAATTTATTGGCATTGTCTTGTTTCTGTCCTCAGAAAATTTAGCTTTTCAGAGATTTGGATTGATAGAATATGGAGATTAATTTCTAAAAATAATTTCTCTGTTCTTGTGAATTGTGCTTCTACAGGGTATTTTAATACTACTAATGGTCTGAGGCAAGGAGACCCTATCCCTTCTAGCCTATTCATTTTATGCTCAGAAATCCTCTCAAGAAATTTTAATTAGCTAATTGAGAAAAAGAGCTGGAAGTTTTTCAAAGCACCTATTGAAACTCCTACTGTCCCTCATTTTGCCTTTGCTGATGACATCATTATTTTTAGTGGTGCTGATATGAATTCTATAAAGCATATAAAAAGTGTGCTCTTACAATACTGCAAGGATTCTGGGCAAGAAATTAATTTGGATAAAAGTTTTATGTATGCTTCTAAAGAGGTGACAGATAGACGCATGGACCAAGTGAGAAATTTTCTGAGCATCAAAGTGAAAAAACCTCCTTTTTGTATTTGGGTTGTAAGCTTTATCATGGAAATAAAAGGTGTTTTTTGTATCATGAGTTGATACTTAAAGTAAGAAGCAAACTTTCAGGCTGTAAGACTCAGAATCTAAATACAGGGGGGAGACTTATTCTTATTAACTCTGTCCTTCAGTCAATTCCTATTTATACCATGGCAGCAATGAATCCTCCAAAGCAAGTTGTTAAAAAAATTGAGCAAATTATGGCAAGTTTCTTATGGGGTATAACTGAGGGTAAAAATAAGTTTCATTGGTTTAAATGGAAATATATTTGTAGGCCCACTTTTGAATGTGGGTTAGGACTAAGGAGATTTTGTGATATTATTGATGTTTTTTCAGTTAAATTGTGGTGGAAGTTCAGAACTAAAGAGACCTTGTCGACTAGATTTATGGCAGTCAAGTATTGCAAAAATAAACATAAGCAAAGGAAACAACACTTGGACAAGGATGATGAAAGTGATAGATATGGCTGAGAATCAACTTCTTTGGTTGGTTGGTAAAGGTGATATTCATATCAATTTGGACAATTGGACAGGGGAATGTCCTATTAAGGATCAATATATTGATAATAAGAGTCTACTCTGTGAGATAATGAGTCAAAGGAAAGTGGAATAAAGAGGAAATGACTAAAATTATACCGATTCATAAAAGATGGTTGTTTCTAAAAGAATTAAATTGCATTGGAAATACTGAGGATATGGCAGTTTGGCAAGGTACTAGCAATGGTGAGTTTTCTATGAAAACAGCTTGGGAATTAGTCAGAGAAAAACATACCACTAGTTGGAAACTTATTCCAGGTAAAATCTCATGATTTGCTTGGAAATGTTTTAATAATGCAGTTTCTGTTGATATAGTAATCAAGAGACTTAGTATTCAATTAGCCTCTATATGTGAGTTATGTAGAAGTATGAAGAAAGCCTAGAGCATCTCTTAAGTACAAGTGAACTAGCAGATAAGGTATTTTGGCAGTCTTATGGGCCTATCTTATAACAACCTGTCAATTAGAGGAAGATTTATTGCCTGGTGGATTTTGGATAAAAAAAATACAAAGATGTTGGTGAAAAAGGTTATTAACATTCTACACTGCTATATTATTTGATGTATCTGGAAAGATAGGTGTGCAAGTAAATTACCAACCAGGATATGTGTTACAAAAAATTTATTGAAGATATTATAAAACTAATTCTCCTTTATGCTAAGAATGACAATATGTTTCGTATTCATTGGAATTGGAGTGACTTAGACAGGTTGAAACCTATAGTCATAAAAGCTAAAGGCAAAATAGTCAAATGGGTTAATCCTCCAACAGGATATATGAAGCTGAACACAGATGGTTGTTTTAAAAGCTCTACTAATAATAGTGGTATTGGGGGAATTATAAGAGACAGTGAGGGCAATTTTATTAAAGCTTTTTACTCTCATATCATAAGCTATTCCAGTATTCAAGCAGAAGCTCAAGCAATTTTAATGGGGCTAAAAATCACGAATAATAGAGATTTAATTATTGAAAGCGATTCTCTTATTTTGGTCAATATAATCAAGTCTCATCAAAAACATCCGTGGAAAATAACACATATTATCAACAAAATAAAAGAGCTATTTCAAATGCTTATGTGAACATAAGTTGAAAAGTTTATTTAGTTGCTAGTATTACTAGTATTAGGTGACTGAATGGGTGAAAGGGCTAAAAAGTCAAATGTTTAATAAATTAATAATTTAGTCACACTTTTTAGAGGTTTTTTAGTTGTAAATAGAGATAGTATGACCAATAACTACATTTGGCTCTTAATGTGGGGTGGAGGACCAATTCACCCGTCCTTCAATAGGACTAAATAATTTGTCTGAAATTTACTTATCTATTTTTACGTAAGTAGCTGAGAAAAAATTTATTCCACATGGGTCGTACTCGCGACCTCTAAACTTAAGCAAACAACTTTACCAAGTAAGTTGTTGCAATTCTATTAGCATTGGTTGCAGATGTTTATATTAATTACTTTTTGGCAGTTAACATTTGCACTCAATTAACTTTTTGGCAGTTAAATTTATTCCACAAGATTTTTATTCCAAATAGAAAAAAATGATCAGGCTCCCAAATCATAGGGCCGCCCATGTGGCTACTTGATTTCTTATCTAATCAATTAACTCTTTTTTTTTAATTAACAAACTTTCATGAATACAAAAAGGGACGTGACTCAGGTTACAAAATTACAGCGATAAAACCTTCACTTAAAATCTAACCAATCAACAATTGTGATTTGTGAGAGCATAAAATCCTTACAACTGAGTAAATTTACTGTAACGACCTGGTCCTCCAATCAGACCGTTACCATCTGCTTATTACCATCAATACTGTCCGTTTTGGTCCGATTTCGTCCTCGCTTCTCGGACCGCACGGATTTAAAAGACGTTGATGGTAAGGAATATTTTTTTAGCCTATATATCATATAGATACTCACATATCTAGGCGATCTCAGACAATAATTTCTCTTTATACCGGTATTTTCCTACGAAAATCCAGATTTTTACACTCTTTCCCCCTTCAAGCATGACGTCTTCGTCAGACACGCCGTTCTTCCGGGGTTGGTTCACACACCATCGGCTAGATAGTGGCTCTGTTAGGACCAGATTTCTGGTCTAAATATTGTTTATTGTCTATTGGTTTTTACTAAATAAATCCTAACTGTTTTGAAATACTAAGACGTTGTTAACAGGTTTCAAGCAATGTTGCAACCTCAGTTACAACCTACTGAGACAAATGGTAACAGGTTCTAAGCAATGTTGCAAACTCAGTTACAACCTACTGAGACAAGTGTTAACAGGTTCTAAGCAATGTTGCAAGCTCAGTTGCAACCTTAGTTCCAACCTTCTTAGACAGCATGGGTGGTTTCAAGTACCAGTTGTAACCTTAGTTGCAACCACAGGTCCAACCTGCTGCTCAGCAGTACACTGTCTAGTTCTGTAAATCTGCGTACCTATTCTTTAATGATTATTATTTGTTTAAAGTTATGCAGGATATATTCTCATATTATTCTAAAGATCTAAAATGCGTTTATTGAGAATATCAAAGTGGTAAGGAAAGATTTCGTAAAAGATATAAAGAGATTAGTTATGTTTCCTTTATATTAACAATTCTATATCTTTATTCTTATACAAATCTTTATCACTTGTTTCAATCTTTGTTCCTTATCAAAAGTAGTATAACACGTTTAAAAGATTGAATGTAATATGGAGTTGAATGTTTCATATGTTTATGAAAAGATATTATCTTTATATGTTTCCTTTCAAAGGAAAAGATTAACTCCTACTTTCAAGCTTGTTACTAAACAGGTATCTATCAAAGATGATTGGAGTCAATCCATGCTGAAGAATCTCGTAATGCTTGGAAAGATTGAAGCCAATCAACCAAGTCAAAAGCAATCAAGAAGATATTGAAGATAGAAGATTGTTTTTACTTGTTTATATACTTAGTAACTTAAGCTTGTAAAAAGGTGTGTGTTCTAAACTATAAAGAACTCATTCTTGAGAGAATACACGTGAGCTTTTAAAAAGAAAACAATGGTGGGATGCCATTGATTTATACGTGATAGTTATAGAGTAGGAGCAATATAGAGATAGGCAGAAAAACCTAGAGGGATTCTGAGAGTTTTTCATTAAGACTTGAGTCCTATATTGTAAGCTTTTATAATATCATAATCTGGGTAAGTGCCCCGGAGACGTAGCCTAGTTAGGTGAACTCCGTTGTTAAATGTGCTTGTGATCTATTTTAAGTACATTTAACTTTTTACAGTTCTGTCCATTTAATACACTAGGTTCTAACTGTGGTTGCAACCTCACTTGGAACCTTACTGCAAAACTGCAACTAGAACAGCGGATAGGAATTTCAATTGGTATCAGAGCTTTACACTAGACCTTACTTAGTGTGGATCCTGTGTTCTAGTAAAAATGGACTTAATGAGGGAAGGAAACGCTTTCAACAAACCTCCATTGCTTGAAGGAGGAGTAAACTATGGAGTATGGAAGATCAGAATGAGGTCCTTCATCAAACAGCAGAATGAACATGCATGGAAAACTATGATGTATGGATGGGAGGCTCCAACTACCATTGATAGTGAAGGAGAACTGGTTTTTATACCTGAAGACAGATGGTCTGCTGATGAAGACAGAAAATCAAGTGCCAACTCAACAGCCATAAACTTGATTTTTGCTGGTGTAACTCTCAGTGTATTCAGGTATATCTCTCACTGTGAAACTGCCAAAGAGGCATGGGATATTTTGCAAGTTACTTTTGAAGGAACTACCAAAGTAAAAGCTTTCAAACTTCAACAGTTAACTACTCAATTTGAAAACCTAAGAATGGAGGAAGATGAAAACATTGAACAATTTAATGGTAGAATCTGCCACATTGCTCATCAAGCTGGAACCTTAGGTGAAAAATACAGTGATGCTAAGCTTGTTAAGAAAACTCTTAGGTCACTCCCAGAAAGGTTTGAAATAAAAGTTACAGCTATTGAAGAATCAATAGACTTAGATAATCTTAAACTTGAAGAACTTATAGGAAATCTAAGCACTCATGAGCTGAAATTTTTTAAACATAAAAGACCAGAAAGGGGAATAGCATTTCAGGCTAAGAAATCTGAACCTCATGTCTGTGATATAATAAGTGATGAAGAACAACTAGCTTTCTTTGCTAAAAAGGTTTTCAAAAAGTTTTATAAGAGAAAAGAGGATGATACTGGTTCTTCTAAAAACTTTCAGAAAAGGGATAACCAATTTAAGACAGAATCTAGGTTCAATAATAACTCTACAGGAAAGTGGAATTCTAAAGAGAAGGATAACAAAGATTATAAGCCTAAAGAGATTCAGTGTAGAGAATGTAGAGGTTTTGGTCATATTCAGGCTGAGTGTGCAAATACTTTAAAAAGGAACAAAAATGCCTATATAACCACTCATAGTGATAGTGATTCTGAGAGCAACAGTGATGAAGAGGATGATTCTAATTTTGTTAATTTTATGGGAATAATCACTGAAAAAGAACCTACTTATGAAAGTGACTGTGAACATGTTTCAACCATAGTTACAACCGCTCTTAAAACCTACAGCAGTGATGAGGAAGAACCTTCTGATGAAGACATTTCTCAGCAATATCTTGTTCTTTATGAAAAGTATAAATGTCTGAGTAAACAATCCTTGATCATAAGCAAACTTAATGTTAATCTAAAGGATGAGGTTAAAAGTCTTACTGAGAAGCTGAACTTACAACTGGCTGAACTTACTGAAACTAAAAAGAAAATAAAACTGATGAATGTTTCTGTTTCAGAAAAATTAGATGACATGCTGTCATATTCTAGAGGCTCTAAAGATATCAGTGGTCTAGGTTAATATGGTGGTAAGAGTACAGGAAAAACCACCTTTATTGAAGCTGTTGATAAAGCTAAAACTCAGGTTTTTAATAAGTTTAACTATAAGGTTAGAAGCTCAGTTGCAACCAAGGTTGCAACCGGGAATAAAACTCAAGTTTTTGAGAAGAAGGTTAGAAGTACAGTTGCAACTAGAGATGCAACCACAGTTGCAACAAAAAATAAACTGAATAGATATGAGGTTAAATCTACTTTTAGAGCTAAACTGTGTAACTTCTGTAAAAGATCTGGTCATGTAGAAATCCAGTGTTATTTAAAGAAGAACAGAAGGTACATTTCACAGAAGACCTGGTTGGCTTCTATCAATAAAAAATTGAACTCGGTCTGGATTGTTAAAGAAAAATCTACCTCTATTGCTAATAATAAAGCTGTCATTACTTCCTTGAATGCTGTTACTTCTAATGATTGGTATTTTGACAGTGGTTGCTCTAAGCACATGACAGGTACTGCAAGTTTCCTAAAAAATGTCACTAATATCACAGGGAACACTGTTGTGTTTGGAGGAGGAGATACTGGTAGAATTGTTGGTAAAGGTACCTTAAACAAACCTGGAATGCCTAATATTGATGATGTTTTTCTGGTAGATGGTCTAAAAGCTAATCTTATCAGTATTAGTCAACTATGTGATAACAAGATGATTGTCAAGTTTAACAAAGATAAGTGTCTAATTACTGATCTTAACAATGATGTGGTCATGACTGGAATTAGATCAACAAACAACTGTTATGTGTTTGAAAAAGCTGAAAAAGAATTGCCTCAAAATAGGTGTAATCAAGCTATCACTAATAATTTTGATATTTGGCATAAAAGGCTTGGTTATGTGAACTACAAAACCTTAGATAAGCTTGTTAGAGAAGAGTTGATAAGAGGTATTCCTAAACTAAGTGCTAAAACTCAAAGTGTCTGTGGTGATTGTGCAGTTGGCAAACAAACTAAGAGTATTCACAAAAGTATAAGTCAAATCTACACTAAGAGAGTCCTTGAACTTCTTCATATTGACTTAATGGGTCATATGCAAACTGCTAGTATAGGTGGCAAGAAGTACATTTTAGTTGTTTTAGATGATTTCTCTAGATACTCTTGGGTAGTTTTCTTAAAAGATAAATCTGAAACTTTTGATCTCTTTAAAACTTTGTGCTTAAAACTACAACTTGAAAAAGGTACAACCAGTGGCAACATTGCTAGGGTAAGAAGTGATCATGGAACAGAATTTGAAAACAGTAAGTTTAGAGAATTTTGCAACTCCTTAGGTATAAGTCATGAGTTCTCTGCTCCTAAGACTCCACAGAAAAATGGCATAGTTGAAAGAAAAAATAGAACTATTCAGGAAATGGCTAGAGTCATGCTTAATTCTAAGAAACTTGCCAACAGATTTTTGGCTGAAGCTGTTAATACTGCCTGTCATATAGTTAATAGAGTTTACATTACTAAAGGCACTTCCATGACAACTTATGAACTATGGAAAGGTAGAAAACCAAATGTTAAGTATTTTCAAGTCTTTGGGTGTGTCTGTTACATTCTAAGAGATAGAGAGCATCTTGGTAAATTTGACTCTAAAAGTGATAAAGGGATCTTTCTTGGGTATGCTCAGAATAGTAGAGCATTTAGAGTCTTCAATCAAAGAACAAACTGTGTTATGGAATCTTATAATGTGTTATTTGATGACCTAAAAACTGTTGATGAGATTACAGGTGATAATGAACAGCCTGAGATTGCAGAAAAAGAGAAAGAAGAAACTCAACAAACTGGAAGTCCCATAGTGGTTGGAAGTCCAGTTGCAACTGAGGTTACAACTGAGGTTGGAACTGAGGTTGGAACCCAGAATTCAACAGAATCTGAAGAAGAAGAAGGAAGATCTGATATCCCATCTACAAGCAAGCCACACTATGTAAGGACTCGGAAAAACCACTCTCTTGACAATGTCATAGGAGAAGTCACTTCAGGTATGAAAAACAGAGGTAAAAGAAATAATGTTGTTCACTTTGCTTGTTATATTTCTCAGCTAGAACCTAAGAATATAAAAGAAGCTCGAGAAGATAGTGAATGGATTTTAGCTATGCAGGATGAATTGTCTCAATTTGAGAGAAATGATGTATGGACTTTAGTACCCAGACCTTCTAATAAAAATGTTATAGGGACTAAATGGATTTTTAGAAATAAAAGTGATGAGGATGGAGTGATTATCAGGAATAAAGCTAGGTTGGTAGCTCAGGGTTATACACAAATCGAGGGAATTGACTTTGATGAAACATTTGCTCCTGTAGCTAGAATTGAATCCATTAGAATGCTATTATCTCTTGCATGTCTGTATGATTTTAAACTGTTTCAACTTGACATAAAGAGTGCTTTTCTGAATGGTGTGATTAATGAAGAGGTTTATGTCTGTCAACCTAAGGTATTTGAAGATCCTAACTTTCCTGAACATGTTTATTTGCTGAAAAAGGCCTTGTATGGTCTTAAGCAAGCTCCTAGAGCTTGGTATGATAGATTAACCAAGTTTTTGCTTGAAAAAGGTTTTAACAGAGGGGGAGTTGATAAAACTCTGTTTACCAAGAAAACTACAAAGGATATAATAATTGCTCAAATCTATGTTGATGACATTGTTTTGGCTCTACTTCCAATAAGAGAATAGAAGAATTCATTTCTGATATGAAGAATGAATTTGAAATGAGTGGTGGAGGTGAACTAACTTACTTTCTAGGATTGCAAGTTAAACAGAATGAGAAAGGCATTTTTCTATGCCAAAGTAAGTATGCAGACAATCTTGTTAAGAAGTTTGGTCTGGGTGAGAGTAAAGAGAAGAGAACCCCTATGAGTACTACTCTTAAACTGTCTAAAAATGATAAAGGAAAAAGTGTCTGTCCCAGTCTTTATAGATCCATGATTGGAAGTTTGCTATATTTGACTGCTAGTAGACCAGACCTTTGTTTAAGTGTAAGAGTTTGTGCCAGATATCAGGCAAATCCTTTAGAACCTCATCTTCTAGCTGTCAAAAGAATTCTAAGGTATGTAAAAGGAACACTTCACCTAGGCCTATGGTATTCTAAAGATACAAACCATTTTCTAAGTGGCTACTGTGATGCTGATTGGGCAGGAAACATAGATGATAGAAAGAGTACTTCTGGTGGTTGTTTTTATTTTGGAAACAACCTTGTTTCTTGGTTCAGTAAAAAGCAAAATTGCATATCTTTATCTACTGCTGAGGCAGAATATGTTGCAGCTGGAAGTGGATGCACTCAACTTATTTGGATGAAACAGATGTTAACTGATTATAATGTTAAACAAGAAATTTTAACTTTGTTTTGTGATAACAAAAGTGCTATAGATTTAGCTAAAAATCCAGTTCAACATTCCAGAACTAAACATATTGATATAAGGCATCATTTTATTAGAGAACTAGTTGAAGAAAAGAGCTTAATTTTAGAACATGTTTCAACTGAAAGACAATTAGCAGATATTTTCACAAAACCCCTTGATACAAACAAGTTTGAATCATTAAGAAGTGACATAGGGGTATGTCATTATCAATCTAATTGAATATTCTTGCTAAATATGTCTGTATTGAGTACCTTCAATAATTTTTATTTCTAAGGTTAAGTCTTAATTGAGCTATGATGTTTTTGTTTTGAAAAAGCCGTTTTTTGGTGTCTCAAAAACAGATGTGAGGTAACTTGTCCTTGAAAACCTCTCTGGTAATAGAGTTGCAAGCACAAAGTGCAATTTTTTTTAAGCTGGTTGCAAGTTTAGTTGCAACATCAGTTGGAACCTCATGCTCTCAATAGCTGGTTGGAAGTTCAGTTACAACTCCAGTTGAAACCTCGTGTTAAAAAATACTGGTTCCAAGCTCAGTTGCAACATCAGTTGAAACCTCAGTCTATTCTATAACCGCCAAGACAAAGTTTTGTTATTTTTGACATCACTTATACTCTTTCCTTGCTGAGGTCATCAAACTAGTTTTTGTGTAGAGATAAAAACGGATTTGCTCAATTTAAGCTCCTAAAATTTAATCTTTATTAGAGTTATTCTTTGATAAACATATTTTCTTGAGTAAATTTCTAGGTTTTTTTTTGTTTTCCTAAAAGTTAGATATCTTTTTAATTGCTTCTTATCTTGAATCAAGTCAAATTTCCTTAATAAGCTTCAATTTTTGAATTTTCAAATTTTGGATCAATCTGTTTTGCAAAAGGAATGTTTATCTGTATGTTTGGCTGGATTTATCTTTCCTTCGTGATCTTGCTGAGATTTCTTTATACTTATTGATAAGTTATTTCCTAAATTTTCGCCAAAATCTGTTTCATAATTGATTTGCATGTATCTCTTTTCAATTACAAAAAGATATGGATTTTTTTGCTATTTTTACAAACATCTTTTTACTATCCAAAATCAATTCCACTTTACAGAATCTCTCTCTCTCTCTAATCTGTAAAACCCTATGTCTCTGTAATAAAAACCCACTGCAAGGTTACAAGCTCACTTCTAACCCTAGTTGCAACCATGTCTTCAAACCCTTCAAAAAACCCCAACCTGAACATTGATGATGATTGCACTCTAAGAGATTTCATGAATAAATCTCCAACCAGTCCAGGATCAAAAGCTAAGGTAAGCGAGACTTCCTCTTCTCAGAAAAAGCGCACAAAGAAAAGAGCTAGGAAAACTGTAGAGGATCATCCAACTCCACCTGTTTTCTCTTATAAGTCTAAGTTTCATGAGACTGATCCTAGGTTCTGGAGTAGGACCATGTATAGAAGGTTTAGGTCTTTTGCTGGTAGGGAGATTCACAGTGAAAGAAGACTTAATCTGGTTAGCTATCCACATATTCAAGTACATATTGAGAAACTACTATCAGCTGTTGGCCTAGATAGAACTATTTCTTATCCTAATTCTTATTACCCTGCTGCAATTAAAGAATTCTATGCCAATCTAAGTAATACTGTGTTTGTTGAGGGTGATCCTGCCTATGGCAGAGTGCTTTTGAGGGGTGTGACTCTAGATTTCACCCCTAAGTTGATCAATGATTATCTGTGTTGTCCTAGTCCTACTGTAGATGACAATGCTGAACCAGACTTAGAAATTCTTGCTTTAATTCTAACTGGAAAGAACAATAGGTTTGATGGTCACTCCATTAAAACATCCTCCCTCACCTTGTGTGCATCTGTGCTGCATAAAATAGCTAGGTTCAATTGGAATCCCACTAAGCAGTCATCCAAAGTCAGTAAGGAAATGGCCATATTTCTCTATAGGATCATGTCATCTTTGCCAATTAATTTTGGTACTCATGTTTTTAATTTGATTAGAGAATTCAGTGCTGATACCTCATCCTCAATTTTGCTCCCCTTTCCTTGTCTAATCACTGGGGTGATTATGGCTCAAGTCCTACCTATGACTGGATCCAAGCCTATTAGCACAGCCACAGAACCAATCTCAGATTGTTCCTATGCTATTTATATCTCTGCAAAACTGCTCAAAGAAGGGCATGTCAATGACATATCTGGAGAAAACGGCAAAGAAAAAGAAGAAGAGACATCTACTGCTCCCTCAGACAAGAAGAAAGGAGTAAAGTGGTACTTACTACAGAAGCTGACTTATAATCAAGAAAGGAGAGCTGAATTGGATGCTGATGATTATCAAATCAATAAGCTGCTGGTGGATCTTATTGAAAGTGAGGATGATGGTGATAGTGATGATTGTTTCTCCATAAGCAGTGAAGAAAAAGATGAAGAGGTGGTTAGAGACCATCCTCTCAGAGAAAGAGCTCCACATTCTGATATAACTCGTGACTGATTACAATGGTTGCTGACAAATAGGGGGAGTGAAGTTTATGTTCATGTTCAGTTTATGTTTTTTTTTGTTGTTCAGTTTCATTCAATTTCAAGACTCAATGCTGCTGTCTTTAATTACTATTTCAATTGTTGTACTAAGACATTGTTGTGCCATGTTTTTGGCCTTTAAATTTCTGCAATTTCAAGTTTGAAGTATGGATGTTTTTAAAATTGAATGTGTGAATGATTGTGCTTATTTAAAATGCCTGCAATTCTAACATACAGGGGGAGCTTACTGATATTGAATCTGCATGTGGTTGGGATGACTTATAAACTTAATTGATTTGTCAAAACCAATGACAAAGGGGGAGATTGTTAGGACCAGATTTCTGGTCTAAATATTTTTTATTGTCTATTGGTTTTTACTAAATAAATCCTAACTGTTTTGAAATACTAAGACGTTGTTAACAGGTTTCAAGCAATGTTGCAACCTCAGTTACAACCTACTGAGACAAATGGTAACAGGTTCTAAGCAATGTTGCAACCTCAGTTACAACCTACTGAGACAAGTGTTAACAGGTTCTAAGCAATGTTGCAACCTCAGTTGCAACCTTAGTTCCAACCTGCTTAGCAGCATGGGTGGTTTCAAGTACCAGTTGCAACCTTAGTTGCAACCACAGGTCCAACCTGCTGCTCAGCAGTATACTGTCTAGTTCTGTAAATCTGCATACCTATTCTTTAATGATTATTATTTGTTTAAAGTTATGCAGGATATATTCTCATATTATTCTAAAGATCTAAAATGCGTTTATTGAGAATATCAAAGTGGTAAGGAAAAATTTCCTAAAAGATATAAAGAGATTAGTTATGTTTCCTTTACATTAACAATTCTATATCTTTATTCTTATACAAATCTTTATCACTTGTTTCAATCTTTGTTCCTTATCAAAAGTAGTATAACACGTTTAAAAGATTGAATGTAATATGGAGTTGAATGTTTCATATGTTTATGAAAAGATATTATCTTTATATGTTTCCTTTCAAAGGAAAAGATTAACTCCTACTTTCAAGCTTGTTACTAAACAGGTATCTATCAAAGATGATTGGAGTCAATTCATGCTGAAGAATCTCGTAATGCTTGGAAAGATTGAAGCCAATCAACCAAGTCAAAAGCAATCAAAAAGATATTGAAGATAGAATATTCTTTTTACTTGTTTATATACTTAGTAACTTAAGCTTGTAAAAAGGTGTGTGTTCTAAACTATAAAGAACTCATTCTTGAGAGAATACACGTGAGCTTTTAAAAAGAAAACAATGGTGTGATGCCATTGATTTATACGTGATAGTTACAGAGTAGGAGCAATATAGAGATAGGCAGAAAAACCTAGAGGGATTCTGAGAGTTTTTCATTAAGAGTTGAGTCCTATATTGTAAGCTTTTATAATATCATAATCTGGGTAAGTGCCCCGGAGACGTAGCCTAGTTAGGTGAACTCCGTTGTTAAATGTGCTTGTGATCTATTTTAAGTACATTTAACTTTTTACAGTTCTGTCCATTTAATACACTAGGTTCTAACTGTGGTTGCAACCTCACTTGGAACCTTACTGCAAAACTGCAACTAGAACAGCGGATAGGAATTTCAGGCTCTTATACCAATTGTAACGACCCGGTCCTCCGACCAGACCGCTACCATCTACTTACTACCACCAATATTGTCCGCTTTGGCCCGATTTCGTCCTCGCTTGTCGGGCCGCACGACTTTAAAAGGCCTTGATGATAGTAAGAAGTATTTGCTTAGCCTATATACCATATAGCTTCTCACATATTTAGGCGATGTAAGACAATAATTTCTCTTTACACCGACATTTTCCTACGAAAATCCGGATTCTTACCTTCACTATCCTCCCAATTCCTTTAGTTTGTCAAGTTTTTGTGATGCTATAGTTAAGCTCATCTATTATTTGAAATTTCTGGGTGACAGTACACGAGAGAAACCTGCAGGAAGCCAACCCATAGAAGAATTAAAGGAATTGATTATTAACTTGAGAATATGCCTCCTAACTCTTTTTGCTCATTTTTTCTGTCATACTGTCATATTTTGCTTTGAGCAGTATGACCCAGGTCAAACCTGGCTGAAAAAAAATATTTATATTTCTTATTGTTCGTCTCGCATCATGTCCCTGATAATTTAAAGGTTAATTATTTTGTTTTTGTTGTTTAACATCAGAATATTATTCTCTTACTCTAGCAACCCGTGCTAACGAAGTTTCTTGTCACCTTTTTTTTATTTAGGTATTGATTACCTTCAGGAGGGAAGCTAAGTGGGGACGATCGGGTGCCACGGCACCCCCCATAATTTTAGAAATCCCAAGTGACGCAATTTTTTTTTAGTACAATTTCTTTTTAGGTGTAGATTTGGCACCCCCATAAAAATATGTTACTTGTACATATATTTTGGCACCCCTCATTTACACATCCTGGCTTCGCCCCTGATTACCTTCCAAAATAATAATAATGTAAGTTTCTAACCGAATAATGTTAAATGTCCAAATCTTGAAAGTTCTAAATATTTATAGATTATAACAAGTAAAGAAGTCATCTATATGTTCTACTTATTCAGTTATTTATACATTTTTCTACGATTGTTTGTTAAAAATTTGTTTGCTTAGGTTTACTCACTACAAGAAAAAATCTATACAACAACAGTTGAGTTACAATTTGTCCGATACTATACGGTTTATTGCTGAAATTTGTCCGATACTATACGGTTTATTGCTGAAAAAATCTATATAACAACAGTTCAGTTACAATTTGTCCGATAGAATTTGTCCAACTCAATGATTCTTAAACGCTGAATATAAATGATTTCCTCCATAGATAGGGTCAGAAAAGTATTTGGGTCTAGAAGAGGGCAGAATTTTAAGAGATATATATAGGAGACAAAGAAAGCTTAAAGATATTGACAAATACTAGCTAATACAAAAAGATGCAAATTTAATGAGAAAACAGTTTACGTACACCCAACAAACAACATGTCTAAATTCACCGAATTATTTCAAATGAAAACCTAAATGATTCAAAGAAGGAAAATTGAATTCAACTATGATTAATTTTCCCTTTGGGTATAATCTGCTTGGGTATATAATTTAATATACAATTTAATTTACCCTTTGGGTGTAAAACTAGAATATACAATTTAATAAGAAATTTGTTTGGGTATAATCTGCAAATCATAAAACTTGAAATAAAATTAATACCAAATTTGTTTAAGTACTACTGAAAGCATGTCTATATTCATTCGATTTTTATTAATGAGAACCTAAACGATACATGTTAGCATTTAATACTCATAAGTACAACTACTATTTTTATTAAACATGTCATGGGTTTGGAAAGTAAATTAATGCTTAACGAATAACCGGGGGCACTCCATCGTTAGCCAAATCATAATCGTTAAATCATAAAAGAAATAAAATTAATGAGAAATTTGTTTAAAGTACCAATTAAAAACATGTCTATATTCATTTGATTTCTTTTTAATGAGAACCTAAACGATACAGAGAATAGAATTTCAATTCAACTACGTACGTACGGACACCTTGACAGATGAGGAAATGCTTTGCAAATAAACATTAATGCCGATAACAACATTTCTTATATATATTTAATGTCATGTATAACATTTATACAAGATCAACAAGTACGCATTCTACATAAACCTATAAAACCACCAAATAAATAACTTGTTCTCTTATTTCAAAACAAAAAAGGCATTCTACATAAACCTATTCTGAAATTTTCTTCAATTTTTGCAAAGTTGCTATGATCTTAAGACCATTTTTATGTTATAGGTGTTGGGAAAAAACAATGTTTAATGGTGTTTTTTGAATTGGTCACTAGTCCAAAAGTTTGGTCAAATTACATGCGAAGAATCTAAAATTTAGACTTCATACTCAAATGGTTTGAGTAGCTCGTGTGACGAGCTTCGAAACGGTATATCGCATGACCTATTCGGTGAATGTGTGTGAATGGAAATTGCCTCCAAAGTTAGACCATGGAGATACGAAATCTGGAATTTGGGAGGAGAGAGTGGAAAAACAAATGGATAGGGAAGCCACCCAAATGTTTATCCTACATCAAAGAGGAAAAACTATTTTGAATAGTTTATATACATATTCACTATTAGAGAGTGGTAATAATGTGTAGCCTCATATGTGTGTGTAGGCAAGAGCATCATACGCGCGCGCTCACTCGGTCTCGGTCGCGGGTTGCGGGTACGGGTGCGGGACTTGGGACTTGGGACTTGGGACTTGAGACTTGGGGAATGTTCTGGTTTCGGTTTTGGATAATAACAAAACAGTCCGCAAAAATTCCAGCAAACTTGTAACTGATGCAATTAAATGAAAATAATTGCACCATTAATTCAGCAGTTTCGATTGCTGAATTAAGTGACCATTATGGCTGAGGTTTCAGCTCAGCCTATAAGTAGACAGCTCTCCCCTACTCTCTAAACACGTTTTTACATTCTGAAAAAACAGCATACATAATTTTCCCATAGCATACTAGAAAGAGAGAGAACCACCCACCAATGGCTCGACCTTGACTAGTCGCCAGTTTCCAGCGAGTCATCTGAGACGTTGTATCTTGGGATCGAAGTGCCAACGCAACCAGAAACGTAAGGTTGTTGGGCGAATATCGGTTAAGGGCAGACTGTCTAACAGTCGTCTCGTCTTTTTATTTCTGTCATGCAATTTATATTCTGTCTTTTCAATTCTGCAATTTTGTTTCAGTATTTTAATTTGCTGTACTTAGCTGTAATTTTCAATTCTGCTTTTTATCTTTCTGTAATTTCTTTAAAGTACTTTTTCAGTTCTCTAATTTCATTTCAGCAATTTAATTTCTGTAATTAGAATAGTTTCATTTCAGTCCTGTAATTTAAATTTCAATCAGAACAGTCCGGCTGTTAAGTTTATACTTTCCGGTCCGTCAATTTCTATTTATTACAATTCAGTACTTCAGATTATTATTTAATAATCTGACTAACATTTGTTTTAATTACTATTCAGTCCATACATGTTGTAATCTGTAATTTCAGTTTCAATTCTGAATTAATAAATATTACACTGGTTTTGTTTATTCTTTTTAGTCCTTTATTATTTGTTAATTGTTATTTCGTACACGGAAACCAACAATATTAACCGATATCCTGTTGTTTATTTCGTGTACTAATTAGTACAATAAACAGTTTACTTAATTTATAAGGAATAATGCTTTTTTCCTTTCAATTCTAAATCATATTAAAATTTGATTTGCAAAGAAAAATTCCAAACAGTTTTATTTTGTTTTAAGGATCTTGTTGATACCAACCTATTGGTATTCAAGAAGAACCGTTACTCAATACTTTTGATACCAACCGTATTGGTATTCAAAAGAAAACTGTTTAATTTTATTTCGGTCGTTTAAAATTCTTTTACATACCCAAATTTCAGTTTTGGTGTTTTGTTTACAGAATTTATTGTACATGTATCTCATACGTTTTGTGTTGTCGTTTCAGATGACGAACACTTCACCCATTGAGTTTCCTGTCGGGAGTGATCATGACCTAGTGGTTGGTGGAAATATCCATAACACTTGGGGCGATGCGAAAGTGGGGGCTAACGCCGAGGACGTAGCTGCAGCGGCTGAGGCAGCCGCGGCTGCGGCTATGGTAGATACTACGACCAAAGCCGAAGCTGCGGTCGAGGCTGTAGCTACGGCCAAGGCTGCGGCCAAGGGCAAGGCACCGATGTATTTGGCAGTGCCTACTTTGCCGACTTCTCACCTGGAGAAATTGGAAAACTTTAGGGGGGACAACTTCAAATGTTGGCAGCAAAAGATGCTGTTTTATCTCACCACCCTTAATCTGACCCAGTTTCTTAAGGAGACTACTCCCGTCCTAAGCGAGGACGATCTAGACAAGCAGTCGTTCTCTGTAGTTGAGGCATGAAGATATGCCGACTACCTATGCAAGAACTATATCATGTGTGCTCTAGATGACACGCTGTTCAGTATTTTTGAGCCCAAAGATACTGCAAAGAAGATGTGGGAAACTCTCAAAAACAAGTACAAAGTGAATAACGCTGGCATAATGAGATTTGTTGTCATGGACTTTCATGAGTACCGTATGACTGACAGTAGAGGTGTCATGGAGCAAGTTGAGGAGCTCCAACTCATTTACCATCACCTTGAGGTTGAAGGGCTAGTGATTAATGAGCCTTTCCACGTGGCACTCATGATTCAGAAATTGCCACCGTCTTGAAAAGACTTTCAAAACTACCTGAAGCACAAGCAGAATGA
This sequence comes from Primula vulgaris, assembly GCA_963920805.1. Classification (NCBI taxonomy): domain Eukaryota; kingdom Viridiplantae; phylum Streptophyta; class Magnoliopsida; order Ericales; family Primulaceae; genus Primula; species Primula vulgaris. Next base: position 13,236,355 of record OY987219.1, read on the forward strand.
AATGAGACTGGAGGGGTTCATTGAGAAGCTCAATATGGAGGTGAGCAACCGTCGTTCTGTAAGGAAATACGGTGGTGATAATATCTCGATGGCAAAGGCCAATGTGATTGAAAGCTTCAACGTCAAGAGTAAACGCTTTGACAACGGAGGTAGTGTTGTTGCCGTAAAGAAATTTACGGGAACCTGCTTTGTGTGTAACAGGACCTGCTATTATGCCGCGGACGACAATAAAGGCACTGTTAAGCCTAAGCCTCCCCCCTCCCCCCCCGAAGAACTTCAAGGAAAAGGGGAAAAGGAAAGCTCCAGCTCAGGCACATCTGGCCGAGGGAGGACAAGATGATAACCACTTCACTGATGTGGTCTCAGAGGTGAATCTTGTGTGGAGCAACCCCAAATAGTGGTGGCTAGATACCAGCGCCACAAACCACATCTGCTCTAACCGATGGATGTTTAAGACCTGTGAGTCAGTAGAGAGAGAAAGCTGCTTCATGGGAAATTCTGCTACTTCCAAAATAAAAGGAAAAGAAACGGTGGTGATGAATATGAACTCGGGAAAAGAGCTAAGGTTGACAGGGATGCTCTATGTTCCGGATATCCATAAGAATCTGGTATCCGGCTCTATGATGGTGAAGAACGGTTTAAAACTTGTTGTTCAATCTGATAAAATTGTAATCACCAAAAATGGTGTCTATGTAGGCCGTGGCTATATGACCAACGACACATTTAAGTTAAATGTAGGGACACCAGCTTCCAATAAAGGTGCTAAAGCCGAGTTTAGCATAAACAATGTAATGACAGTTGCCCAAGAGGCCAATAATAAGAATTCTGACTTTGCTTATTACTTTGAGTCATTTTATTTGTGGAATGTTAGATTAGGTCACGTGAATTATAATTCGTTAAAAAAATTAATATCACTAAAACTAATACCAAATTTTGTCTTTAATAAGCAACACAAATGTGAGATATGTGTAGAGGCAAAATTAACCAAATCTTCAATTCAACATGTTGAACGAGAAAATGAACCTCTCGGTCTAATACACACGGATGTATGTGACTTAAAGTTTGTACAAACACGAGGAGTGAAAAAGTACTTTATCACATTTATAGATGATTGTACTAGATACTGCTATGTTTACTTAATGAAAAGTAAAGACGAAGCGGTTGAGAAATTCGCTCTTTATAAGACCGAAGTTGAAAATCAACTCAAATACTCAAATACTCAAATCGCTCTTTATACTTTCTGGTCCGACAGTTTCTATTTATTACAATTCAGTACATCAGATTATTAATTAATAATAATCTGACTAATGTTTATTTTAATTACTATTCAGTCCATACATGTTGTAATCTGTAATTTCAGTTTCAATTCTGAATTAATAAAGATTACACTTGTTTTTTTTTATTCTTTTTAGTCATTTATTATTTGTTAATTGTTATTTCGTACATGGAAACCAACAATAGGCACTTTTACAAAATAAAATAAAAAATATTTTTGGCTTTCTGAATATTCCAAATTACTTGGTTTTTCTTAGAAACTGTACCAAACTTGAGTTCCATCTTATAACTTCAGAATTTTTTCTAGCGATCACATGGGTTTTCAAAGAACACTTTGGAAATGAATCCATTTGATTATGGTACTTATTCTCTTGTAAGTAACCTAATATACATAATTCACTTATAGGCATGTTGAAATCCTTAAAATTTTAGAAATGTAACATAGTCTAATATGTAATTTGTTTTTTATGCTGTTACATATTTAATGTAATTTGGTTTTGCATAATTACAGGCTATTTGAAGTTGTTCAAAATCGTAATGGAAAAGGTAGATGAGAGGGATGGGAATAAGTTACAAAGATCATTATTCATAGCATTCCGGAATGTCCACGAGTTCATTGAAATAGAGACGAATGAAGGGAGGAGTGACACTCCATCATACAAAGTTCGAGAGGAGAAAGATGTTTAAGGATGTCAATGATGAGCTCCGGTGGGAGAAGAGTGAACATGCTTGAGTGACTCATAGTTTTTAGGTAAGGAGAGAGAGATTGCGCCTGTCTGTGTTGTGTGTCTTTTCATATTGAGTAACTTATCTATCTTTAATTTAATTTTATAGTTTGTTAATTATTATGACCGGTTAGTTCATTTATTGAAAGGTGGAATAAATTTTCTTATTCCGTTTTACTGTTTTGGTAGGTAACACTTTTATTTTTATCAATTTGGATGCCTAATCTAACATTTTTTTTCCAATAAAAGGTCCAACAAAAATAAATTCATTCTAACTATATCTCACATCATGATCAATTTTGTAAGGACGTTGACAAAATAACACTCATCATTTTTAAGGACATAGGTCGTTACCAAGATTATGTCGTTTTATTTAATTCACATTCCTCTTATCTAATGACATAAATTGATACCCAAAAATGAAAACAATTAATAGTTGTCGAAGAAAAATGGTAAACGACAAAAGGTTTCGGTAGAAAAATTAATTTTTTTTCCAATTGTGGATATCCCCAATCTTTAAATTTATTAAAATCATTCAATTTGTTACCATTTGTTCACATTCCTGATCTAGTCCCGTTATTACTTTTCACAATCAACAGTTCAAAATAAAATATTGGAACATACGACAACTTTGCTAACACGACTTTAACTCTTATTAAGTTTAAGAATGTAAATGAATCGAGTCATTAACGAACAAACTCGTGTTTGAATGAGTAAAGACCGTACTCGTGTTCATTACCAAAATTATATATAGGAGACAAAGAAAGCTTAAAGATATTGACAACTACTAGCTAATATAAGAAGATATAAATATAATGAGAAAACAATTTATGTACACCCAACAAAGAACATGTCTTAATTCACCGAATTATTACAAATGAAAACCTAAATGATTGAAAAAAGGGAAATTGAATTCAACTATGGTTAATTTACCATTTGGGTATAATCTGTTTGGGATATAATTTAATATACAATTTAATTTACCATTTGGGTGTAAAACTATAATATACAATTTAATAAGAAATTTATTTGTGTATAATCTGCAAATAATAAAACTAGAAATAAAATTAATGAGAAATTTGTTAATTACCAATTAAAGCTTGTCTATGTTCATTCGATTTCTTTTAATGGATACTTAAAAGATACAAGAAAATAATTTCAATTCAACTACGTACGGACCCCTTAACAGATGAGGAAATGTTTTGCAAATAAACATTAAATGCCAATGACTACATTTCTTCTATATATTTAATGTCATGTATAACATTTCCTTTTGAGGATGATGACAAGGAGCCGTAGGTCTCCATATTCTACGTACATAAACCTAATAAACCACCATTATTTATTCTCTTTCTCTATATCCATATATAGTATATACTTCTGTATCTCAAAACTTTAGTGATGTTGCCATAACCCTTAAAGACCATTTTCATATTACGAATTTCTACAAAATAGAAGGAAAAAATAAACAAATCATAAAATAAGGATAATTAGGGAATTATATTTTTATTAAGAAATATTGTAAGTTTCAAACCCATGCATGTCTCTATCCATTGGATTACTTTAATTCAACTTAAAATGATACACAGATGAGAAACTGTATTAAACAAGATTTACCCCTTAACGGCAAGAATATGATTTACTAATGCTAAAACTAGAAAATGGAATTAAATGTCATCGGTAATATTTCTTATTTTGTACAATGAAAGGGCCATAAGACACTATAAATTCTACAACGTTGAACAGTCGTCCTATATAACTGGTTCACAACCCGTTTGCATAAAAAAATGTCAAATGAGTAAAAAAAATTAAATTTTGATTAATATTTAAATTTAGGTTAGACCACCCTATGGTTCTATATTTTTATTTGAATTTTTAGTGTGTTGTACAATTTGATTTTAATTTAACAAATTCTAATTTATAAAAAATAAATTAGTTATTAAAATTTTTTATCTAACAATCCATTTTCTAATATAACGGTGGTTAAGCTGACTGTAGCATAAACAGTCAAATTAGGTGACTGTTACAAAGAAGCACTCATGCTAACCCAACAAATAAGTCTCTCTCTCTCTATATAATACACAGATAGTTATATATAGCTGATGGGCACCATGAGCAAAAGTTCCATTACATTCTCAGATCGCTTCCGATACGATCATTAGCTTTGTCTAAATCCCCTCATGTGTATGTTTTTCTCTTCTTTTGATACAGGTGTTAACACTAAATCTTTGATAATTAAATCTCAAACTATAAACTAATGACTTTTTTTTTTGTTCTTCTTGTTCTTATCATTAGCATGAATATTTTGTATGTCAAACTTAGAAGACTATGATAATACCTTTCTTTACTGATGGTAGAGTATATATGTTTAGTAATACATGGTTTAACTTCATAATTTTTGTGCATGTAGCTGTATTTGAGTGTGCCTTTAATGTAATCATGTAATACGTACCAAAGAGAAAAACTTACTGTATAACACTGTATATAAGGCATACCTTTTATTAGGGTTTAAGAGTCACATAATCTTATAGTGAAGAGGGTTCGATCCAACCACTGCTATCCCAACCTTTTACAGTAAAATATCGCATCTTAGGATTAGGCAACACCACACATTGTTCAGTAGTCAGTTTGCATACGAAAAAACATTCTTTCCTACACTCATTGCTTTTAAAGCATAGTATTCATTGTTTTCTAGAAGCCACGATAGCAGAATTTCTCCTTAATGAGGTTGGTAGAAAGCCAAATGATATATCCTTGTTTGAATCATTTGTATCAACGAATTCACTGATTTTTTTTTTTTTTTATAGTCTTGAACAAAATAACCAGAAATAGTATTTGTTCGTTCACAGTGACTTGAAGTGAAATTGGATTCAAATGAAATATCATTCCATTCCTTGCATACAGTTTTGCATAAATCTAATTTTTTTTATATCAATACGACTTAGAATTTCGTAAGCAATGTCGCAGGTTAATTCTTTTATATGATTTAACGGCGGCCTTGCTTACGAAATTTCAAGCCATACAGATGTTAAAAAGAATTAGATTTATGCAAAACTGTGTGCAAGGAATGGAATGATATTTCATTTGAGTCCAATTTCACTTCAATACTGTGAACGAGTAGGTACTATTTCCGGTTATTTTGTTCAAAACTATTAAAAAAAAGCCAGTGAATTCGTTGATGCAAAGGATTTAAACAATGATATATCCTTTGGCTTTTCTACCAATCGCATTAAGGAGAAATTCTCCTTCAAAAGTGACTTCTACAAAACAAGTAATACTATGCTTCAAAAGCGATGAGTGTAGGAAGTAGTGTTTTTTCGTATGCAAAACAAGACTAGGTATTAACCATAATAATTTTAATACCAACATTAAGTGGACTAATTTGTATGTGACTATGTGTGCATCCATTAGTCTCTCCCATTTTGAGGCATTTGGTCTAATGGTAGATGTGTTCTTCCATACCACGCGATCATTAAATAATTAATTAATTAATTATGATTTACTGAAAAATGCTTTGCTATTTCCAATCTGTTCCAGCTACCATTACAGCTACGTACCATTAGATCAAAGTTTATTAGACGTTTTTTGTTGGGTAAGTAAGTGTATAGTATAAAACTAAAAATAGACCTAATTTAGATATACAACGAAACTCGAAAAAAACAATCCAAAGCAACAAGCTATTCAAACGACAATACAACCTCAGACAACAATGCCTGCTAGGGACGGATTTAGTATTTTAGATTCGGGGGGACACAATTTTTTATAATAATAACGGTGACTAGTACCGAAAAATTTATAAGTTCATGTGAAGTTAGAATAATGTGTTCTAATATTTGAATAAGTAGGTTCGGATAGACTTTTTAAAATCAATATATATATATATATATGCATATAATATTTGTATATAAATTAGAAGAATAGATTTGGTTTGATTTAAATTGAAAACAAAACTAATGTAATTCGTTTACATAGCTAGTTTCTCCAAAACAAACAAACCAATTAATAATTCATTCGACGTTTGTTGTTCGGTTTGTCCAATTTGATCTATTTGCTTACAAACAAAATAGACATAACGAACATTGAATGTTATAAGAGTATAATAAAAACCTTCACGACATAATAGAAAGTAAAAAAGCAAAACAAACTATAAAATCTTATCAAACTCTAGAATAAACAGATTAATTTATGTAGGAAAAACCTTCAATGCCTTCAAGTCATCTTATCAAATGAATAAACGTTAATTATAAGCAGTTCAGTTCACGATTCAAGTACATTTAAGTTATATCTCAGTTATAAGTATCTTATGGGGTACATCATCACATTCACTTTCAATAAACAAATTAATTTGTTCTGGAAAAACCTTCAATGCTTTTGAGACTGGACGGATTTATTCACTTGTTTTTTGTTTATGATACTAGTACTGTTGTAAACTTGTACGAAAATTCTTGTTTAGAATACGAGTATTGTTGTAACCTTGTAGAAAAAAAAATCATCTTACCAAATGAATAAAAGTTAATTAAAAATATAGTATAGGTACCAAAAAAGAGAGATATTATGGATTAATATAAATTTTAAGGGCATTTTCGTAATTACATTTGGTAAAAAATTTGGGGGGGGGGGCATGGAACCCCCATGCCCCTACCTGCATCCACCCCTGCCTTCTACAACAAGACTAGTGAGAATAACAAGCTACATTGTCAACACAATACTAACAAGATACTACAAAGTGTCTAATCTGAGAGATCTAACTCAGTGATCAAAAATACAACATAAAAGCTAATTATATTTAGCTAAACAAGTCTAGCAATCCCCTCACTCGATATCAGTTAACAGAAAGAATCAACTCGATGAAATTCAAATTTCATCCCAGATATTTGAATTACAGTTCTTCCATATGAGTCGTTATTACCATGTAACATAAGAGTAGCAGAAGTCATATCGCAGCCCTAACTCTACACGAAAGAATACATGTGTCAAAAAATGTGGCATCACTGTAATATTCACACCTTGTCGAATAACCCAAGCCAAACAAAGTAACTAGGCCTTTCCCCTATACATGGGTTGAATAACTTGTGACGACCCAGATTTCCAGGAAGGAATTTTTGTGGTGCGGTGTTGTGCGTCAGTACCACATCGCCCAGATATGAGAGTACCCGTGTGGTATATGAGCTTAAAAGATTCATTTTCTATCAACAAGGCCTTTTAAAATCGTGCGACACAATAGCGAGTACGGAACTCCTCAGTTAAACGTGCTTAGCTTAGAGTAGTACCAGGATGGGTGACCCCTCTGGGAAGTTATGCCAAAGCAGACAATATTGTTGATACGGACGTGGCGGTTCGGTCCGTGGGACCAGGTCATTACAGATGGTATCAGAGCCTCTATCTGGCCGGAAATATGGGGACTAGCACGTGTGTGTGGACCCTTGAAGGACGACGTGCCCGACGAGGACGTCGTGCCTAAAGGGGGGGTGATTGTGACGACCCAGATTTTCATGAAGGAATTTATGTGGTGCGGTGTTGTGCGTCAGTCCCACATCGTCCAGATATGAGAGTACTCGTGTGGTATATGAGCTTAAAAGATCCATTTTCTATCAACAAGGCCTTTTAAAGCCGGGCGGTAAAATAGCGAGGACGGAACTCCACAGTTAAGCGTGCTTAGCTTAGAGTAGTACCAGGATGGGTGATTCCCCTGGGATGTTGTGCCAACGCGGACACTATTGTTGATACGGGGTTCTTATCGAGAATGCGAATTCCAATCAGACTCTTTAGTGGAGTCCGTGCCCCTCCGCAGGCCTGCCCTCTTTTTTGAGTAGGTAATTCACTACCGAAGCGAAGAAAAGGCGATCTGTGGGGCCGGGTCGTTACATAACCCATACTTATTAGACGTTTTCTTTAAAGTCTTTACTTTTTGATGATTTTATTCCTATGTTTCTTACCTCTTGTATTCCAAGAGTTGAAATTGGAAACTTCGATAGTTGTGGATTTATTTCTTTATACAGGAGTAAATCCCTTTTTGTGATTATTTATTTCACTATTATCATAGTATGTTGAGCATGGACAACATTGTATATTCGGAAATGAAAATCAGTGTGAGCAACATTTATTGTGACGGAATCTGTTTTATTTTAAATAACTATCATTGAAAACTATGTGGACCAAAAAGCATTGGTAAAAACTAAAAGACCATTCACATAGTTCATCGTTTGGCTTGGGTTGACATTAGTCTGGAACCATTTCTACATTAGACGTGATATGTCATTTTAGGTCGCACTACATCACTTTATTATCCAGCCTGTGACGCAGATAGAAAAATTGAACAATTTAGTAATCAAGTGAGGAAAATTAGGTAATCTAAATTGTGGAGAATGGTCGGGCCAGTACTGTAGGTTGTCCAAGGCCCAGTCCAGTTTTTTTTTTTTTGCCCAAGGCCTATTACCAAAAAAATTTTATTTGCCTCAGCCCAGATTTTTTTTGCCCCAGGCCTAAGACTTATTGGCCTTGGGCCTTGGCCACCCCGATAGGTGATTAGATATCGCATTAGTGAAAAAGATTTAAGTTTTTCTCATGATAATCCTGTACTGATGATGAACTAGTAATTGTATCTTGTGTCACATTGCCTCTTTCCTTAGAGTGGCATCCTAATTTGATGTGAAAAATAAATCTGAAATATATACACTCCTTATTTAGGCATGTTATTCTATCATGCTTGACTTTTGAATTTAAATGCATCTTCATTCGTTTTAGACCATATAGTTTGGTTAGTGCATTGGTTTCCTGTAATCAGTGGCGGCCCAAGTTCAAGTCTACTAAGACTTGGGCTTTAAGCAAAAAAAGAAATAATTTTTTTATGGACAGCAATTTCAACCCAATAAAATTTAGGCCTACTGTTAAAATAAAATGTTTATGTGTTACACCATCTATAACATAGAATTACAACTTCAATCCAAGTTTTTGCTACTATTGATATTAACATATTTGAATTTGGCTTGTAAAATGTAGGAGCAAGTATAAAATCACATTGAAAAAAGAAATGTTTATACTTTTTTTTCCTTGATAACTATACTATGAGCAACCTAAATTTTTTTAAGCCTTGGACAATTCTTGAACTCGGACCGCCCTGCTTGTAATCAAACCATGCCATTTAACTTGTGTAAATTAGCTACAATTTATGCACCCCAAAAAATTTAGCTAGGATTTTATGGCCGGCTGTAGCTAGTTGTTGATTTACGTACATAATTAACTAAATTATTTAATTAGTGGACATGTTTTATTTATTCAGCTATCGCAACGTGGTTCTCAATTTTAGTTGTTTAACAATGAGTGTCGGCCGACCTTGGCACAAACGAAAGATCCAATAATTTTTAAAAAAATTTGTTTTAGATGAGCATTCTTTTATGTGATTTCAGTTCTTAGATTAGCCTCTAATTGTTTATCTCCCACTAATGCATAGAAGTTTCTGGTGCTATCATGTTTTGCAAAGCATAAAAAATAGCAACAATAGACAAAAACAGACACATTGATTACACTGACCACGTTAAAATATGTATATGCATGTAAACACAGATATTACTTTGTTATTTTGTCAAATCGCTTAAAGACGAAACTCTTTCACTATAAAAAAAAAATTTGAATGTGACAAATTATCCGAGCATAACACCATGAAATCTTTAATGAGACTTCACATTCCACACCAGTTAGTGACACTTTCAATTTAAATATATAATAGAAATATTGGCTCGCGATTTTTAGACATACTTAGTGGCTACTTCTGAGCAATAAGGCATTTTCTCGGATTGAGTTGTGACGTGTGACTAGGTCGGCCAGAACAGCTCATCAACTTAGGTGCCAGCCGGTGAGAGGCGTCAGACTTTTTATTTGTTAAAAAATAATAAATATATGCAACTGTTATATTCTATACTAGATCTCATTGTTCACACTTTGCGTATGCGACGCGTGCTATATATATGATCCGGGTAGATAAATTTTTAAAAAGTATATTGATTGAATGAATATATTAAATTAGAAATCATGGGTAATATAATATTTTTGTTATACAAAATACACGTAAAACATTTTATTTGGTATAGGATTATAATTGTTTTGAAAAGATCATTATTTTGTGTGTTTTTTATATTTTGAATTGATAAATATAAATGAGTAATTAGTAAAAAATAGTAGGGACATTTTTGAAAAAAATGGCCAAAATTTGACAGGCTCACTTTTTCTTAGGTTGACTTATATATATATATATATATATAAAATGATAATGATTTCATGACAAATTATTTAGTACCCTTGGAAAACAAGTGATTTATTCCTCTATACCATTATGTAGATGACAAGTGTATTTTTGGACTTCACCTTTTATACCTCGTAAATAAATCAAAAGTTATTCTATTTCTTCAAAAAGGTGGGTCCGTTATATATATATATATATATTGTTGGCCCGTGTGCGGCTAAACCTTAGAGGGGGGTGAATAAGGTTTATAGCGATTTTTGCCTAATTAAAACTTAATGACAACTAACACCCCAACTTACGTAATTCTAAGCTTAAGCGTTAATAATCGTTAATAAATAAAAACGCAAGCAAGCAAGAATAAATATTTGCGGAAAATAAAAGTTTAAGGGAAGAAGCTGACACCGTGATTTATAGAGGTTCGGCAAAACGCGCCTACGTCCTCTCCTCGGTACTACCGAGTATTTCACTAAAAATTCTTTTCCCGGATATTACAATCCTAATGAGCCAATCAACCGATTAAGCTCCCCCACACTTTATGAGTGTCCCGAATGAAAATACCTAGAGCTTTTAAGCTTCACTTGCTTACAAAGCCTCTAACCGATCACTCGCTCACAAAAATGAGTTTATAAAATACTCGTTACAATTTTATCGAAAATTGAAACAACACCCACAATCGATTGCTTCTAAAATAAGCTAATATGTGGTTTCGATGATGTTTGATCTTTATTGGAGCTTGTATCTCTTTATCTTCAATTTCTCTCTTTCCGAAGTATTTCACCAAAATGGTGATTTTGGGTTTTTGTATATGAGAGAGGTTGAAGGATTGATTGTTATTGTGATTGGTGGTTTGAAAAAGAGATTGGGCTTGTTTATAAAGATCAAAGGTCTGTGTTTCTGTGTTATGACCGTTGGAAGTGGTTGGGGGGTTTTAACAGCCATTTTCCAGAATAAGCTGAAAAGCTGTTTTCGAAAACTGCAGAAAACGATCGGTCGTTTTCTACAGTCGATCGGTCGTTTTCCAGAAAACGATCGGTCGTTTCTGAAAAAACGATCGGTCGTTTTTTCGGCCTGCTCACTGGAAGAATTTGGACTAAAAACGATCGGTCGTCTGTTCTTCTGGCAGTTTTTTCGGTCTTCTTCGAAAGCCCATAACTCCTTCGTTTTAGCTCCGATTCTGGTTCCGCTTGAACCTGTGGCTTCGTTTTTCCGAGCTCTATCTTTCTGGAATTCTGCAATTTACAAATTCTCTTTTTGGAAAAAACAAGCATTATATCATCGAAATAGAGAAATCGTAAAATCATTAAAAACATAATCAAAGTTATAATCAAAATCAATTATTGAACCCCATGGCTCAACATATATATATATATATATATTATCGAAAGTAGCACTATCTATTTTCTATTTCTTTTTAATTCACTATGTCAGACTTATTAAGCCATACTATATAAAAAACTAAGTAATTTTTTTTGGTAATAATTAAATTTTTCTTCTGCAATTTTTTTTTGAAATAATTTTTCTCTTAATCTATTTTCCTAACCCAATAAGTTTAATCATGTGAAAAAAAGATATACAAAAAAAATAATATTTTATTATTTTTATCTATTTTTTATTAATTATACTATAACTGAAAAAAATAAAGATTGTCATATGTAATACTCTAATATATTAATTTGTATTGTAAAAAAATAAGATGATCAAAATTTGGTATTTATACAATTCTGTTTCTTATGTCATAAATCCGAGATTGTATTAACATATTATTTGTCATCATATTGGTAATACTAGTTTGACTTATTCATAATAAACTCTCAGTATACACACACGTGTTGTGTAACCTTTCTGTCAATATATGATCAAACATCTGTAAATTGCAACTTCAGTTACAACTGAAACAGGCGAACAAAAACTTGTAGCTTAACATTCGGTCAAAAGATATTCTAGAAGGTTCAAAACGTATGAAAAGCAATTCTAGAAAATTTGAAGCAATTTCAGAAGATCGGAATGAAGATATTGAAAATGTTTCCTTGTGTGAATAGAAGATTTGGAGGTAATAGAAAGAAAACTCCTAAGTCTAAGAAGTAAAGAGAGAAAAAAGAAAATACTTCCTATTTGATTGTGATTAAGATTCTTTTATAAGCCTATAAAAAAAGTCATTACCCTTTAGTATTTTGTGTGTTTTACAATGTGCACATCTGATTAGAGAGATCAAACATCGGGATACACGAGAGAGAAACAAACTTAAACAGATCGTGGCGGAATGTCATTAGAGATTGATAGTTGTGAGTTAGAGATGGTAAAAATAGGCATATACATGAGAGAGTCATGATATTGTAAGTCTGGAGTCTTATCATTATTTCTTTCAATATCAATAAAAACTGGATGAGCGCCTCGGAGACGTAGACAATTTAAGCATGCTGAACTCTGCTTAAAAACGTCTCGTATTATTTACTATTATGTCTTAACTATTCAGTTGGAACTGAAATGTGAAACTGCACTCGGAATATTAGGCAAACGTATTTTGCAATGTTAATTAACTTGAAAAAATAAGAAAAAATATCGCATTAAATATTGAAAAAGAGAACCGACACCTTAAATTATGTGTGATTATGACAATTTGATCTTTTAAACCTATATATATATATATATATCAGCTTTTTTAGAAAAATATTATTAAATCAAGCAACATATAAACTAATTACTCGTCCACATTTTTAGTTTTGAAAATTTTAACACTCTTATTTTATTTTTGGATTTATAATTATAGTATAACGCTCTTATCATTAAAATTTTCCATATTTGAATTTGGTTTAGAAAAAAAATATTTACGATTTTACGTTTCTCATGCTGTGTGAGCATAAGTTGAAAATTTTATTTAGTTGCTAGTGTTACTAGTATTAGAGTAATTGAGTGGGTGAAGAAGTTAAATCGTCAAATGTTTAATAAATTAATAAGTTAGTCACACTTTTCAGAGTTTTTTAATAGTAAATAGAGATAGTATGACCCACAAGTACATTGTCTCTTAATGTGGGGGTGGATGACCAATTCACCCATTCTCCCGCAGGACTAAATAATTTGTCCGATTTCAGTGCATTGCTTAGCTATTTTACGTAAGTAGTTGCGCCGAAATTCATTTCACCTGGGTCGAACTCGCGACCTCTACACTTAAGCAAACAACTTTACCAACTAAGTTGTTGCAATTCTATTGACATTGGTTGCAGATGTTTATATTAATTACTTTTTAGCAGTTAACCTTTGCACTCTACAAGATTTTTATTCCGAAAAAAAAAATGATCGGGCACCAAAACATGGGACCGTCCCTGTGACTACTTGACGTTGCATGCTTTCTTATCTAATCAATCAACTTTTTTTATTTTAATTAACAAACTTTCATTAATACAAAAAGGGACGTGATTCAGGTTACAAAATTACAGCGATAGCACCTTCACTTAAAATCTAACCAATCAACAATTGTGATTTGTGAGAGCAAAAAATCCTTACATGCTGAGTAAATTTACTACCCTACCAATTCCTTTAGTTTGTCAAGGTTTTGTGATGTTATAGTTAAGCTCATTTATTATTTGTAATTTCTGGGTGATAGTACACGAGAGAAACCTACTGGAAGCCAACCCATACAAGAATTAAAGGAATTGATTATTAACTTGAGAATATGCCTCCTAGCTCTTTTTGCTCATTTTTTATGTCATATATGGTTTTGAGCCGTATGACTCAGGTCAAACCTGGCTGAAAAAATATTTATATTTCTTATTGTTCGTTTGGCATCATGTCCCATGTAATTTAAAGGTTAATTATCTTAGTTTTTGTTGTTTAACATCAAAATGTTATTCTCTCACTCTAGCAACCCGTGCTGTCACGCCCCAAAATCCATAAACACGGATATCGAGGCATGACTTTTTTAAATAAAAGAAAACTGAAACCTGTTGGTACAAAATTTGATTTTTTTTTAAAAGAAATAAATTACGAGCTAAAGGAACAATAGGCAATTAAATAAAAATATTGTCAAACACGGCTACAAGGCAAGTTTTATAAAACTAAGAAAATAACAAATGAAAGAATTTGTCCGTAGGCTACAACCTCAAAATGTAATAAAAATGAAAAGAAAGCGGAAGCCCAACCCATGATGTTGCAATGCAACGGCTCTTATCCAAACATACCAACCTAATTGGTACCTGAAATACAAAATTGTAACGGTGAGTCCCACGCACATAACTAGACGGGACGGTACCACAACACCGTCACTCCATCTCATAAATGCAAGAGCTCACAAATTCTACAACTACGATAATCGATGTATAAAAAGAAATATAATGACATTCTACAACTACGATAAATTAAATAAATTAAATACACATCAACAGCATACATGGACCTCTCACGCCACCTACCTCAGTCCGTAAGGTAGGTCATTCCCTATCCCTTCGGCCGTCTTCTGTCCCCGGAATTAGAGAGAGACAGAGACCATTGCAACATAAAAGTAGATTTATAGTGCGCACTTGGACCTCTCACGTCACTCATCCCAGTCCGTAAGACGAGTTATTCCCTATCCCTTCGGCCGTCTTATGCCCCCGGAATTAGGGAGAGACATAGACCATTGCTAACAATAAAATAAATATAGTGCACACTGGGAACTCTCACGCCACCTACCCCAGTCCGTAAGGTAGGTCATTCACTATCCCCTCGGCCGTCTTCTGTCCCCGGAATTAGGGAGAGACAGAGACCATTGCCACTACAGCTAAATCACAAGGCCTCGGCCAATAATATAAAATCATTCAAATAACACCATCTCATACGTATAAATATTAAGGCCTCGGCCAATAATATTATACTATTCAACTAACATAAACTCATACGTCACTTAACATAATACAACATAAACCATAATCATAGATGCTATTCACAACCAGCCAATCACTTCAACAATATAAAAACCCATTCAGGCATTTTAACAAACACCTTGTATGCATAAACTACAATTCATCTATATTCAACAATAATTTACCCAATTCTATCAAAAACCATAATAACTCATAATCAACGCATAAAACACGCAACCCATCCATAATCTCATTAATTCGCAATTAATATATCTAAGGTCTCAATCTCTAAAATTCAACTAATGGAATTAAAAGTATAACAACTAAACCCCAATTATCAATGTAAGAACATGATTAATATAAAGGACAAAAACCCCCAATTTTTAATATACGTAAAACGTAATCCTAACATACACCCTCGTCTAGTCGCAATGGATAACCCACGTTACCTTAGAGCGTAGAGAAGATGCTTCCGGTATGAATCCGCTAACGGTGGTTTCCTCTTCTTCTTCTTCTTCTTCTCTCTTTTCTCTCTTTTCTCTCTTTTTCTCTATTGAATTAGGCTGGTTTTTGTTTTGAAAGTGGCTGAAAATAGGTTTAGAAAAACTATTTTTAGATAGTTTGTGGAAGCGAACTATTTGGTACTCAAAGTTCTAAAAGCTAACTCTTAATCCAAAAATATAGTTTTACTACTCAAAAAATACAAATCTTTAGAAACAAATCTATTGGGTCCTTTTTATTAGTAAAATTAGTAACAGGTTTTAAAAATAAGGTTTTTCGGAATAGTTTCGGTTTTTGGCCAAAAATTAGTCGAGTGACCGGTTTTTGGTAAAATTTGTATAAAACGTTTTTGGATAAATTAAATCATGAATAAAATTACTTATAAAAATACGAGATGTTACACGTGCTAACGAAGTTTATTGTCACCTTTTTTTTATATAGTTATTGATTTCCTTCCAAAAAATAATAATGTAAGTATATAACCCAATAATGTTAAAAGTCCAAATCTTGAAAGTTCTAAGGTGTCGTTTGGAAATCAAGTGCTTTCTTAAAAAGTGATGTCTGGAAAAGTGCTGTTGAAAAGTGACTTATATAAAAAGTACTTTACAAAAAATTAGCGTCTGGTGGAAAAGTGCTTTTGATTTTTATAAGTTTTGTCTGCGTTTGATATGTATAAGTTCGAAATGACTTAATAACACAATAATTCATATACTACGAAAACACACATAAAAATATACTAATAAATTTTGTATCACTTTAAAAACCAAATATTTATAAACAATTACAAAAATAAAAAAACATCGATAAAAACATTATTGCTAAATAAATATGCAAAAACAATCTACTGCGAACAATAATTTTATTTTAAAAAACATTTTTAATAATTGTTATATGATGCAAGAATAGAATTTGCAATTGCAGCGGTGGAAAAGAATCTGATGGAGGTCATCTCCTCTTGATAAGATCTACGAAATTCAACACCACGCCGAAAAAGACACGGTAACTTTGTGTGAGAAGATAACTACTGATTTATAAATATAGAAGGGAAAATTTTAAGAATAGATTAAGGATTGAGACCCGATAAAGAGAAATTCTACCGGACGAGAGAGAAAATAGTTCTATTAGTATAAGAGAGAGTGAGAGAAAAAGGACGCACTGTATTTTCCATTTTGACTTTGTGAGTAAGTCTATTTTCAGAAGTGTCAGAAAACAACTTCTCCCAACTGGGCTTCTAATGCTCCGAACTTTTTGAAAAGTGGGTTGTTTTTACTTACCAAACACTCATAATTTTGCTAGATGGGCTTCTGGACCTAGAAAGTGTTTTCAATCTGTCCGCCAAACACACCCTAAATATTTATAGATTACAAGTAAAGAAGTCATCTATATGTTCTACTTATTCAGTTATTTATACATTTTTCTACTATTGTTGGTTAAAAATTTGTTTGCTCAGGTTTACTTTTTACTTATTTGTTTTGATTAATTTTTATAGTATGCTATTTTTGTTATAAAACTAATTTAGTTATGATTCCATTTTATAACACTTTGATACTTTTGAACGAATTATAATACAACACGTGTCAATTCAATCTAGATTCTGCAAAAAAAAATCATATTCTTGGCCATTTAGTTTTTATGTACGTAATTCGATCTCAAATACATTATCTAACCTCATGTGACCGTAGCTCAATTTACTAAAATATTTTTGACACTATCAAATCACTAATTGTTATATAAAATTCTTAATGTTAGCGTCTAGCTAGTGTACATGGCCAAGACAAGGATAAACGTTCAACCGGTTATGAGTGGAAATTTATACATTTTCGTTGAAATGATGATGATAGTTTTTATTTATTTATACATTAAAACCTTTATAAATTAACCGTAAAAATTTATTAATTTAGAAAGATATTAATTAATAGATAAATTAATAATTATTATTTTAAAAATGTTTTTATCGATTGGACAATTAATGTTCAACATGCGACAATAGCAAATTGTTTTTGACACTGCAAAATTCGTTTGATCGATAAAATTTAGATGAAACCACTATTGAGTAAGATATTTATAAACATGAGAAAATAATTGATGGTCTCGATTATTGCAATAAAATGGATATCAATAGTTGGTTGGATTACCCATATGAAAATGATACATATTCAGAGTTCCAGACCTTAGAATAATTTATGGATACCGTGTTTGGAAACAATAAAGAGGATGAAGTTGAAGATGATACAGTATCTTTAGAACTAGTCACGCGAAAATAATATTTATCACGTCTAAAACTTTTCATAATTTTTTAGTGCAGTTTGAAAAGACTACACGAGAGATTTTGAATGCAACTAGAAAAATTATGAATGAGATTCGATTAGATTTAAATTTTAGAAATAACCATTTCACTAAGTCGTCCTAATAGTATTTGTCATTTTCAAGAATTATTAATTTTTTATTTTGTGAGAACTAATATTTATATAAAGATTTTTTAAAAATTTATTAGATTATTAATTTATCGAAATTGGTGACTTTTTACATTGACCCTAGTTGGTACCGGAGAAAATTTTTATTTTAGAAAGTTTATTAATTTAGCGAGTATTAATTTAGTGAGGTTCTATTGTACAATGGCTTCCATTATCTCTTTTATTTGTAAATTGTAATTATAATCAATCGTGTAAAGATGATTTCGTATCATTTTCAGAACTAAGCCGGAGTTAGTGTTATTATAAAATGGGAGGAATTATCTAAGCAGACCTCCAATCATGTTTGAAAAAATTGAAGGTATAAATATTCATGAAATTAAATTATTATATTGTTTTATTGTTTTACAAAAGTAAAACTAATTCAAGGTCGACCAAAGCGACCTATTCTCCAAATATAATTTGTTTAATTTCTTTTTTTATGCATAAATTTATGAGTAAACCCACTATTTCATTATTAAAAAATAATCGTACACAATATTGTTAAATTTCTTCAGAATTCAACAATACACATATAGTTATGAAAAAAATATAGAGAAATAAAGTAGGGCACGAAAATATAAGGATGAATCATAAATGTTTTTTTTATGAAATCACATCATTTTGCTCTGTTTCAGCACGTACAAAAATAAGGGGAATACATTTGTTCGCTTGAATTCACCCTAACAACTTATAAAAATGAAATATTAAATTTGTTTGTCATATATGTACATTTAAGTAAGGTAATTTTGAAGCATGATGTAACCTTACGAGACCATGGGCTAGTTATTGTTTAATCATGTCATGAGAAATTAAATTAATGTATGTATGATTACTTCAACATTTTCTAACTTTTTGAGGCTGAATCCAGTCTATTTCTCGTAACTGAGAGTTAGAAGTCGCATCTCCCAAGTGCGACTCGTACTTAGGGTTACGTACCTAGGAGATTTGACATTTTCAAAATCGTTGTTGGATTTAATCAAACTCGAGTTATGAGTCACACTTCAACTAATATCGGATCCAGAAACCGAAATGATAGAAAGAAATATTTAACTAAACTAATATAAAAGATCCAATAATGGCGGAAATAATTGGCAAATACTAATATATTTTTTTACATTAAACACACAAACTTTATTAATATAATGGGACCTAACCCAGTTTACATTGATAAAGAAAACGAAAAGAAAAACCACAAACCCAGAAACTAGAGCAAAACAAAACAGCAAACTGAAAGACCAAATGACATAAGAAATGACCAAAGAAATCAAATTCGACAAATACTAAAGTAATAGAAAAACACATTAGGAGCTGTTTTCAAACCCAACACTTCAGAAAACCTTTTCCAAAATCCATGACTACCACTTGATCCCAAAATTGAAAGGGTTCAAACTTTGAATTTACCAAATGCAGAATCCAACCAGACTTAAAAACCACTTCAAAGCAAACAGCTATAAAAACCCATACAAACTGCCCAAACACCACCACAAAATCAAAAAACACAACTATTAACAGATACCACTACTACTTAACAGTTGCTTGTGTAACGCCTAAATTTTGGAATTTATTTTTGTTATAACGCCTAGAGTTTACGGAGTTGTTGCGTGTCTTTTATTATTTATGATATTGTATATAGGTGTTTACCTGAGTTGAGTTTTGTAGATGTTATGGAGTTGTTGAGGTAGAAGCATGTCTGCTTAGTTTACCTTATTTTCTTTTATGTTGCAGCCGCTTCTTTTACATTGTTGTCTTTCATTTTGTTAGATATTGTATACAGGCGGTTACTTTTACATGTTGTGCATTATCTGAAGTTTATCTCATTTGAGTTATGGAGTTGTTACAGGTTGTGAACCCTGCATATGTTATTTCTTGAATTATGACACGAATTGTACATTTAGAATTTTTAGGCCTTGTTTATAGAAGTTTATAATTCCTGGATATAGTTGTTTAGAAAGAAAATTTCGGGACGAAATTCTTTTAAGGAGGGTTAGTTGTAACATCCCGTATTTTTATAAGTGTTTTTAATTAGGAATTAATTTTACCAAAAACCGGTCACTCGACTAATTTTTAGCCAAAAACCGAAACTCTTCCAAAAAGCTTTATTTTAAAAACCTATTACTAATTTTATAAATAAAAAGGACCCAATAGTTTTGTTTCTAAAGATTTGTTATTTTTTAGTAAAACAATATTTTTGGATTAAGAGTTAGCTTTTAGAAGTTTGGGGACCAAATAGTTCGCTTCCACAAACTTTGTAAAAACAGTTTTTCTATACCTAAAATCAGCCCACTTTTCAATTCTTTAAACCTAAAAATCAGCCAAGAGAGAAAAGAGAAGAAGAAGAAGAAGAGGAAGCCACCATTAGCGGGTTCATACCGGAAGCATCTCCACTACGTTCTAAGGTAACGGGGGTTATCCATTGCGACTAGACGAGGGTGTATGTTAGGATTAGGTCTTACGGTTATTTTAAATTGGGGGTTTTTGCCTTTTATCCTAAATATGTTCTTAATTTGTTAATTGGGTTTATTTGTTGTATGTTTTATTCACTTAATTGAATGGGAGAAATTGATGAGTTAATTATGTTAATTTCGGATTAATGAGATTATGGATGAGTTTGCATGTTTTATGCATTGACTATGTAATTATGTAATTATTGATGGAATTGGATGAATTTATGTTGAATAATGGTGAGTTGTAGTTTATGCATACAAGGTGTTTGTTAAAATGCCTGAAAGTGATTTTATGTTGTTATAGCGTTTGGCTAGTTGTGAATTTAGTGCATGTGGTTATGTGTTATGTTGTATTACGTTAAGTGACGTATGAGATGGTGTTATTTGAATAGTATAATATTATTGGCCGAGGCCTTAATATTTATACGTATGAGATTGTGTTAATTGGATGATTTTATATTATTGGCCGAGGCCTTGTGAATTAGTTGTAGTGGCAATGGTCTCTGTCTCTTCCTAATTCTGGGGACAGAAGACGGCCGAGGGGATAGGGAATGACTCGTCTTACGGACTGGGGCGAGTGGCGTTAGAGGTCCCAGTGTGCACTATATTTACTTTTATATTCGCAATGGTCTATGTCTCTCCCTAATTCCGGGGGCATAAGACGGCCGAAGGGATAGGGAATGACTCGTCTTATGGACTGGGATGAGTGGCGTGAGAGGTCCAAGTGAGCACTATAAATCTACTTTTATGTTGCAATGGTCTCTGTCTCTCCCTAATTCTGGGGACAGAAGACGGCCGAAGGGATAGGGAATGACCTACCTTACGGACTGGGGTAGGTGGCGTGAGAGATCCATGTATATTGTTGATGTGAATTTAATTTATTTAATTTATCGTAGTTGTAGAATGTCATTATCTTTCTTCTTATACGTCGATTATCGTAATTGTAGAATTTGTGAGCTCTTACATTTATGAGATGGAGTGACGGTGTTGTGGTGTTGTCCCGTCTAGTTATGTGCGTGGGACTCACCGTTACAATTTTGTCTTTCAGGTACATTATAGGTTGCCACATTTGGATAGGAGCTATCGCAATGCATGACATGGGTTTGGGGCTTTCGCTTTATTTTTACTTATAGCACTTTTGAGGTTGTAGCCTACGGGCAATTTACATTCGTTTATTTTCTTTTATAAATCTGTCAAAACTATCTCGTCTTGTAGCCGCGTTTGGCAAACACTTTTATTTATTGTTTAATTGTTCCTTTAAGCTCGCAAGAGTTTTCTTTTAAAAATTTTTAATTTCGTACCAACAGATTCTATTTTCTTTGTTTTAAAAAGGTCATGCCTCGATATCCGTGTTCTATCGATTTTGGGGCGTGACAGCTTGAACTTGGCCTGTTACCCTTCTCATTCTTCAACTTTTTGATTTTTTTCTTGAGTTTTTTATTTTTCTTCTTGATTTTCTCCATCTCATTTTCCATATTTTCCCTTATCTTAGATTCCACCAGGCTAAGGGCCTCAAGCTGATATACCATTTGAACAGACCCATGCAAATTAATATTAGCATGTCTTAACTCTTCCATTTCTTGCTCATTTTCTTTTACCTTCCTTTCCAACTCAATGATTGTTAAACGCTGAATATAATTTATTTCCTCCATAGAGAGGGTCAGAAAAGTATTTGGGTCTAGAAGGCTTTATGAGGGAAGAATTTTAAGAGATGTATATAGGAGACAAAGAAAGCTTAAACATATTGACAAATACTAGCTAATACAAGAAGATACAAATTTAATGAGAAAACAATTTATGTACACCCCAAACTGTTGGTTTCCGTGTACGAAATAACAATTAAACAATAATAAAGGACTAAAAAGAAATAATCAAAAACCAGTGTAATCTTTATTAATTCAGAATTGAAACTGAAATTACAGATTACAACATGTATGTACTGAATAGAAATTAAAGCAAATGTTATTCAAATTATTATCAATTAATAATCTGATGTACTGAATTGCAATAAATAGAAAATGTCGGACTGGAAAGTATAAACTTAACAGCCGGACTGTTCTGATTGAAATATAAATTACAGGACTGAATTGAAACTATTCTAATTATAGAATTGAATTACAGAATATAAACAGTACTTTAAATAAATTACATAAAGATAAAGACATAATATAAATATTACAGCTAAGTACAGCAAATTAAAATACTGAATAGAAAAGACAGAAATGTAAATTATTGAATTTTAAAATACTGAAATGGAAAAAGACAGAAAAAATTAAAAAACGAGACGACTGTTAGACAGTCTGCCCTTAACCGATATTCGCCCAACCACCTTAAGGTTTTTGGTTGCGTTGGCGCTTCGATCCCAAGGTATAACGTCTCGAATGACTCGCCAGAAACTGGCGACAAGTCAAGGTCGAGGTGTTGGTGGGTGGTTCTCTCTCTTTCTAATATGCTATGGAAAAATATGTTGTTTTCAGAATGTGTAAAAGTGTGTTTAGAGAGTGGGGGAGAGCTGCCTACTTATAGACTAAGCTGAAATCTCAGACTTTCTTGAAACCGGAACCGGAACAAGTCCCGAGTCCCGAGACCCGTGCCCGTACAGGAGCCAGAGCCCGAGACAGAGCGAGCGCGCACGTGTGTGGTACACTAGCCTACACACACACCTATGAGGCTACACATTATTACCACTCTCTAGTGGTGAATATGTATATAAACTATTAAAAATAGTTTTTCCTCTTTGATGTGGGATAATCATTTGTGTGGCTTTCCCATCCATTTAATTTCCCACTTCCTCTCCCAAAATTTCAGATTTCGTCTCTCCATGGTGCAATTTCGGAGCCAATTTCCATTCACACCCATTCACCAAATAGGTCATGCGATATACCGTTTCGAAGCTTGTCAAACAAGCTACTCAAACCATTTGAGTACGGAGTCTAAACTTTAGATTCTTCGCATGGAATTTGACCAAACTTTTGGACTCGTGACCAATTCGGAAAACACCATGATTCACCGAATTATTTCAAATGAAAACCTAAATGATTCAAAGAAGGGAAATTGAATTCAACTATGGTTAATTTTCCCTTTGGGTATAATCTGTTTGGGTATATAATTTAATTTACCCTTTGGGCGTAAAACTAGAATATACAATTTAATAAGAAATTTGTTTGGGTATAATCTGCAAATCATAAAACTAGAAATAAAATTAATGACAAATTTGTTTAAGTACCAATTAAAGCATGTCTAGATTCATTCGATTTTTGTTAATGATAACATAACCGATACATATTAGCATTTAATACTCATAAGTAGAACTACTATTTTTATTAAACATGTCATGGGTTTGGAAAGTAAATTAATCCTTAACGCATAACCGGGGGCACTCGATCGTTAGCCAAACCGGAGGATGATGAGAAGGAGCCGTAGATCTTTATATAAGATCAACAAGTACGCATTCTACATAAACTATTAAACCACCAAATAAATAAATTGTTCTCTTATTTCAAAAAAAAAAAAAAAACTTGTTCTCTATGTGTATATGTACTATATTTCTAAATTTTAGAGATGTTGCCATAAGATTAGGTCTGATGAAGACATTTGCTGATAATTCTGGTACATTCCTCTCTCTGTATTCTGAAATTTTCTTCTATTTTTGCCAAGTTACTATAATCTTAAGACCATTTTTATATTATAGGTACTTTTACAAAATAAAATATAAAATATCTTTGACTTTCTGAATATGCCAAAATAGTTGGTTCTTCTTAGAAACTGTACCAAATTAGAGTTCTATCTCATAACTTGAGAATTTTTTCTAGCGATTATATGGGTTTCCAAAGAACACTTTGGAAATGATTCCATTTGATTATGGTACTTATTCTCTTGTAAGTAACCTAATATACATAATTCGCTTGTAGGGATGTTGAAATCCTTGAAATTTTAAAAATGTAACATGCGTGCGCTAATATGCAATTTATTTTTTATGTTGTTACATATTTAATGTAATTTGGTTTTGCATAATTACAGTCTATTTGAAGTTGTTCAAAAGCGTACTGAAAAAGGTAGAAGAGAGTGGTGGGAATAGGTTACAAACATCATTATTCATAACATTTCAGAATGTCCAAGCGTTCATTGAAATGGAGACGAAGGAAGGGAGGAGTGATACTCCATCATACAAAGTTTGCGAGGAGAAATACGTTTAAGGATGTCAATGATGAGCTCCGATGGGAGAAGGGTGAACTTCCTTGAGCGACTCATAATTTTTAGGGAGAGAGAGATTGCGTTTGTGTGTCTTTTCATATTAAGTAACTTATCTATTTTTAATTTAATTTTATAATATGTTAGTTATTATGACCAGTTAGTTCATTTATTGAAAGGTGAAATAAACTTTCTTATTCGGTTTTACTGTTTTGACAACTAACACTTTTATTTTTATCAATTTTGATTCCTAATCTAACATTTTTTTTCCAATTAAATGTCCGACAACAATAAATTTATTCTAACTATATCTCACATCACGATCAATTTTGTAAGGACTTTGAAAAAATAACACTCATCGTTTCTAAGGATATAGGTCGTTACCAAGATTATGTCGTTTTATTTAATTCACATTTCTCTTATCGAATGACATAAATTGATAACCAAACATGAAAACACTAAATAATTGTCGAAGTAAAATGGTAAACATCAATAGGTTTCGGTAGAAAATTTAATTTTTTTCCAATTGTTGATATCCCCAATATTTAAATTTATTAAAATCATTCAATTTGTTACCATTTGTTCACATGCCCGATTTAGTCTCGTTATTACTTTTCATGATCAATAGTTCAAAATAAAATATTGGAGCATACGGTAACTTTGTTAACACGACTTTAACTCTTATTAAGGTTAATGCTGTAAATGAAACAAGTCATTAACGAACAAACTCGTGTTTTTGAATGAGTAAAGACTGAACTTGTGTTTGTTACCCAAATTATATATAGGAGACAAAGAAAGCTTAAAGGTATTGGCAAATACTAGCTAATATAAGAAGATATAAATTTAATGAAAAAATAATTTATGTACACCCAACAAACAACATGTCTAAATTCACCGAATTATTTCAAAAGAAAACCTAAATGATTGAAAGAACGGAAATTGAATTCAACTATGGTGAATTTACCATTTGGGTATAATCTGTTTGGGTATATAATTTAATATACAATTTAATTTATCCTTTGGGTATATAATTTAATATATTAAATTTATCATTTGGGTGAAAAGGAGCAGTATATCTCCATATTTCTCACGTACATTATAACAAATTTAAGAATTATTTATAATATTTTTTAGAGATAATCAAATTTTGTTTACAAATGTTAACTTTTCAGGACAAAATTAATGTTTTACACAAAAAAATATTGTCCGCAAATCAAACTTTTAGGAACATAATTTTTCAAATTATGTGTCTAAAATTTAGATTTGTGGACAAAAAATTTATTTTTTTGTCTAAAAGATTAGTTTTGTCCCAAAAATTTACCATTTGAAAACAAAATTTGATTCTCTCTAACAAAAATTGTCTATAATTCTTAACTTCGTTACAGTGGAACATAAACCTATTAAACCAACATAATTTATTCTCTTTCTCTACATCCATATATAGTATATACTTCTATATTTCTAAACTTTAGTGATGTTGTCATAACCACCGTTTTCATATTACGAACTTCTACAAAATAGAAGGAAAAAATAAACAAATCATAAAATAAGGCTAACTAGGGAATGATATTTTTATTAAGAAATATTGTAAGTTTCAAACCCATGAATGTCTCTATCCATTGGATTACTTTAATTCAACTTTAATTCAACCCAAGAATATGATTTACTAATCCTAAAACTAGAAAATGGAATTAAATGTCATTGGTAATATTTCTTATTTTGTACAATGAAAGGGCCATAAGACACTATAAATTCTACAACACACGTTGAACACAGCCTAACCCAACAAACAAGTTTCTCTCTCTCTCTCTCTCTATATATAATACACAAATAGATAGTTATATATAGCTGATGTTGCTATAAGCCAAGCTCTGATGGGCACCATGAGCAAAAGTTCCAGTACATTCTCTGATCGCTTCCGATACGATCATGAGCTTTGTCTAAATCCCCTGATGTGTATGTTTTTCTCTTCTTTTGATATGTGTCTTGATCCGATTTTTCCTTTGCATTTTCAACCAAATTGCTTACAGTTCATTTTCATTTTGGTGGAGACACTACACCAAAATGAGCAACTTGGAACACTTCTGCGTTTTAGAAGCGAGACAAGCTTAATTACTTACACTTCTGCTTTTTAATTATTAAATCACAAATTAATACATTAATTGATTTTCAATGCTTTTATTTGATATTTTGTATTTTATTGCAGCTTCCGGTAGGCAGAATTCTCTTTTTCCTAGACTAGTTGTAACACTACAGCAATCATCATTCATCACATACTTTAAGACAGATATTGTTCTTTTGCTCCTATTTGTTTAACTTAAATTGGCTTTGCATATTTACAGTCTCTTAGAAGCTGTTCAAAAGTGTACTGGAAAAGTTAGATGAGAGCGGTAGAAATAGATTAAGAAGATCGCTATTCATAACATTTCAGATATGGCGCCCATCACAAGTGACACAATTAAAGGTAACTTTGTTTAGAAAAATTCTGAATTTTTTAGTTTTTAACAGAAATTTATATTGATGGAGAAATATATTTACAACTCCCAAACCTTTTGAGTTACAAACAACCCAAAAGGCCTTAAACTATAAAAAAAAAAAAACTAGAAATCTTAAAACACATGCTGCAGTTTCTAAAAGCTACCAAGACAATTGGGTAGGCTTGAAATCTAAAACACATATCCTCCAACTACTACTAAGACAATTGTAAAATCTGAAATTACATAACACATGGGGTTCACCAAGCTATATTTTGACTTTTCTGCACAAACACTCATATCCTCTTCTTACCGTACGTAAAAAAAACTTGTATCAAAACCTTACTTGGACCCTTTATCCCCGAGTGGCCATAGTGAAGGGATATGAAATTTCTCCTTCTTCTTCACTTTTAAATCCCTGTCCGAGTGAAAGCCTTACTCATCCGATGAAAAAGCCTCAGAATCATTATGAAAAGAGGAATCTAAGTGGTAGTCTCCCATTATATTTTCCGAAAAGCTAGTGTACTTGTGGTGACTATAAAGAGGGCTTGCTACCCACTTGAATTGCTTTGGCTTTTTTTTTCTTTTTCTTTTCTCTCTTTTTAGATGATTTAGTAATAGGAGCCACACCATTATTACCATTTTTAGGAGTGATATTTTCACTGCCCTTTACAACCTCAGAACCATTCAATTTTGCTTTAGGCGTAAAAGCAATAGCATTGGGGGAAAGATTTGATAAAGAAGGGTCGGCCGCCCCAATCTCTAACTGAGTATTGGTTTTAGTACTTTCCACATCTAATTGAGCATTATAACCAAAAACTAAAAGTTTATCATTCATATTCTTAGCAGATTCAAAACATTGATATCATTTGTGCAACCAACAAAAGATTCCTTACTATTTTCATTACCCCTATCAACATTAACATTCTCAACTTCAGCTTCCATGAGGGATCCAAAAGAATTTTATTTAGAGTCACTACTCCGCACGACGGAATTCTTAGTTTACCACAAGCTACATTAAGGACCGGTTCCTCCTCTGTTGAAGCTACCATAGTATTGACATTTTCATCATCACTTTTCTTTACACTACTCTCATTGAAATTCATCACACCAGGTAATACACTTTTGTTACTTTCCAAAGCTGTCAACTTCTTTTCTGTTTGAGCCTTAGGCATATAAACTTGAGACTTTGCTACATTTTTGGGCAAATTACGAGAGTAGTTGTCTGAAATAGTCTCAAATTTTTCATTGACCTTTTCTACACTTTTATTAATGTATCAGAATTTCCCCTAAATCCAATTTACTATGCTCCAATTCCCTCTGTATGGTAGGATTTCCGGTTAAAATTGATGCGTAAGTAGTATTCCCCCCTTGAATTGAAGTAGAGATCAACGGATTTGTCATAGTATGAACCCTAATTTTATATCCCCAGTTCACCGAAGAGGATGCTTTGAGTAACAAAAGGCCCTAAAAATATTATGATATGTGTATGAATCGATGTGTATTTAAAAAAAAATATACACAACGGTTTATACTATCATTTCTTTGCCTTCTCTCTAAACTTCTTCACAATTCTTCTAAACCTAGCCGCCACCAAATCACCACCAACCACCCCCCCCCCACACCAACCACCCCCCCTCTCTCTTTATTCAGTCACCCACTCCCTTCTTTCACCTAGATCTAAGAAAATTCCACTTTTATCTTGAAGCTATATAAGTTGACGCCAGCTATGGGGTGGGGGAGGGCTTTTCTCCCTCCTCCGCCCCTAGGCTCTCTCGGGGTCCTGTTTTCTTCTCTTTTTTTACCGTATTTTTTTCCCCTTTCTTCTCGCTCCTTTCTTATTCTCCACCTTCACTGCTGAGCTTCTCCCTTCGGGGGAATAGATCTAACCCTCCCTGCCCCTCCGATCCCGTGCAAGCCTTGTATGGTTCCGAATTAGATGGGGTGTGGTAGTGTTAGACTCAGTAGCGGATTTATTCGGTATCGGGTCAGGTTTATAGCATAGTCGGAGTCTTCCTCGATTTGGTGGTTTGTGAATCACAAGTTTAGATCCGATAGTTTGAGTTTTGGTTTGTGTGTCACTCCAAGGAGCCCCGAGGGGTTATCCAACCAACATTAGACTTGTTATACCATTGGGTATGGTTTTCTTATTGTATTAATATAACACTCCAAATTATGTTACAATTAATTTTCTTCTTTTTAACGGAAAATTAGATTTGTTGTCAATCTATTCTTGGTTCAATCATAAACAGACCAAACTTAAGAAAATCCAACAAAAATAGGACAACAAACCAACACGATAGCGTGATTGTTTTCTATAGGAAACATGTGCCACCGATAATATCTTTCATTCTTTTCTTTTCCAAGATGGAAAAGGATTGTACCATCAATATTGATCACTAAAGCCATGTTCGAAGGTCATCACCTTCTTCTTTTTTTGGAAAACTTAATATTTAATACATATGCTTAACGACTAAACTACCGAATACCCGATTTTGTATATTTTTCTTAAGAATTCGTACATATCAATGTAGCATCGTTGAGAATCGATGAAAAACACAAGAAAAATAAAAAATACAACATCATTGCACAATATCCATACATAATTTTAATAACAGGTGTTAACACTGAATCTTTGATAATTAAATCTCCAACTATAAACTAATGACTATTTTTTTTCGTTCTTCTTATTCTTATCATTACCATGAATATTATGTACATCAAACTTAGAAGACTACAATAATTCCTTTCTTTACTGATGGTAGAGTATATATGTTTAGTAATACATGGTTTAACTTCATAATTTTTGGGCATGTAGCTGTACTTGA
This sequence comes from Primula vulgaris, assembly GCA_963920805.1. Taxonomy (NCBI): domain Eukaryota; kingdom Viridiplantae; phylum Streptophyta; class Magnoliopsida; order Ericales; family Primulaceae; genus Primula; species Primula vulgaris. Next base: position 13,266,320 of record OY987219.1, read on the forward strand.
GTGTGCCTTTAATATAATCGTGCAATACTTACCAAAGAGAAAAACTTACTGTATAACAATGTATGTAGGGAATACCTTTTATTAGGGTTTGAGAGTCGCATAATCTTATAGTGAAGAGGGTTCGATCCAACCACTGCTATCCCAACCTTTACAGTAAAAAATCGTATCTTAAGATTAGGCAACGCCACACATTGTTCAGTAGTCAGTTTGCATACGAAAAAACACTCTTTCCTACACTCATCGCTTTTAAAGCATAGTATTCCTTGTTATCTAGAAGCCACGATAGCATAATTTCTCCTTGATGCGGTTGGTAGAAAACCAAAGGATATATCCTTGTTTGAAACATTTGTATTAACGAATTCACTGATTTCTTTTTTATAGTCTTGAATAAAATAACCGGAAATAGTACCTGTTCGTTCAGAGTGAGTTAAAGTGAAATAAGAGTCAAATGAAATATCATTCCATTCCTTTCATACAGTTTTGCATAAATCTAATTTTTTTTATATCTATACGACTTAGAATTTCGTAAGCAATGTCGCAGTTTAATTCTTTTATATGATTTAACGGCGGCATTGCTTACGAAATTCTAAGCCGTACAGATATTAAAAACAATTACTCCCTCCGTTCCCAATTAATTGTCCACTACGAAACTACGTGTAATTTTGACCGACCAATAACTTGTATCAAAATTGTCGGAATGAAATTTTTTAAAAGTTAATCATATAGTTCAAACATTAAATTATATGATTCAATTTTGAAAATTTCCATTTCGACAATTTTGATACATGGTATAAGGCGGTCAAAATTGCACGTAATTTTGTATAGCACAATTAATTAGGAACGGGGGGAGTAGATTTATGCAAAACTGTATGCAAAGAATGGAATGATATTTCATTTGAGTCCAATTTCACTTCAACTCACTGCGAACGAACAGGTACTATTTCCGGTTATTTTTTTCAAAACTATTAAAAAAAGCCAATGAATTCTTTGATACAAAGGATTCGAACAAGGATATATCTTTTGTCTTTTCTACCAATCGCATTAAGGAGAAATTCTGCTTCAAAAGTGACTTCTACAAAACGAGGAATGCTATGCTTCAAAAGTGATGAGTGCAGGAAATTTTTTTCGTATGCAAACCAACTACTCAACTATGGATGGTGTTGCCTAATCCGAAGATGGGATTTTTTACTGTAAAGGTTGGGATAGCAGTGGTTGGATCGGACCCTATTCCCTATAAGATTATGCGACTCTCAAACCCTAATAAAATGTATGCATTACATGCAGTGTTATACACTAAGTTTTTCTCGTTGGTTCGTATGGGTGGGCAAAAAATCCGCAAAATCAACATGTAACCCAATCCGTACGGATTAGGACGGGTTGAGTGTCCAAAAAAAATCAATCCGCACCGCCCCAATCCGCTATATATTTTGCGGGTTGGGTTAGGGTTGAGGTTTCAAACCGCGGGTTAATCCGCTCCAACCCGTTTCAACCGGCAATATATATATATATACATTTAGTGTATTTTAAGATACCAACTTTCCATCCTTTTTATATTTTAGTTTTGTTACATGTTTGCGAATGTATTTTGATTGTTTTAATTTGTATTTTTATTTGAAAAATTCAATTTATTTTAAAATTTAGGTTAATTATGCAAAATATGAAAAATAAAATAACAAAATGAAAATTTAAGAATCATTCTAAATCCAACCCGCAATTTATTTTGCGGGTTGGGTTGGGGTTTTAATTGTAACGGGTTAGGTTGAGATTTAAATTTTACCAACCCGCCCCAATCCGCCCCGCCATTTATTTTATAGGTTGGGTTAGAATTGAGATCAATCCTCTACAATCCGCCTCGTGCCCATCCCTGTTGGTTCATGTTGCACGATTATATTAAAGACAAATTCAAGTACCATGCACAAAAATTATGAATATTTTACTAAACCATGTATTACTAAACATATATATTTTACCATCACTAAAGAAATGTATTATCATAGTCTTCTAAGCATGATATACATAGTCAACCCATCAATATTAATCCCACATGACTTGTAGATAGATTATGTCATGTATATAAGTGTATTGCTCTCCTTACTTACTAGAAGACATTTTATAAGGTTCAATAGACCCTAATACAAATTTGAGTTAATCCATGTGTCACTACTAATTTCATGTCCTTTTTGGTTTCATCGATGAAAAAAATGTATTTTTGCATTGTTTTCCAAGCATCTAATCATTCTCAAACAAGAAACTGACTTTATATCACAATTGCAACTACATTACAAAAAGTTACCGGAAATTAAAGAATTCAATCTTGTCAAAACCTTGTTGTCGGATGTAATTGAGAAAGAACGAGGAAGATGGTGAACTAGTCGGGTAGAGATGGCGAGAAACAAAAGAAACTCACATAGTCACATGCAAAAATACTTCGGGGAAAACATATAATCTGTATGTGTAACAATACATAATACAATTCAATGATGATGTGGATCAGGTCCTCCTGGGCTTGTTCGCAGAGTGGGAACCTATGAGCTACTTGCGTAATTATCTCCTTGAACTTTTCTTCTAAACTGCACTTCAAATATTTGTCTCACAACCCTAATTGGCTTAGTTACTATTCGAGTTGTGTCTGTAGGATGAAAAATTAGTATTACAAAGAAAGTGTATACAAAAAAATTCAAGATAGTCTTAGCTACGTTCTAGGTACCAAGGTATGAAGGAGAATTATTTATAAAAGTTAGAAGTTTGTCTTTTTTCCTGTAAAGCAAGCTTTTTATTATTAACCCATTCATAAAGGCAAAACTAGACTAGGTATTAACCATAATAATTTTAATACCAACATTAAGTGGACTAATTTGTATGTGACTATGTGTGCATCCATTAGTCTCTCCCATTTTGAGGCATTTGGTCTAACGATAGATGTGTTCTTCCATACCATGCGATCATTACTGTTGGTAAGTCCTTGAATGCTCTCTTTAAATAATTAATTCTGATTTACTGAAAAATGCTTTGCTATTTCCAATCTGTTCCAGCTACCAATAGTTAGTTCAAAGTTTATTAGACGTTTTTTATTGGGTAAGTGTATAGTATAAAACAAAAAATGAAACCTAAATCAGATATACAACGAAACTCGAAAAACACAATCCAAAGCAACAAGCTGCTCGGACGACAATACAACCCCAGGCAACAATGCCTGGTACAACAAGACTAGTGATAACAATAAGCTACATAATCAACACAATACTAACAATGACTACAAAGTGTCTAATCTGAGAGATCTAACTCACTGATCAAATATACAACATAAAAGCTAATTATATTCAGCTAAACAAGTCTAGTAATCCACTCACCCGATATCAGTTAACAGAAATAATCAACTCGATGAAATTCAAATTTCATCCCAGATATTTGAATTACAATTCATCCATATGAGTCTTACCATGTAACATAAGAGCACCAGAAGTCATATCGCAGCCCTAACTCTGCACGAAAGAATACATGTGTCAAAAAATGTAGCATCACTATAATATTCACACCTTGTTGAATAACCCAAGCCAAACAAAGTAATTAGGCCTTTCCCCTATACACGGGTCGAATAACCCATACTTATTAGACGTTTTCTTTACTGTCTTTACTTTTTGATGATTTTATTCCTTTGTTTCTTACCTCTTTTGTTCCAAGAGTTGAAATTCGAAACTTCGATAGTTGTGGATTTAGTTCTTTATATAGGAGTAAATCCCTTTCTGTGATTATTTATTTCACTATTATCATTAAGTATGTTGAGCATGGACAACATTGTATATTCAGAAATGACAACCAGTGTCAGCAACATTTATTGTGACGGAATCCGTTTTCTTTTAAATAACTATCAATGAAAACTATGTGGACCAAAAAGCATTGGTAAAAACTAAAAGACCATTCACATAGTTCATCCTTTGGCTTGGGTTGACATTAGTCTAGAAATATTTCTACATTAGACGTGATATGTGATTTTAGGTCGCACTACGTCACTTTCTTATCGAGCCTGTGACTCAGCTAGAAAAATTGAACAATTTAGTAATCAAGTGAGAAAAATGAGGTAATCTGAATTGTGGAGAATGGTCGGCGTATAAAGAATTTAGTGCTGACTTGGAAAACGACATATATTGGGTGGGAAAATATTTTATTTCGAATAGACGAATCACTATTCTAGATAGCCTATAGTTTTATCCATAGACTAATCCATGAGTAAGCAAAATTTTATTTTTACTTTACTATAAAATAGGAATGATATATGAAAGATAAATAGAAGATTAAACTTTTATCTTTTCCGTCCTTCACCTCTTTGCTATGAGATAGCTAGATAAGCACGAAAGTATAAGGTTACAAGTTACAACCATTTTTACTAAATGACTCCATTTAACTTAAATGAAAAAAGTGATAAATTTCAAAATGATAAATTTCCAGTATAAGGTTACAAGTTGCAACCATCTCGTTCTGGTTCTGGTTCTGTTTTCAAGAAAGTCTAAGAGTCTTGGATAATAACAAAACAGCCCCTAAAAATTCCAGTAACCTTGTAACTGATGCAATTAAATGAGAATAATTGCATCGTTAATTCAGAAGTTTCGATTGCTGAATTAAGTGACCATTATGGCTGAGATTTCAGCTCAACCTATAAGTAGGCAGCTCTCCCCCAATCTCTAAACACATTTTTACATTCTGAAAGAACAGCATACATAATTTTCCCATAGCATACTAGAAAGAGAGAAAATCATCCACCAACGTCTCGACCTTGACTCGTCACCAATTTTCGGCGAGTCATCCGAGACGTTGTAATTTGGGATCGAAACACCAACGCAACAAGAAACATAACGTGGTTGGGCGAATATCGGTTAAGGACAGACTGTCTAACAGTCGCCTCGTCTTTTTATTTCTGTCATTTAAATACTGCAATTTATAATCTGTCATTTAAATTTTGCAATTTATATTCTGTCTTTTCAATTCTGCAATTTTATTTCAGTATTTTAATTTGTTGTAGTTAGCTGTAATTTTCAATTCTGTTTTTTATCTTTTTGTAATTTCTTTAAATTACTGTTTCAGTTCTATAATTTCATTTCTGCAATTTAATTTCTGTAATTAGAATAGTTTCATTTCAGTCATGTAATTTAAATTTCAATCAGAACAATCCGGCTGTTAAGTTTATACTTTCCAATCTGGCAGTTTCTATTTATTACAATTCAGTACATCAGATTATTAATTAATAATAATCTGACTAACGTTTGTTTTAATTACTATTCAGTCCATACATGTTGTAATTTGTAATTTCAGTTTCAATTCTGAATTAATAAAGATTACACTGATTTTTCTTTATTCTTTTTAGTCCTTTATTATTTGTTAATTGTTATTTCGTACACGAAAATAAACAATAGCCACTTTTAAAAAATAAAATATCTTTGACTTTCTGAATATGCCAAATTACTTGGTTTTTCTTAGAAAATGTACCAAACTTGAGTTCCATCTTATAACTTGAGAATTTTTTCTAGCGATCACATGGGTTTTCAAAGAACACTTTGGAAATGATTCCATTTGATTCTGGTACTTATTCTCTTGTAAGTAACCTAATATACATAATTCACTTATAGGCATGTTGAAATCCTTAAAATTTTAGAAATGTAACATAGTCTAATATGTAATTTCTTTTTTATGCTGTTACATATTTAAAGTAATTTGGTTTTGCATAATTACAGGCTATTTGAAGTTGTTCAAAAGCGTAATGGAAAAGGTAGATGAGAAGGATGGGAATAAGTTACAAAGATCATTATTCATAGCATTCCAGAATGTCCACGAGTTCATTGAAATGGAGACGAATGAAGGAAGGAGTGACACTCCATCATACAAAGTTCGCGAGGAGAAAGATGTTTAAGGATGTAAATGATGAGCTCCGGTGGGAGAAGAGTGAACATGCTTGAGTGACTCATAGTTTTTAGGGAAGGAGAGAGAGATTGCGTCTGTCTGTGTTATGTGTCTTTTCATATTGAGTAACTTATCTATCTTTAATTTAATTTTATAGTTTGTTAATTATTATGACCAGTTAGTTCATTTATTGAAAGGTGGAATAAATTTTCTTATTCCGTTTTACTGTTTTGGCAGGTAACGCTTTTATTTTTATCAATTTGGATGCCTAATCTAACATTTTTTTTCCAATAAAAGGTCCAACAAAAATAAATTCATTCTAACTATATCTCACTTCATGATCAATTTTGTAAGGACGTTGACAAAATAACACTCATCATTTTTAAGGACATAGGTCGTTACCAAGATTATGTTGTTTTATTTAATTGACATTCCTCTTATTGAATGACATAAATTGATATCCAAACACGAAAACACTTAATAGTTGTCGAAGAAAAATGGTAAACATCAAAAGGTTTCGGTAAAAAAATTGATTTTTTTTCCAATGGTTGATATCCCCAATCTTTAAATTTATTAAAATCATTCAATTTGTTACCATTTGTTCACATGCCCGATCTAGTCTCGTTATTACTTTTCATGATCAATAGTTCAAAATAAAATATTGGAGCACACGACAACTTTGTTAATACGACTTTAACTCTTATTAAGTTTAAGGCTGTAAATGAACCAAGTCATTAACGAACAAAATCGTGTTTGAATGAGTAAAGACCGGACTCGTGTTCATTACCAAAATTATATATAGGAGAGAAAGAAAACTTAAAGATATTGACAACTACTAGCTAATATAAGAAGATATAAATATAATGAGAAAACAATTTATGTAAACCCAACAAAGAACATGTCTTAATTCACCGAATTATTTCAAATGAAAACCTAAATGATTGCAAAAAGGGAAATTGAATTCAACTATGGTTAATTTACCATTTGGGTATAATCTGTTTGGGTATATAATCTATCATTTGGTTATATAATTTAATATACAATTTAATTTACCATTTGGGTGTAAAAGTAGAATATACAATTTAATAAGAAATTTGTTTGGGTATAATCTACAAATCATAAAACAAGAAATAAAATTAATGAGAAATTTGTTAAGTACCAATTAAAGCTTGCCTATGTTTATTGGATTTCTTTTAATGGATACCTAAATGATACAAGAAGAGAATTTCAATTCAACTACGTACGGACTCTTAACAGATGAGGACATGTTTTGCAAATAAACATTACTGCCAATGATAACATTTCTTCTATATATTTAATGTCATGTATAACATTTTCCTTTGAGGATGATGAGAAGGGGCCGTAGGTCTCTATATAAGATCAACAAGTATGCATTCTACATAAAGCTATTAAACCACCAAATAAATAACTTGTTCTCTTATTTCAAGAAGAAAAAAAAAGTTGTTGTCTCTTTTGTCTCTACATATGTACTAGATATCTAAATTTTAGAGATGTTACCATAAGACTAGGTCTGATGAAGGCATTTACTAATAATTCTGGTACATTCCTCTGTCTGTATTCTGAAATTTTCCAATTTTTTTGCCAAGTTGCTATGACTTTAAGACCATTTTTATACTATAGGTACTTTTACAAAATAATTTATAAAATATCTTTGACTTTATGAATATACCAAAGTACTTAGTTTTTCTTAGAAACTGTACCAAACTTGAGTTCCATCTTATAACTTGAGAATTTTTTCTAGCGATCACATGGGTTTTCAAAGAACACTTTGGAAATGATTCCATTTGATTCTGGTACTTATTCTCTTGTAAGTAACCTAATATACATAATTCACTTATAGGCATGTTGAAATCCTTAAAATTTTAGAAATGTAACATAGTCTAATATGTAATTTCTTTTTTATGCTGTTACATATTTAAAGTAATTTGGTTTTGCATAATTACAGGCTATTTGAAGTTGTTCAAAAGCGTAATGGAAAAGGTAGATGAGAAGGATGGGAATAAGTTACAAAGATCATTATTCATAGCATTCCAGAATGTCCACGAGTTCATTGAAATGGAGACGAATGAAGGAAGGAGTGACACTCCATCATACAAAGTTCGCGAGGAGAAAGATGTTTAAGGATGTAAATGATGAGCTCCGGTGGGAGAAGAGTGAACATGCTTGAGTGACTCATAGTTTTTAGGGAAGGAGAGAGAGATTGCGTCTGTCTGTGTTATGTGTCTTTTCATATTGAGTAACTTATCTATCTTTAATTTAATTTTATAGTTTGTTAATTATTATGACCAGTTAGTTCATTTATTGAAAGGTGGAATAAATTTTCTTATTCCGTTTTACTGTTTTGGCAGGTAACGCTTTTATTTTTATCAATTTGGATGCCTAATCTAACATTTTTTTTCCAATAAAAGGTCCAACAAAAATAAATTCATTCTAACTATATCTCACTTCATGATCAATTTTGTAAGGACGTTGACAAAATAACACTCATCATTTTTAAGGACATAGGTCGTTACCAAGATTATGTTGTTTTATTTAATTGACATTCCTCTTATTGAATGACATAAATTGATATCCAAACACGAAAACACTTAATAGTTGTCGAAGAAAAATGGTAAACATCAAAAGGTTTCGGTAAAAAAATTGATTTTTTTTCCAATGGTTGATATCCCCAATCTTTAAATTTATTAAAATCATTCAATTTGTTACCATTTGTTCACATGCCCGATCTAGTCTCGTTATTACTTTTCATGATCAATAGTTCAAAATAAAATATTGGAGCACACGACAACTTTGTTAATACGACTTTAACTCTTATTAAGTTTAAGGCTGTAAATGAACCAAGTCATTAACGAACAAAATCGTGTTTGAATGAGTAAAGACCGGACTCGTGTTCATTACCAAAATTATATATAGGAGAGAAAGAAAACTTAAAGATATTGACAACTACTAGCTAATATAAGAAGATATAAATATAATGAGAAAACAATTTATGTAAACCCAACAAAGAACATGTCTTAATTCACCGAATTATTTCAAATGAAAACCTAAATGATTGCAAAAAGGGAAATTGAATTCAACTATGGTTAATTTACCATTTGGGTATAATCTGTTTGGGTATATAATCTATCATTTGGTTATATAATTTAATATACAATTTAATTTACCATTTGGGTGTAAAAGTAGAATATACAATTTAATAAGAAATTTGTTTGGGTATAATCTACAAATCATAAAACAAGAAATAAAATTAATGAGAAATTTGTTAAGTACCAATTAAAGCTTGCCTATGTTTATTGGATTTCTTTTAATGGATACCTAAATGATACAAGAAGAGAATTTCAATTCAACTACGTACGGACTCTTAACAGATGAGGAAATGTTTTGCAAATAAACATTACTGCCAATGATAACATTTCTTCTATATATTTAATGTCATGTATAACATTTTCCTTTGAGGATGATGAGAAGGGGCCGTAGGTCTCTATATAAGATCAACAAGTATGCATTCTACATAAAGCTATTAAACCACCAAATAAATAACTTGTTCTCTTATTTCAAGAAGAAAAAAAAAGTTGTTGTCTCTTTTGTCTCTACATATGTACTAGATATCTAAATTTTAGAGATGTTACCATAAGACTAGGTCTGATGAAGGCATTTACTAATAATTCTGGTACATTCCTCTGTCTGTATTCTGAAATTTTCCAATTTTTTTGCCAAGTTGCTATGACTTTAAGACCATTTTTATACTATAGGTACTTTTACAAAATAATTTATAAAATATCTTTGACTTTATGAATATACCAAAGTACTTAGTTTTTCTTAGAAACTGTACCAAACTTGAGTTCCATCTTATAACTTGAGAATTTTTTCTAGCGATCACATGGGTTTCCAAAGAACACTTTGGAAATGATTCCATTTGATTCTGGTACTTATTCTCTTGTAATTAACCTAATATACATAATTCACTTGTATGCATGTTGAAATCCTTAAAATTTTAGAAATGTAACATGCGCTAATATGGAATTTGTTTTTATGCTGTTACATATTTAATGTAATTTGGTTTTGCATAATTACAGGCTATTTGAAGTTGTTCAAAAGCGTACTGAAAAAGAAAGATGAGAGTGATCGGAATAAGTTAAAAAGATCATTATTCATAGCATTTCAAAATGTCCACGAGTTCATTGAAATGGAGACGAATGAAGGGAGGAGTGACACTCCATCATACAAAGTTCGTGAGGAGAAACACGTTTAAGGATGTCAATGATGAGCTCCAGTGGGAGATGAGTGAACCTGCTTGAGTGACTCATAGATTTTAGGGAGGGAGAGAGAGATTGCGTCTGTCTATGTTGTGTGTATTTTCATATTAAGTAAGTTATATATCTTTAATTTAATTTTATAGTTTGTTAGCTATTATGACCGGTTAGTTCATTTATTGAAAGATGTAATATATTTTCTTATTCCGTTTTATTTTTTTGGCAACTAACACTTTTATTTTTATCAATTTGGATCCCTAATCTAACATTTTTTTTCAATTAAAGGTCTAACAACAATAAATTCATTCTAACTATATCTCACATCATGATCAATTTTGTAAGGACGTTGACAAAATAACACTCATCATTTCTAAAGATATAGGTCGTTACCAAGATTACGTCATTTTATTTAATTCAAATTCCTCTTATCAATTGACATAAATTGATACCCAAAAACGAAAACACTTAATAGTTGTCTGAGAAATATGGTAAACGTCAAAAGGTTTCGGTCGAATAATTAATTTTTTTGCCAATTGTTGATATCCCCAATCTTTAAATTTATGAAAATCATTCAATTTGTTAGCATTTGTTCACATGCCCGATCTAGTCTCGTTATTACTTTTCACGATCAATAATTCAAAATAAAATATTGGAGCATACGGCAACTTTGTTAACACGACTTTAACTCTTATTAAGGTTAAGGCTGTAAATGAAGCAAGTCGTTAACGAACAAACTCGTGTTTGAATGTGAAAATAATGGACTCGTGTTCGTTACCAAAGTTATAGATAGAAGACAAAGAAAGCTTAAAGATATTGGCAAATACTAGCAAATATAAGAAGATATAAATATAATAACAATTTATGTACACCCAACAAAAAACATGTCTAAATTCACCGAATTATTTCAAATGAAAACCTGAATGATTGAAAGAAGGGAAATTGAATTCAACTATGGTTAATTTACCATTTGGGTATAATCTGTTTGTGTAACATCCCGTATTTTTATAAATGGTTTTAATTATGTTTTAATTAATCCAAAAACATTTTATTCAAATTTTACCAAAAACCGGTCACTCGACTAATTTTTAGCCAAAAACCGAAACTCTTCCGAAAAAATTTATTTTAAAAACTTGTTACTAATTTTACTAATAAAAAGGACCCAATAGGTTTGTTTTTAAAGATTTCTTATTTTTGAGTAGTAAAACAATAATTTTGGATTAGAGTTAACTTTTAGAACTTTGGGGACCAAATAGTTCGTTACGACAAACTATCTCAAAACAGTTTTTGTATACACTTTACAGCCACTTTTAATTGATAAAAAACAGTAAAAACAACTTAGAGAGAGAGATTACAAACCCTAGGAAGAAGAAGAAGAAGAAGAAGAATAAGAAGAAGAAGCCACTTTAGCGGGTTCTTACCGGAAGCATCTCCTCTACGCTCTAAGGTAACGGGGGTTATCCATTTCGACTAGACGAGGGTGTATGTTAGGTTTTGGTTTTGCGTTTATTAGAAATTGGGGGTTTATGCCTTTTATCTTAATTAGGTTTATAAATTGTTAATTGGGGTTAGTTGTTATATTTTTAATTCGCTTCTTTGATTTTGGATTAGTTGTGGATTTAATATTTTGATTTCGGATTAATGATAATGTTAATGGGTTGCGTGTTATATGCATTGATTATGTATTATTATGGTTGTTGATAGAATTGGGTAAATTATTGTTGAATAAAGATGTGTTTTATATTGCGTATACAAGGTGTTTGTTAAAATGCCTGAATGAGTTTTTATGTTGATTAGACTTGTTTGGCTAGTTGTGAATCTAGCACCTATGCTTTTGGATTTTGTTGAATTACGTTAGAATGACGTATGAGAATGTGATAAATGATTAGTTTATTATTTATTGGCCGAGGCCTTACTATTTATATGTATGAGAATGTGTTATATGAATAGTATAATATTATTGGCCGAGGCCTTAATATTGATACATTAGCAATGGTCTCTGTCTCTTCCTAATTCCGGGGACAGAAGACGTCTGTGGGGATAGGGAATGACTCGTCTTACGGACTGGGGCGAGTGGCATGAGAGGTCCTAGTGTGCACTATATTTATTTTATGTTAGCTATGGTCTCTGTCTCTTCCTAATTCCGGGGACAGTAGACGGCCGTGGGGATAGGGAATGACTCGTCTTACGGACTGGGACGAGTGGCATGAGAGGTCCAAGTGCGCACTTTAAATCTACTTTTATGTTGCAATGGTCTCTGTCTCTTCCTAATTCCGGTGACAGAAGACGGCCGTGGGGATAGGGAATGACCTACCTTACGGACTGGGATAGGTGGCATGAGAGGTCCATGTTTGTGATAGATTTGAGTTGACGTTATTTAATTTATTTAATTCATTTCGTTGTAGAATGTTATAATATTCCTTTTTACATGTTGATTATCGTAGTTGTTGTTTGTGAGATCTTGCATCTAAGGGATGGAGTGACGGTATTTGTGGTGCCGTCCCGTCTAGTTATGTGCGTGGGACTCACCGTTACAATTTTGTGTTTCAGGTACCATTTAGGTTGGCATGTTTGGATAAGAGCTGTTGCATTGCAACATCACATGGGCTCGGGGCTTTCAGTTTCTTTTCACTTAGATTTTATTTTGAGGTTGTAGCCTACGGGCAATTTTCATTCGTTTATTTTATTATCTTGTAGCCGCGTTTGGCAAACTTTTATTTATGGTTTAATTGTTCCTTTAGCTCGTAAGTGCTTTCTTTTTTAAAAAAAATTTAATTTCGTACCAACAGGTTATCTTTTCTTTTCTTTAAAAAGGTCATGCCTCGATATCCGTGTATATAATTTATCATTTGGGTATATAATTTAATATACAATTTAATTTACCATTTGGGTGTAAAACTAGAATATACAATTTAATAAGAAATTTATTTGGGTATAATCTGCAAATAATAAAACTAGAAATAAAATTAATGAGAAATTTGTTAATTACCAATTAAAGCTTGTCTATCTTCATTCGATTTCTTTTAATGGATACTTAAACGATACAAGAAAATAATTTCAATTCAACTACGTACGGACCCCTTAACAGATGAGGAAATGTTTTGCAAATAAACATTAATGCCAATGACAACATTTCTTCTATATATTTAATGTCATGTATAACATTTCCTTTTGAGGATGGTGAAAAGGAGCCCTAGGTCTCCATATTCTACGTACATAAACCTAATAAACCACCATTATTTATTCTCTTTCTCTATATCCATATATAGTATATACTTTTGTATTTCTAAACTTTAGTGATGTTGCCATAACCCTTAAGACCATTTTCATATTACGAATTTCTACAGAATAGAAGGAAAAAATAAACAAATCATAAAATAAGGATAACTAGGGAATGAAATTTTTATTAAGAAATATTTGAAGTTTCAAACCCATGCATGTCTCTATCCATTGGATTACTTTAATTCAACTTAAAATGATACACAGATGAGAAACTGAATTCAACAAGATTTACCCCTTAACGGCAAGAATATGATTTACTAATCCTAAAACTAGAAAATGGAATTAAATGTCATTGGTAATATTTCTTATTTTGTACAATGAAAGGGCCATCAGACACTATAAATTCTACAACACACGTTGAACACAGCCTAACCCAACAAAGAAGTTTCTCTCTCTCTCTCTCTCTATATATATATAATACACAAATAGATAGTTATATATAGCTGATGTTGCTATAAGCCAAGCTCTGATGGGCACCATGAGCAAAAGTTCCAGTACATTCTCTGATCGCTTCCAATACGATCATGAGCTTTGTCTAAATCCCCTCATGTGTATGTTTTGCTCTTCTTTTGATAAGTGTCTTGATCTGATTTTTCCTTTGGATTTTCAACCAAATTGCTTACAGTCCATTTTCATATTGTGTAGTTTTTTAAAACAAAGAATATAAAGACCTATGTTTAGTCCAAGTATATTTTCTAGTTCCATCTTTTAACATAGGAATTGCTTATGGCAAGATATTTTAGACAAGTAACTTGCTTGTAGCCCTTGTGGAGACACTACACCAAAATGACCAACTTGGAACACTTCTGCGTTTTAGAAGCGAGACAGGCTTAATTACTTACACTTCTGTGTTTTAATCATTAAATCACAAATTAATGCATTAATTGATTTTCAATGCTTTTATTTGATATTTTGTATCTTATTGCAGCTTCCAGTAGGTAGAATTCTCTTTTTCCTAGACTAGTTGTAGCACTACATCAATCATCATTCATCACATACTTTAAGACAGATATTGTTCTTTTGCTCCTATTTGTTTAACTTAAATTGGCTTTGCATATTTACAGTCTCTTAGAAGCTGTTCAAAAGTGTACTGGAAAAGTTAGATGAGAGCGGTAGAAATAGATTAAGAAGATCGCTATTCATAGCATTTCAGATATGACGCCCATCACAAGTGACACAATTAAAGGTAACTTTGTTTAGAAAAATTCTGAATTTTTAATGTTTTAACAGAAACCAGAAATTTATATTGACAGAAAGACAGAAAAACATATTTACAACTCCCGAACCTTTTGAGTTACAAACAACCCAAAAGTCCTTAAACTATAAAAAAAAAAAAAGCTAGAAATCTTAAAACACATGCTGCAGCTTCTAACAGCTACCAAGACAATTGGGTAGGCTTGAAATCTAAAACACATATCCTTCAACTACTACTCAGACAATTGTAAAATCTTAAATTACATAACACATGAGGTTCACCAAGCTATATCTTGACTTTTCTGCACAAGCACCCGTATCCTCTTCTTACCGTACGTACAAAAAAACTTGTATCAAAACCTTACTTGGACCCTTTATCCCCGAGTGGCCATAGTGAAGGGATATGAAATTTCTCCTTCTTCTTCACTTTTAAATCCCTGTCCGAGTGAAAGCCTTACTCATCCGATGAAAAAGCCTCAGAATCATTATGAAAAGAGGAATCTAAGTGGTAGTCTCCCATTATATTTTCCTAAAAGCTAGTGTACTTGTGGTGACTATAAAGGGGGCTTGCTACCCACTTGAATTGCTTTGGCTTTTTTTTTCTTTTTCTTTTTCTTTTCTCTCTTTTTAGATGATTTAGTAATAGGAGCCACACCATTATTACCATTTTTAGGAGTGATATTTTCACTGCCCTTTACAACCTCAGAACCATTCAATTTTGCTTTAGGCGTAAAAGCAATAGCATTGGGGGAAAGATTTGATAAAGAAGGGTCGGCCGCCCCAACCTCTAACTGAGTATTGGTTTTAGTACTTTCCACATCTAATTGAGCATTATAACCAAAAACTAAAAGTTTATCATTCATATTCTTAGCAGATTCAAAACATTGATATCATTTGTGCAACCAACAAAAGATTCCTTACTATTATCATTACCCCTATCAACATTAACATTAATTCTCAACTTCAGCTTCCATGAGGGATCCAAAAGAATTTTATTTAGAGTCACTACTCCGCACGACGGAATTCTTAGTTTACCACAAGCTACATTAAGGACCGGTTCCTCCTCTGTTGAAGCTACCATAGTATTGACATTTTCATCATCCCTTTTCTTTACACTACTCTCATTGAAATCCATCACACCAGGTAATACACTTTTGTTACTTTCCAAAGCTGTCAACTTCTTTTCTGTTTGAGCCTTAGGCATATAAACTTGGGACTTTGCTACATTTTTTGGCAAATTACGAGAGTAGTTGTCTGAAATAGTCTCAACTTTCTCATTGACCTTTTCTACACTTTTATTAATTTATCGGAATTTCCCCTAAATCCAATTTACTATGCTCCAATTCCCTCTGCATGGTAGGATTTCCGGTTAAAATTGATGTGTAAGTAGTATTCCCCCCTTGAATTGAAGTAGAGATCAACGGAGTTGCCATAGTATGAACCCTAATTTTATATCCCGAGTTCACCGAAGAGGATGCTTTGAGTAACAAAAGGCCCTAAAAATATTATCATATGTGTATGAATCGATGTGTATTTAAAAAAAAATATACACAACGGTCTATACTGTCATTTCTCTGCCTTCTCTCTAAACTTCTCCACAATTCTTCTAAACCTAGCTGCCGCCAAATAAACCCCACCCCCCTCTCTTTATTCACTCACCCACTCCCTTCTTTCACCTAGATCTAATAAAAATCCCCTTTTATCTTGAAGCTAAATAAGTCGACGCCAGCTATCGGGTGGGGGAGAGCTTTTCTCCCTCCTCTGCCCCTAGGCTCTCTCGCGGTCCCGTCTTCTTCTCTTTTTTTATCGTATTTTTCCCCCTTTCTTCTCGCTCCTTTCTTATTCTCCTCCTTCACCGGTGAGCTTCTCCCTTCGGGGGAATATATCTAACCCTCCCTGCCCCTCCGATCCCGTGCAAGCCTTGTATGGTTCCGAATTAGATGGGGTGTGGTAGTGTTAGACTCAGTAGCGGATTATTCGGGATCGGGTCAGGTTTATAGCATAGTCGGAGTCTTCATCGATTTGGTGGTTTGGGAATCCCAAGTTTAGATCCGATAGTTTGAGTTTTGGTGCGTGTGTCACTCCAAGGAGCCCTGAGGGGTTATCCAACCAACATTCGACTTGTTATACCATTGGGTATGGTTTTCTTATTGTATTAATATAACACTCCAAATTATGTTAAAATTAATTTTCTTCTTTTTAACGGAAAATTAGATTTGTTGTCAATCTATTCTTTGTTCAATCATAAACAGACCAAACTTAAGAAAATCCAACAAATATAGAACAACAAACCAACACGTTAGCGTGATTGTTTTCTATAGGAAACATGTACCACCGATAATATCTTTCATTCTTTTCTTTTCCAAGATGGAAAAGGATTGTACCATCAATATTGATCACTAAAGCCCTGTTCGAAGGTCATCACCTTCTTCTTTTTTTGGAAAACTTAATATTTAATACATATGCTTAACGACTAAACTACCGAATACCCGATTTTGTGTATTTTTCTTAAGAATTCGTGCATATCAATGTAGCATCGTTGAGAATCGATGAAAAACAAAAGAAAAATAAAAAAGACAACATCATTGCACAAAATCCATACATAATTTTTATAATAGGTGTTAACACTGAATCTTTGATAATTAAATCTCCAACTCTAAACTAATGACTATTTTTTTTTTGTTCTTCTTGTTCTTATCATTACCATGAATATTATGTACATCAAACTTAGAAGACTACTATAATTTCTTTCTTTACTGATGGTAGAGTGTATATGTTTAGTAATACATGGTTTAACTTCATAATTTTTGGGCATGTAGCTGTACTTGAGTGTGCCTTTAATATAATCGTGCAATATGTACCAAAGAAAAAAACTTACTGTATAACACTGTATGTAGGGCATATCTTTTATTAGGGTTTGAGAGTCGCATAATCTTATAGTGAAGAGGGTTCGATCCAACCACTGCTATCCCAACCTTTACAGTAAAAAATCGCATCTTAGGATTAGGCAACGCCACACATTGTTCAGTAGTCAGTTTGCATACGAAAAAACACTCTTTCCTACACTCATCGCTTTTAAAGCATAGTATTCCTTGTTTTCTAGAAGCCACGATAGCATAATTTCTCCTTGATGCGGTTGGTAGAAAGCCAAAGGATATATCCTTGTTTGAATCATTTGTATTAACGAATTCACTGATTTCTTTTCTATAGTCTTGAACAAAATAACCGGAAATAGTACCTGTTCGTTCAGAGTGAGTTGAAGTGAAATAAGAGTCAAATGAAATATCATTCCATTCCTTTCATACAGTTTTGCATAAATCTAATTTTTTTTATATCTATACGACTTAGAATTTCGTAAGCAATGTCGCAGTTTAATTCTTTTATATGATTTAACGGCGGCATTGCTTACGAAATTCTAAGCCGTACAGATATTAAAAAGAATTACTCCCTCTATTCCCAATTAATTGTCCACTACGAAACTACGTGCAATTTTGATCGGCCATTAACTTGTATCAAAATTGTCGGAATAAAATTTTTTAACAGTTAATCATATAGTTCAAACATTAAATTATATGATTCAATTTTGAAAATTTTCATTTCGACAATTTTGATACATGTTATAAGGCCGTCAAAATTGCACGTAATTTCGTATAGCACAATTAATTAGGAACGGATGGAGTATATTTATGCAAAACTGTATGCAAGGAATGGAATGATATTTCATTTGAGTCCAATTTCACTTCAACTCACTGCGCACGAACAGGTACTATGTCCGGTTATTTTGTTCAAAACTATTAAAAAAAGGCAGTGAATTCGTTGATGCAAAGGAGTCAAACAAGGATATATCTTTTGGCTTTTCTACCAATCGCATTAAGGAGAAATTCTGCTTCAAAAGTGACTTCTACAAAACGAGGAATGCTATGCTTCAAAAGTGATGAGTGTAGGAAATTTTTTTCGTATGCAAACCAACTACTCAACTATGGATGGTGTTGCCTAATCCGAAGATGCGATTTTTTACCGTAAAGGTTGGGATAGCAGTGGTTGGATCGGACCCTATTCCCTATAAGATTATGCTACTCTCAAACCCTAATAAAATGTATTCATTACATGCAGTGTTATACACTAAATTTTTCTCGTTGGTTCGTATGGGTGGGCAAAAAATCCGCAAAACCAACCTGTAACCCAATCCGCACGGATTGGGACGGGTTGAGTGTCCAAAAAAAATCAATCTGCACCGCCGCAATCCACTATATATTTTGCGGGTTGGGTTAGGGTTGTGGTTTTTAAACCGCGGATTAATCCGCTCCAACCCGTTTCAACCCGCAATATATATATATATAATTATAAATATATATATTTATATATACATTGAGTGTATTTTAAGATATCAACTTTCCATCCTTTTTATATTTTAGTTTTGTTACTTGTTTGCGAATGTTGTAAATGTATTTTGATTATTTTAATTTGTATTTTTATTTGAAAAATTCAATTTATTTTAAAATTTCGGTTAATTATGCAATATATGAAAAATGAAATACCAAAATGAAAATTTAAAAATCATTCTAAACCCAACCCGCAATTTATTTTACGGGTTGGGCTGGGTTGGGTTTTAATTGTAACGGGTTGGGTTGAGATTTAAATTTTATCAACCCGCCCCAATCCGCCCCGCCATTTATTTTACGGGTTGGGTTAGAATTGAGATCAATCATCCACAATCCTCCCCGTGTACACCCTCTCTTTGTTCATATTGCACGATGATATTAAAGACAAATTCAAGCACCATGCACAAAAATTATGAAGCTAAACCATCTATTACTAAACATATATATTTTACCATCACTAAAGAAATGTATTATCATAGTCTTCTAAGCATGACATACATAGTCAACCCATCAATATTAATCTCACATGACTTGTAGATAGATTATGTCATGTATATAAGTGTATTGCTCTCCTTACTTACTAGAAGACATTTTAATGGGTAACGGTATAAGGTTCAATAGACCCCAATACAAATTTGAGTTAATCCATGTGTCACTACTAATTTCATGTCCTTTTTGGTTTCATCGATGAAAAAAATGTATTTTTGCATTGTTTTCCAAGCATCTAATCATTCTCAAACAAGAAACTGACTTTATATCACAATTGCAACTACATTACAAAAAGTTACCGGAAATTAAAGAATTCAATCTGGTCAAAACCTTGTTGTCGGATGTAATTGAGAAAGAACGAGGAAGATAGTGAACTAGTCGGGTAGAGATGGCGAGAAACAAAAGAAACTCACATAGTCACATGTAAACATACTTTGGGGAAAACATATAATTTGTATGTGTAACAATACATAATACAATTCAATGATGAAGTGGATCAGGTCCTCCTGGGCTGGTTCGCAGAATGGGAACCTATGAGCTACTTGCGTAATTATCTCCTTGAACTTTTCTTCTAAACTGCACTTCAAATCTTTGTCTCACAACCCTAATTGGCTTAGTTACTATTCGAGTTGCGTCTGTAGGATGAAAAATTACTATTACAAAGAAAGTGTATATAAAAAAATTCAAGACTAGGTACCAAGGTATGAAGGAGAATTATTTATAAAAGTTAGAAGTTTGTCTTTTTTCCTGTAAAGAAATCTTTTTATTATTAACCCATTCATAAAAGCAAAACTAGACTAGGTATTAACCATAATAATTTTAATACCCACATTAAGTGGACTAATTTGCATGTGACTATGTGTGCATCCATTAGTCTCTCCCATTTTGAGGCATTTGGTCTAACGGTAGATGTGTTCTTACATACCATGCGATCATTACTGTTGGTAAGTCCTTGAATGCTCTCTTTAAATAATTAATTCTGATTTACTGAAAAATGCTTTGCTATTTCCAATCTGTTCCAGCTACCAATAATTAGTTCAAAGTTTATTAGACGTTTTTTATTGGGTAAGTGTATAGTATAAAACAAAAAATGAAACCTAAATCAGATATACAACGAAACTCGAAAAACACAGTCCAAAGAAACAAGCTGCTCGGACGACAATACAACCCCAGGCAACAATGCCTGGTACAACAAAACTAGTGATAACAATAAGCTACATAATCAACACAATACTAACAAGTGACTACAAAGTGTCTAATCTGAGAGATCTAAATCACTGATCAAATATACAACATAAAAGCTAATTATATTCAGCTAAACAAGTCTAGTAATCCACTCACCCGATATCAGTTAACAGAAATAATCAACTCGATGAAATTCAAATTTCATCCCAGATATTTGAATTACAATTCATCCATATGAGTCTTACCATGTAACATAAGAGCACCAGAAGTCATATCGCAGCCCTAACTCTGCACGAAAGAATACATGTGTCAAAAAATGTGGCATCACTATAATATTCACACCTTGTTGAATAACCCAAGCCAAACAAAGTAATTAGGCCTTTCCCCTATACAGGGGTCGAATAACCCATACTTATTAGACGTTTTCTTTACTGTCTTTACTTTTTGATGATTTTATTCCTTTGTTTCTTACCTCTTGTGTTCCTAGAGTTGAAATTCCAAACTTCGATAGTTGTGGATTTAGTTCTTTATATAGGAGTAAATCCCTTTCTGTGATTATTTATTTCACTATTATCATTAAGTATGTTGAGCATGGACAACATTGTATATTCAGAAACGACAACCAGTGTCAGCAACATTTATTGTGACGGAATCCGTTTTCTTTTCAATAACTATCAATGAAAACTATGTGGACCAAAAAGCATTGGTAAAAACTAAAAGGCCATTCACATAGTTCATCCTTTGGCTTGGGTTGACATTAGTGTAGAAATATTTCTACATTAGACGACGTGATATGTGATTTTAGGTCGCACTACATCACTTTCTTATCCAGCCTGTGACGCAGCTAGAAAAATTGAACAATTTAGTAATCAAGTGAGAAAAATGAGGTAATCTGAATTGTGGAGAATGGTCGGCGTATAAAGAATTTAGTGCTGACTTGGAAAACGACATATATTGGGTGGGAAAATATTTTATTTCGAATAGCCGAATCACTATCCTAGATAGCCTATAGTTTTATCCATAGACTAATCCATGAGTAAGCAAAATAGTTTTAGTTTTACTTTACTATAAAATAGGAATGATATATAAAAGATAAATAGAAGATTAAACTTTTATCCTTTCCGTCCTTCACCTCTTTGCTATGAGATAGCTAGATAAGCACGAAAGTATAAGGTTACAAGTTACAACCATCTTTACTGAATGACTCCAGTTAACTTGAATGAAAAAAATGATAAATTTCAAAATGATAAATTTCCAGTATAAGGTTACAAGTTACAACCATCTCGTTCTCATTCTGGTTCTCCTTTCAAGAAAGTCTAAGAGTTTTGGATAATAACAAAATAGCCCCTAAAAATTCCAGCAAGCTCGTAACTGATGCAATTAAATGAGAATAATTGCACCATTAATTCAGCAGTTTCGATTGCTGAATTAAGTGACCATTATGGCTGAGATTTCAGCTCAGCCTATAAGTAGGCAGCTCTCCCCCAATCTCTAAACACGTTTTTACATTCTGAAAGAACAGCATACATAATTTTCACATAGCATACTAGAAAAAGAGAGAACTATCCACCAACGGCTCGACCTTGACTCGTTGCCAATTTTCGGCGAGTCATCCGAGACGTTGTATCTTGGGATCGAAACGCCAACGCAACCAGAAACATAAGGTGGTTGGACGAATATCGGTTAAGGACAGACTGTCTAACAGTCGCCTCGTCTTTTTATTTCTGTCATTTAAATACTGCAATTTATAATCTGTCATTTAAATTTTGCAATTTATATTCTGTCTTTTCAATTCTGCAATTTTATTTCAGTATTTTAATTTGCTGTAATTTTCAATTCTGTTTTTTAGCTTTTTGTAATTTCTTTAAAGTATTGTTTCAATTCTGTAATTTCATTTCTGCAATTTAATTTCTGTAATTAGAATAGTTTCATTTCAGTCATGTAATTTAAATTTCAATCAGAACAATCCGGTTGTTAAGTTTATACTTTCCAATCCGGCAGTTTCTATTTATTACAATTCAGTACATCAGATGATTAATTAATAATAATCTGACTAACGTTTGTTTTAATTACTATTGAGTCCATACATGTTGTAATCTGTAATTTCAGTTTCAATTATGAGTTAATAAAAATTACACTTGTTTTTGTTTATTCTTTTTAGTCCTTTATTATTTGTTAATTGTTATTTCGTACACGTAAATAAACTGTCACGCCCCGAAATCCGAAAAACGGACATCAATGCGTGACCTTTTGAACAAAAGGAAAAAAAGAACCTGTTGGTACAAAATTTAACTTTTAAAGGAAAATAACTTGCGAGCTAAAAGAACAATTATACGAATGAAATAGAAATGTTTGCCAAACGCGGCTACAAGATAAGATGGTTTTAACAGATTTATAAAAAAAGAAGATACCAAACGAATGTAATTTGCCCGTAGACTACAACCTCAAAAAAATAATCTAAGTAAAAAGAAAGCAACTGAAAGAAACCCCGAGCCCATGCGATACGTTGCTAATACTCCTATAGACGGAACGATACCACAAGATACCGTCACTCCATCCCATAAATGCAAGAACTCATAAACAACAAATACAATAACAACGTATAAAAGGAAATATAATAACTTCGTATAACGAAATAAATCAAATAACTCCAACACACATCTACAACAAACATGGACCTCTCACGCCACCTATCCCAGTCCGTAAGGTAGGTCATTCCCTAAGGTAGGTCATTCCCTATACCCCTCGGCCGTCTTATGTCCCCGGTATAGGAAGAGACATAGACCATTGCTAACAAAATAAAGATTTAAAGTGCGCACTTGGATCTCTTCACGCCACTCGCCCCAGTCCGTACGACGAGTCATTCGCTATACCCATCGGCCATCTTATGTCCCCGGTATAGGAAGAGACATAGACCATTGCTAACAAATAAATAATAAAAGTGCACACTAGGACCTCTTCACGCCACTCGCCCCAGTCCGTACGACGAGTCATTCCATATACCCCTCGGTCGTCTTATGTCCCCGGTATAGGAAGAGACATAGACCATTGCTAACAAATAAATAAATCACAAGGCCTCGGCCGATAATATTCAACCATTCAATTATCACATTCTCATACGTCACTTTAACGCAATTCTACAAAACACATAAACATAGGTACTAGATTCACAACTAGCCAAACAAGTCCAACAACACAAAATCTCATTCAAGCATTTTAACAAACACATTGTATGGGTAAACTACGCCTCATCTTTATTCAATCAATAATTTACCCAACTTTATCAACCACTACAATAACACATCATCAACGCATACAAACACGCAAACCCATCCATATTCTAATTAATTCAAAATTAATATGACTAAATTCTCAAATCCTCCAATTCAATAAGAGAATTAAAAGTGCAACAAATAAAACCCTATTAACAATTTAAGAACATAATTGAGATAAAAGGCAAAACCCCCAATTTAAAATAAACGCAAGACCTAACCCTAACATACACCCTCATCTAGTCGCAATGGATAACCCCCGTTAACTTAGAGCGTAGAGAAGATGCTTCCGGTAAGAACCCGCTAATGGTGTTTTCTTCTTCTTCTTCTTCTTCTTCTTCTTCTTCTTCTTCTTCTTCTTCTTCTTCTTCTTCTTCTTCTTCTTCCTCTTCTTCTTCCTAGGGTTTGAAATCTCTCTTTTCTCTCTTTTCTCTCTTGTTTTGGTTTTTCTGTTTTGAAAGTGGGCTGAAAAGAAGTTTAGCAAACTGCTTTGAGAGAGTTTGGGGAAGCGAACTATTTGGTCCCCAAAGTTTTAAAAGTTAACTCATGATCCAAAAATATTATTTTACTACTCAAAAATAACAAATCTTTAGAAACAAATTTATTGGGTCTTTTTTATTTATAAAATTAGTAACAGGTTTTAAAATAAAGTTTTTCAGAAGAGTTTCGGTTTTTGGCTAAAAATTAGACGAGTGACCGGTTTTTGGTAAAAGTTGTATAAAACGTTTTTGGATAGATTAAATCATAAATACAACCACTTATAAAAATACGGGATGTTACAACTAACCTTTCTTAAAAGAATTTCGTCCCGAAATTCCATTTCCTCTCTAGAGAACTACTCCCATAAATGATCAACTTTTATAATTAAGACCGTAAGAATTTAAACGTACAATTCGTGTCATAATTCAAGAATTAAAATACACTGGTCCACAACTCATAACAACTCCATCATCCATAACTCAAGTAAATGAAAAAAAAAACGTGTAAGAATCTCAAATAAAGTAACCACCTATATACAATATTTAACGGAATAAAAGACAACAATGTAAAACAAGCAGCTACAACATAAAAGACAATAAAGTAAACTAAGATGACATGCTTCTACCTCAACAACTCCACAACGACTACAAACTCAAAATACGGCCTTTCTAGTAAACTAAACTCTAATAAAATAAACTTCAAACTCTAGGCATTACAATTGCCGCTAGCTCTAGGTCATGTGTCGGATAGTTCTTTTTGTGAACCTTTAGTTGTCGTGAAGCATATCCGATAACCTTTCCGTCTTGCATCAAGATGCAACCCAAACCTTCCTTTGAAGCATCGCAATACAATTGGTAACCCTTCCCCTACTCGGGAATAACTAGTATGGAGGAACTAGTCAACCGCTTCTTGAGCTCTAGGAAAGCTTCCTTGCAAGTCTCACTCCACATGAACTTCACCCCTTTCTTGGTAAGGTGAGTCATTGGAGTCGCAAGCTTCGAGAAATCCTTGATGAACCGTCGATAGTATCCCGCTAAACCCAAGAAACTCCTAACCTCGAACACATTTTTCGGTTGTGCCCATTTCGAAACCGCCTCAATTTTCGTCGCGTCCACCTTTACCCCTTATTCCGAGATCACATGTCCAAGAAATTTCACCTCATTTAGCGAAAACTCACATTTGCTAAATTTTCCGTAAAGTTGATGCTCTCTCAACGTGAGCAACGCTAAACGGAGATACTCCTCGTGTTCCTCTCTTGAACTAGAGTAAATCAAGATATCATCGACGAAGACCACCACGAACTTGTCAAGATACTCCTTAAAGATCTAGTTCATTAACTCCATAAATGTCACTGGTGCATTAGTTAACCCGAATGGCATGACCACAAACTCATAGTGGCCATACCGGGTCCTAAAGGCCGTTTTCGAAATATCCTCATCCTTCACCCTCAATTGGTGATAGCCTGATCGTAAGTCGATTTTTGAAAAGAACGTCGCTCCCTTCAGTTGGTCAAACAAATCATCAATTTGAGGTAGTGGATACTTATTCTTAATAGTCACCCTATTTAACTTCCGATAGTCGATGCACATCCTCATCGATCCATCCTTCTTTTGCACTAATAAGGCCGGTGCCGCCCACGGTGACGTACTCTGCCTAATAAACCCCTTCTCCAATAGTTTCTCTAACTGCTTACTTAACTCTTTTAACTCTGTCGGTGCCAAACGGTACGGGGAAATGGCTATGGGTGTCATTCCCGGTACCAAGTCAATAGAAAATTCTAACCCTCTCTTCGTTGGTAACCCCGGTAAATCCTTCGGAAACACATCTCTAAAATCGTCCACTACGCTTGGCCACATTTCTACTTCCTCGTCGTTATCCACTATCGAGAGACTAGCCAAAAGACAAGACAGGTTGCCTTCAATCCAATTGGAATAATAAGGAATAGAAGAAAGGGTAGCGTCCTTTTACCCACGAAAGAACACCTCATCTCTGGATGAAGTTGTAAGGAAAACTTTTCGTCGAACACAATCGATGAAAGTGTTGAAATGAACCAACCAGTCCATTCTAAGTATCACGTCGAATCCCGACATCTATATAACAACTAAATCAAACATAAACAAGTGGTTCGCGACCATTATCTCACAAGAACAACACACTCGGTCCAACACAACTCGACCCCCAACAAGAGTCTCTACAACAATCGGGTTCTCCAGAACCCCAATTTCTAATGACAAAGACTCAACTAGATGCCTAGCTATAAAAGAACGCGAAGCCCTCGTATCGAAAAGAACATGTGCCCAGGATGAGCACACAAGAACCATACCTTGTACATTTGTCGGGTCTGCTTGGTTTGGCAACTGTGGCAAGGCATATAGACGGAGTCCAAATCTTCTACCCCTATTCTCTACCCTCTTCCGTGCCCCCTTGCTTATTTTCACTTAAATTTTAAATTTTCACAACTTATACCGCAAGTTTATAAACTTTTATATTATATTGTATTCAAATTTTAAAACATTTGAACATAATATTGTTTTAGACAATTTTTTTAATATTCAATGTTTAATTTACACTAATTTATACATTTATTCCAAAATAAATTTTGTGTGAATTTTATTTTAAAAATAATTATTGGAATGTATTGATATATGTATTATAGTAATTGTACAATTTTTTTCAAATTTTTTAGAATTTTTTTTGGATAAAATAAGCAAGGGAGCACGGAAGGAGGTAGAGAAATGGGGTAGAAGATTTGGACTCATATAGACGAGCATGAGCTGGTGGGTTTCCTTGCGGTCCTCGATTTCTCCCATTATTTTCTCGGTTCCCCATGCCTTGATGGCCTCCTCGGTAGTTCCCACGGTTACCCCCTCCTTGGTGGTTACCTCAGAACCCTCCCCCTTGGTTCCCAAGCAATTGGTGTGGTGGTACAATTTTCAGTCCTCTTATTGGTGGTGGTGGCAACCTAGGTTGGTTAAAAGGCCGGTTGGTGTCGATTCTTCCTTGTCCCCCGGTACAAACCCTTGTCGTATGTCCAAATTGGTTACATGTCCTACATTGGATTCTAGGGCACTCGAATTGTCAATGGTTCACATCTCCACAGTTGTAACACGCTCCCCTCACTACGGCGTTTGTCGGTAGTAGATTAAAACCCCTCTCTCCTCTTCCCTGTTGTTGAAACCGCGAATTATTCTCCATATCTCAAGTCCGCTTCTTATCTTCTCTCGGAGCATTTCCGTTTTTTGACTTCTCTAAGATTCTCTTGCTATGGAGTAGAGCTCCCTCTACAACTTGAGATAATTTTACCAACTCATTATAGTTGACATAGCGGGCCGATGTCAATTGCAATGAGATGGTCGGGTTCAACCCTTTCATGAATCTTCTATATTTTTCTACACCCCCTAGAACCGAGTCTGGGGCATACCTCGAGAGTGAGGTAAACTTTAGTTCGTATGCTTGAACGGTCATACCTCCTTGATATAGTTCATCGAAACACCTTCTCATTTCATCCTTATAAGAATCTGGAAGAAACTGCCAATTAAATAATTCGATAAACTCGTTCCATTCGAGGTCGCTTAAGTCGTAAGTATCCACGATCCCCAACCACCACATCCGTGCTTCACCCTTTAGGTGAAACAGAGCCATATTCACCCGTTGTTCCCCATCTATTATTCTCGGTGCCGATTAGTATTTCTTCATTTCGTCCACCCATCTCTCAGCTATGGATGGTTCACCTACCCCATCGAAAGTCGGAGCCCCCAATCGGGTGATGTTAAGCAATCCATTGTTACTTGAACTCCTAGCTTGTGCATTCTACACCATCATTTTCACTACCTTCTGAAGGTCGGTCATCACTTGGTTAGCATTTACTGGTTCCGGTTCAGGTATGTAAGTCTCTTCTTCTTCCTCATTCACCTCCTCATGCACATTCTCAGCCTCTTCCTCTTCCTCGGGTTGCTTAGGTGGTGGGGCCCTAGCGTTACCCCTCCCCCCACGACCTCTAGAAACCCTTCTCCCTCTAGTTGCTCCCCTCCCCCTTGGATCTCCTCTTCCTCTCCCATTTTCCCCACCTCGGGCAACCGCACCCCTTGATGGTGGTGCACCCCCGCATGTAGCTGTTCCTCGTCTACCAGTCCTTGTGGTAATAGCCATGACTACAAACATTTTAAACCGACACTTTAGTTGTCTTGCTCGACACTACTACTCATACATGAATACTCTACATGTTCGTCTTGACTCCCAACACTTAACAAAATCTACATTCCACCAAAAGTTTCAAATTCCGCTAATCATACAATACAATATTTCACACATTACTAAGTTCACAATCGCAATTTCACATTACACTAAATCTCTCTAGTTGTAATTTGATAACATTTAAAATTCAGAATTATAGAGTACTGAAGTATGAAGCCAACGGTTCAAGCGGAACCAAATTTGGAGTAAAAACGAAGAAGTTACTAGCGTTTGAAGTATAGCGAGAAAACCGCAAAATTGCCAGAAAACGACCGATCGTTTTGGTCCAAATCTGACCCGAGAGGTCAAAGAAAACCGACCGGTCGAAATGAAAATACGACCGATCGTTTTGGTCCAAATCTGACCCAAGAGATGAAAGAAAACCGACCGGTCGAAATAAGAAAAAAAATAAAGACGACCAATCGTTTTTCTGCAGAAAATAATGATACAAAAACGTAAAATTTCTCAACGCTTGTAAATTCCTTACATGGCACATATCACACAACTTCATCATTTTAGTCCACAATATTTTTACGATCAACATCCATTCGCATATAATGTTCATTCCCACACAATTTAATAATTTTGAAAACACATTACATAAGACCATCAACTTCACAATTCTCGCACTCTAATACTTCGCTACTACTTGCCATTGCAAACTTATACTTCATACACACTATATCAATCTTCACACACATGCAAAGAACACAAAAGTGTGAGGGATAACCCCTCACGATACGTTATCCTAAAGCACCAGAGCGTCCTCGCATGCTCTAGAACTCCACATCGCCAAGGTATTCCTTCACACCTACCGACGAGAGGCCCACCCACTAGTTTGGCGAGCCGGAATCAACAAGCATCCTCATTGCCCCTAACTTGCCTCACATGTGGACTTCCCTTTCATCAACTACTACTAAATTCTAGCTACATGTCCTAAACTAAATGCAACCCCCCGTTTTAGAAAAAGTTTGAGTTTTTGGAAAAGTTTTGTGAAAATGATAAGATGGATCTTGGTCCAATGGTTACCCATCTTCCCGTCATCCCAAAGTATACAAGAACCTAGTTAGCTCTGATACCATCTGTAACGACCCGGTCCCACGGACCAAACCGCCACACCCGCATCAACAATATTGTCCGCTTTGGCATAACTTCCCAGAGGGGTCACCCATCCTGGTACTACTCCAAGCTAAGCACGCTTAACTGTGGAGTTCCGTCCTCGCTATTGTGCTGCACGGCTTTAAAAGGCTTTGTTGATAGGAAATTGATCTTTAAGCTTATATATCACACGGGTACTCTCATATCTGGACAATGTGGGACTGACGCACAACACCGCACCACAGAAATTCCTTTCTAGAAATCTGGGTCGTCACAATCACCCTCCCTTTAGGCACGACGTCCTTGTCGGGCACGTCTCCCTTCCGGGGCTCCCACACTCATGATATTCCCCACATTTCTGGCCAGATAGAGGCTCTGATACCAACTTGTCATGCCCTAAAATGCGAAAAACGGACATCAATGCGTGACCTTTTGAACAAAAGGAAAAAAAGAACCTGTTGGTATAAAATATTACTTTTAAAGGAAAACAAATTGCGAGCTAAAGGAACAATTATATGAAGGAAATAGAAATGTTTGCCAAACGCGGCTACAAGACAAGATTGTTTTAACAGATTTATAAAAAAAGAAGATACCAAACGAATGTAATTTTCCCGTAGGCTACAACCTCAAAAATGGTCTAAGTAAAAAGAAAGCGACTGAAAGAAGCCCCGAACCCATGCGATACATCGTTAATGCTCCTATCCAAATGTCTCAACCTAAGTTGTACCTGAAAGACAAAACTGTAACGGTGAGTCCCACGCACATAAATAGACGGGGCGGCACCACACTTGATACCGTCACTCCATCCAATAAATGTAAGAACTCACAAACAACAACTATAATAACAACGTATCAAAAGAAATGTAATAGCATTATACAACGAAATAAATTAAGTAAC
Organism: Primula vulgaris; assembly: GCA_963920805.1. NCBI lineage: Eukaryota > Viridiplantae > Streptophyta > Magnoliopsida > Ericales > Primulaceae > Primula > Primula vulgaris. The sequence continues at coordinate 13,296,996 of OY987219.1, forward strand.
TCCAACACACATCTATAACACACATGGATCCCTCACGCCACTTACCACAGTCCGTAAGTTAGGTCATTCCCTATACCCCTCGGCTCATCTTATGCCCCCGGTATAGGGAAAGGCATAGACCCTTTCTAACATATAAATATTTAAAGTGCGCATTTGGATCTCTCACGCCACTCGTCCCAGTCCGTAAGACGAGTCATTCCCTATACCCCTCGGCTAGTCTCATGCCCCTGGTATAGGGATAGACATAGACCATTGCCAATAAATAAATCTCAAGGCCTCGGCCAATAATATTATACTATTCAATTATCACAATTCCCAATAAAATCACATTCTCAAAATACTAGCATTCCCAAATGTCACATTATCGCAATTCAACAAAACACAACTAGCCAAACAAGCCTTATAGCTATCGATTAATTTCTTGCCAAACAAACCTCAACAAAACTCATAAGTATCAATCCTCTAAAAAGTCAAATTGCCAAACAAGTCTAACAACATAAAATCTCATTCAGGTATTTTAACAAACACCTTGTATGCATAAACTACAACTCATCTCTATTCAACATAAATTTACCCACTTTCATCAACAACTATAATAACACATAACAACTCATAAAAACACACAAACCCATCTATATTCTCATTAATTCGAAATTCATATGTCTAAATTCCCAATTCTCAAATTCAAATAAGTGAACTAAAAGAGCAACACATAAAATAAAATTAACAATTTAATAGAATATAATTGAGATAAAAGAAAACCCCTAAATTTTAAAAACGCAAGATCTAACCCTAACATACACCCCCGTCCAGTCGCAATAGATAACCCCTGTTACCTTAGTTCGTGGAGGAGATGCTTCCTGTAAAAACTCGCTAATGGTGGTTTCTTCTTCTTCTTCCTAAGCTTTGAAACCTCTCTTTTCTCCCTTTTCTCTCTTTTTGGTTTTCTGTTTTCAAAAGTGTGATGAAAAGTGTTTTACGTGAAACTGTTTTGAGAGAGTTTAGGGAAGCGAACTATTTGATCCCCAAAGTTCTAAAAGTTAACTCATAAACAAAATTATTATTTTACTACTCCAAAATAACAAATCTTTATAAACAAACCTATTGGGTCCTTTTTATTTATAAAATTAGTAACAGGTTTTAAAAATAAAGTTTCTCGGAAGAGTTTCGGTTTTTGGCTAAAAATTAGTAGTGGCCGGTTTTTGGTAAAAGTTGTATAAAACGTTTTTGGATAAATTTAATCGTAAATAAAACCATTTAAAAAAATCCGGGATGTTACATAAACAATAGGCACTTTTAAAAAATAAAATATAAAATATCTTTGACTTTCTGAATATGCCAAATTACTTGGTTTTTCTTAGAAACTGTACCAAACTTGAGTTCCATCTTATAACTTGAGAATTTTTTCTAGCGATCACATGGGTTTTCAAAGAACGCTTTGGAAATGATTCCATTTGATTCTAGTACTTATTCTCTTGTAAGTAACCTAATATACATAATTCACTTAAAGGCATGTTGAATCCTTAACATTTTAAAAATGTAACATAGTCTAATATGTAATTTGTTTTTTATGCTATTACATATTTAATGTAATTTGGTTTTGCATAATTACAGGCTATTTGAAGTTGTTCAAAATCGTAATGGAAAAGGTAGATGAGAGGGATGGGAATAAGTTACAAGATCATTATTCATAGCATTCCGGAATGTCCACGAGTTCATTGAAATAGAGACGAATGAAGGGAGGAGTGACACTCCATCATACAAAGTTCGAGAGGAGAAAGATGTTTAAGGATGTCAATGATGAGCTCCGGTGGGAGAAGAGTGAACATGCTTGAGTGACTCATAGTTTTTAGGTAAGGAGAGAGAGATTGCGCCTGTCTGTGTTGTGTGTCTTTTCATATTGAGTAACTTATCTATCTTTAATTTAATTTTATAGTTTGTTAATTATTATGACCGGTTAGTTCATTTATTGAAAGGTGGAATAAATTTTCTTATTCCGTTTTACTGTTTTGGTAGGTAACACTTTTATTTTTATCAATTTGGATGCCTAATCTAACATTTTTTTTCCAATAAAAGGTCCAACAAAAATAAATTCATTCTAACTATATCTCACATCATGATCAATTTTGTAAGGACGTTGACAAAATAACACTCATCATTTTTAAGGACATAGGTCGTTACCAAGATTATGTTGTTTTATTTAATTCACATTCCTCTTATCGAATGACATAAATTGATATCCAAACACGAAAACACTTAATAGTTGTTGAAAAAAAATGGTAAACGTCAAAAGGTTTCGGTAGAAAAATTAATTTTTTTCCAATTGTTGATATCCCCAATCTTTAAATTTATTAAAATCATTCAATTTGTTACAATTTGTTCACATGCCCGATCTAGATTCGTTATTACTTTTCACGATCAATAGTTCAAAATAAAATATTGGAGCACACGACAACTTTGTTAACACGACTTTAACTCATATTAAGTTTAAGGCTGTAAATGAACCAAGTCATTAACGAACAAATTCGTGTTTGAATGAGTAAAGACCGGACTCTTGTTCATTACCAAAACTATATATAGGAGACAAAGAAAGCTTAAAGATACTGACAACTACTAGCTAATATAAGAAGATATAAATATAATGAGAAAACAATTTATGTAAACCCAACAAAGAACATGTCTTAATTCACCAAATTATTTCAAATGAAAACCTAAATGATTGAAAAAAGGGAAATTGAATTCAACTATGGTTAATTTACCATTTGGGTATAATCTGTTTGGGTATATAATTTATCCTTTGGGTATAAAATTTAATATACAATTTAATTAACCATATGGGTGTAAAAGTAGAATATACAATTTAATAAGAAATTTGTTTTGGTATAATCTGCAAATCATAAAACAAGAAATAAAATTAATGAGAAATTTGTTAAGTACCAATTAAAGCTTGCCTATGTTTATTCGATTTCTTTTAATGGATACCTAAATGATACAAGAAGAGAATTTCAATTCAACTACGTACGGACTCTTAACAGATGAGGAAATGTTTTGCAAATAAACATTACTGCCAATGATAACATTTCTTCTATATATTTAATGTCATGTATAACATTTTCATTTAAGGATGATGAGAAGGAGCCGTAGGTCTCTATATAAGATCAACAAGTATGCATTCTACATAAAGCTATTAAACCACCAAATAAATAACTTGTTCTCTTATTTCAAGAAAAAAAAAAACTTGTTGTCTATTTTGTCTCTATATATGTACTAGATATCTAAACTTGAGAGATGTTACCATAAGACTAGGTCTGATGAAGGCATTTGCTAATAATTCTGGTACATTCCTCTGTCTGTATTCTGAAATTTTCCTTTTTTTTGCCAAGTTGCTATGACTTTAAGACCATTTTTATACTATAGGTACTTTTACAAAATAATTTATAAAATATCTTTGACTTTATGAATATACCAAACTACTTGGTTTTTCTTAGAAACTGTACCAAATTTGAGTTCCATCTTATAACTTGAGAATTTTTTCTAGCGATCACATGAGTTTCCAAAGAACACTTTGGAAATGATTCCATTTGATTTTGGTACTTATTTTCTTGTAATTAACCTAATATACATAATTCACTTGTATGCATGTTGAAATCCTTAAAATTTTAGAAATGTAACATGCGCTAATATGGAATTTGTTTTTATGTTGTTACATATTTAATGTAATTTGATTTTGCATAATTATATGCTATTTAAATTTCTTCAAAAGCGTACTGAAAAAGAAAGATGAGAGTGATGGGAATAAGTTACAAAGATCATTATTCATAGCATTTCAAAATGTCCACGAGTTCATTGAAATGGAGACGAATGAAGGGAGGAGTGACACTCCATCATACAAAGTTCGTGAGGAGAAAGACGTTTAAGGATGTCAATGATGAGCTCGAGTGGAAGAAGAGTGAACCTGCTTGAGTGACTCATAGATTTTAGGGAGGGAGAGAGAGATTGCGTCTGTCTGTGTTGTGTGTATTTTCATATTAAGTAAATTATATATCTTTAATTTAATTTTATAGTTTGTTAGTTATTATGAACAGTTAGTTCATTTATTGAAAGGTGTAATATATTTTCTTATTCCGTTTTATTTTTTTGGCAACTAACACTTTTATTTTTATCAATTTGGATCCCTAATGTAACATTTTTTTTTTCCAATTAAAGGTCTAACAACAATAAATTCATTCTAACTATATCTCACATCATGATCAATTTTGTAAGGACGTTGACAAAATAACACTCATCATTTTTAAGGATATAGGTCGTTACCAAGATTATGTCGTTTTATTTAATTAAAATTCCTCTTATCGATTGACATAAATTGATACCCAAACACGAAAACACTTAATAGTTGTCTGAGAAATATGGTAAACGTCAAAAGATTTCGGTCGAAAAATTAATTTTTTTGCCAATTGTTGATATCCCCAATCTTTAAGTTTATGAAAATCATTCAATTTGTTAGCATTTGTTCACATGCCCGATCTAGAAAATATAAGAAGATATAAATATAATAACAATTTATGTACACCCAACAAAAAACATGTCTAAATTCACCGAATTATTTCAAATGAAAACCTGATTGATTGAAAGAAGGGAAATTAAATTCAACTATGGTTAATTTACCATTTGGGTATAATCTGTTTGGGTATATAATTTATCACTTGGGTATATAATTTAATATACAATTTAATTTACCATTTGGGTGTAAAATTAGAATATACAATTTAATAAGAAACTTATTTGGGTATAATCTGCGAATAATAAAACTAGAAATAAAATTAATGAGAAATTTGTTAATTACCAATTAAAGCTTGTTTATCTTCATTCGATTTCTTTCAATGGATACTTAAAAAGATACAAGAAAATAATTTCAATTCAACTACGTACGGACCCCTTAACAGATGAGGAAATGTTTTGCAAATAAACATTAATGCCAATGACAACATTTCTTCTATATATTTAATGTCATGTATAACATTTCCTTTTGAGGATGGTGAAAAGGAGCCGTAGGTCTCCATATTCTACGTACATAAACCTAATAAACCACCATTATTTTATTCTCTTTCTCTATATCCATATATAGTATATACTTTTGTATTTCTAAACTTTAGTGATGTTGCCATAACCCTTAAGACCATTTTCATATTACAAATTTCTACAGAATAGAAGGAAAAAATAAACAAATCATAAAATAAGGATAACTAGGGAATGATATTTTTATTAAGAAATATTTGAAGTTTCAAACCCATGCATGTCTCTATCCATTGGATTACTTTAATTCAACTTAAAACGATACACAGATGAGAAACTGTATTCAACAAGATTTACACCTTAACGGCAAGAATATGATTTACTAATCCTAAAACTAGAAAATGGAATTAAATGTCATTGGTAATATTTCTTATTTTGTACAATGAAAGGGCCATAAGACACTATAAATTCTACAACACACGTTGAACACAGCCTAACCCAACAAACAAGTTTCTCTCTCTCTCTATATATATATAATACACAAATAGATAGTTATATATAGCTGATGTTGCTATAAGCCAAGCTCTGATGGGCACCATGAGCAAAAGTTCCAGTACATTCTCTGATCGCTTCCGATACGATCATGAGCTTTGTCTAAATCCCCTCATGTGTATGTTTTTCTCTTCTTTTGATATGTGTCTTGATCCGATTTTTCCTTTGCATTTTCAACCAAATTGCTTACAGTCCATTATCATATTGTGTTGTTTTTCAAAACAAAGAATATAAAGACCTATGTTTAGTCCAAGTATATTTTCTAGTTCCATCTTTTAACATAGGAATTGCTTATGGCAAGATATTTTACACCAAAATGTCCAAGTTGGAACACTTCTGCGTTTTAGAAGCGAGACAAGCTTAATTACTTACACTTCTGTGTTTTAATCATTAAATCACAAATTAATGCATTAATTGATTTTCAATGCTTTTATTTGATATTTTGTATCCTATTGCAGCTTCCAGTAGGCAGAATTCTCTTTTTCCTAGACTAGTTGTAGCACTACATCAATCATCATTCATCACATACTTTAAGACAGATATTGTTCTTTTGCTCCTATTTGTTTAACTTAAATTGGCTTTGCATATTTACAGTCTCTTAGAAGCTGTTCAAAAGTATACTGGAAAAGTTAGATGAGAGCGGTAGAAATAGATTAAAAAGATCGCTATTCATTGCATTTCAGATATGGCGCCCATCACAAGTGACACAATTAAAGGTAACTTTGTTTAGAAAAATTCTGATTTTTTTTATTTTTTAACAGAAACAAGAAATTTATATTGACGGAGAAACATATTTACAACTCCCAAACCTTTTGAGTTACAAACAACCCAAAAGGTTTTAAACTATAAAAAAAAACGCTAGAAATCTTAAAACACATGCTGCAGCTTCTAACAGCTACCAAGACAATTGGGTAGGCTTGAAATCTAAAACACATATCCTCCAACTACTACTAAGACAATTGTAAAATCTGAAATTACATAACACATGGGGTTCACCAAGCTATATCTTGACTTTTCTGCACAAACACCCGTATCCTCTTCTTCCCGTACGTAAAAAAAACTTGTATCAAAACCTTACTTGGACCCTTTATCCCCGAGTGGCCATAGTGAAAAAGCCTCAGAATCATTATGAAAAGAGGAATCTAAGTGGTAGTCTCCCATTATATTTTCCGAAAAGCTAGTGTACTTGTGGTGACTATAAAGAGGGGGCTTGCTACCCACTTGAATTGCTTTGGCTTTTTTTTTCTTTTTCTTTTCTCTCTTTTTAGATGATTTAGTAATAGGAGCCACACCATTATTACCATTTTTAGGAGTGATATTTTCACTGCCCTTTACAACCTCAGAACCATTCAATTTTGCTTCAGGCGTAAAAGCAATAGCATTGGTGGAAAGATTTGATAAAGAAGGGTCGGCCGCCCCAACCTCTTACTGAGTATTGGTTTTAGTACTTTCCACATCTAATTGAGCATTATAACCAAAAACTAAAAGTTTATCATTCATATTCTTAGCAGATTCAAAACATTGATATCATTTGTGCAACCAACAAAAGATTCCTTACTATTATCATTACCCCTATCAACATTAACATTAATTCTCAACTTCAGCTTCCATGAGAGATCCAAAAGAATTTTATTTAGAGTCACTACTCCGCACGACGGAATTCTTAGTTTCCCACAAGCTACATTAAGGACCGGTTCCTCCTCTGTTGAAGCTACCATAGTATTGACTTTTTCATCATCACTTTTCTTTACACTACTCTCATTGAAATCCATCACACCAGGTAATACACTTTTGTTACTTTCCAAAGCTGTCAACTTCTTTTCTGTTTGAGCCTTAGGCATATAAACTTGAGACTTTGCTACATTTTTGGGCAAATTACGAGAGTAGTTGTCTGAAATAGTCTCAACTTTCTCATTGACCTTTTCTACACTTTTATTAATGTATCGCAATTTCCCCTAAATCCAATTTACTATGCTCCAATTCCCTCTGCATGGTAGGATTTCCGGTTAAAATTGATGCGTAAGTAGTATTCCCCCCTTGAATTGAAGTAGAGATCAACGGATTTGCCATTGTATGAACCCTAATTTTATATCCCCAGTTCACCGAAGAGGATGCTTTGAGTAACAAAAGGCCCTAAAACTATTATGATATGTGTATGAATCGATGTGTATTTAAAAAATATATATACACAACGGTTTATACTATCATTTCTCTTCCTTCTCTCTAAACTTCTCCACAATTCTTCTAAACCTAGCCGCCGCCAAATCACCCCCCCCCCCCTCCCCCTCTCTTTATTCACTCACCCACTCCCTTCTTTCACCTAGATCTAAGAAAATTCCCTTTTATCTTCAAGCTATATAAGTCGACGCCAGCTATGGGGTGGGGGAGGGCTTTTCTCCCTCCTCCGCCCCTAGACTCTCTCGGGGTCCCGTTTTCTTCTCTTTTTTTACCGTATTTTTCCCCCTTTCTTCTCGCTCCTTTCTTATTCTCCACCTTCACCGGTGAGCTTCTTCCTTCGGGGGAATAAATCTAACCCTCCCTGCCCCTCCGATCTCATGCAAACCTTGTATGGTTCCGAATTAGATGGGGTGTGGTAGTGTTAGACTCAGTAGCGGATTTATTCGGGATCGGGTCAGGCTTATAGCATAGTCGGAGTCTTCATCGATTTGGTGGTTTGGGAATCCCAGTTTTAGATCCGATAGTTTGAGTTTTGGTGCGTGTGTCACTCCAAGGAGCCCCGAGGGGTTATCCAACCAACATTCGACTTGTTATACCATTGGGTATGGTTTTCTTAGTGTATTAATATAACACTCCAAATTATGTTACAATTAATTTTCTTCTTTTTAACGGAAAATTAAATTTGTTGTCAATCTATTCTTTGTTCAATCATAAACAGACCAAACTTAAGAAAATCCAACAAAAATAGAACAACAAACCAACACGATAGCGTGATTGTTTTCTATAGGAAACATGTACCACCGATAATATCTTTCATTCTTTTCTTTTCCAAGATGGAAAAGGATTGTACCATCAATATTGATCACTAAAGCCCTGTTCGAAGGTCATCACCATCTTCTTTTTTTGGAAAACTTAATATTTAATACATATGCTTAACGACTAAACTACCGAATACCCGATTTTGTGTATTTTTCTTAAGAATTCGTACATATCAATGTAGCTTCGTTCAGAATCGATGAAAAACGCAAGAAAAATAAAAAAGACAACATCATTGCACAATATCCATACATAATTTTAATAACAGGTGTTAACACTGAATCTTTGATAATTAAATCTCCAACTATAAACTAATGACTATTTTTTTTCGTTCTTCTTGTTCTTATCATTACCATGAATATCATGTACATCAAACTTAGAAGACTACGATAATTCCTTTCTTTACTGATGGTAGAGTATATATGTTTAGTAATACATGGTTTGACTTCATAATTTTTGGGCATGTAGCTGTACTTGAGTGTGCCTTTAATATAATCGTGCAATACGTACCAAAGAGAAAAACTTACTGTATAACAATGTATGTAGGGCATACCTTTTATTAGGGTTTGAGAGTCGCATAATCTTATAGTGAAGAGGGTTCGATCCAACCACTGCTATCCCAACCTTTACGGTAAAAAATCGCATCTTAGGATTAGGCAACGCCATACATTGTTCAGTAGTCAGTTTGCGTTTGCATACGAAAAAACACTCTTTCCTACACTCATCGCTTTTAAAGCATAGTATTCCTTGTTTTCTAGAAGCCACGATAGCATAGTTTCTCCTTGATGCGGTTGGTAGAAAGCCAAAGGATATATCTTTGTTTGAATCATTTGTATTAACGAATTCACTGATTTCTTTTTTATAGTCTTGAACAAAATAACCGGAAATAGTACCTGTTCGTTCAGAGTGAGTTGAAGTGAAATAAGAGTCAAATGAAATATCATTCCATTCCTTTCATACAGTTTTGCATAAATCTAATTTTTTTTTTATATCTATAGGACTTAGAATTTCGTAAGCAATGTCGCAGTTTAATTCTTTTATATGATTTAACGGCGGCATTGCTTACGAAATTTTAAGTCGTACAGATATTAAAAACAATTACTCCCTCCGTTCCCAATTAATTGTCCACTACGAAACTACGTGTAATTTTAACCGGCCAATAACTTGTATCAAA